>WAAE01009625.1:80497-359670 GCA_013400495.1 Nicator chloris | reverse complement strand
TCGGCCCTGTTCATTACAGTAAAGGATATGCTGTATAGCAGCCTGGCACACCAGCCTAAGCACTGTGAGAGAAAGCAGATAGTGATGCAAAGAGTTTACTAGCACTAATGTTTTTTTAAATAAAAGAATTATAAACGTCTTGTTCACTATTCAATATATGTCTACAGACTATATAAATCCAAGCTCTTAAAAACTTAACTCCCACGCAGGTAATCTAGGAGCTAAAAATCCATCACATCGTATGTGAAAACATTTGAGGCATGATTCCCCAAAAAAATCCACTCAAATCCACCTAACTGGAAATCTATTTATTAGAAAAAAGGTTCCATGTTTATCAGAGTGTCATTTTGGTCTTTGAAGATTCAGTTTTTACTAAGAAGCAGCTAAAATACTCTGAAAAAACACTGACAAAAATTATTCCCTTCCCTCGTTTCTTTGCTAAGCATCTCTCGCCAATTAGTCACTAGCTCTAATATTAGTCCTTAAGAACTAATTAATCTGGAGGCTGGGACAGTCTTATGAGACACACATTCTCTATAAGGGAGCTTCCTTTACTTCAGCATTTGGTAGGATTGGGGTCACAACATCAACTGGTGGCTGCACAAAGGCCCACAATTTTTTCAGAAATACTACATTTCCAATGTTTAATGTGTTATTTCTCTCTTGTTCACCTGGTAGGTCTGAGGTATTACTAATGCCATATTCCTCTCAAACCCCATTGCATATTGTTACAGCATGCTTCACCCTCAGGCATTCAAATAAGCTGAAATTTCCAGGATGATTTATAAAACAATTTCCTGTGGAAAACGTAACCAGTCTTGTAGAACAGAACACTTAGCTAGTGCCAGCTCAATCTGCCAATGCTTCCATTAAACTACAAGCAGCTTCTAAATGATAACAATTCTGAGCGAAATAAAGCTACTGGGATCAAATTTTCTGAACTAGCAACTGTCATTATCATTTACAGCTTAGTCCAGCTTCTGGGATAACAGCCAAATGCATAGATCTTCCCTGGTTAATGATTAACAATGTTTTCTTCTGGTGTGGAAAAAATTCCTCAGTGGCAGTAGTGAAAATCAAGCAACAGAGTTTACTGCATCTTCATTTGCCTGACAGCAGCACAAAGCTGGCAAAGGCTGTCTATAGCAGATTAAACCTATACAGGGTCATGAAGTAAAGGTTTGAGAAAGGAGTGATGAGATAAGGAACATCAGTCAACATACAGTGGATGAACATAGCAGGTCAAAGCCTGGATCATGGTGCCAAAGTTAATGCCTGCTGTGTATGTTAAGCAGGCATAATAATGCGATAGCTTAAAAAAAACCCAACGTGTAAAAAACGTGCTTCAAAACCTGATGCAAATTGCTATGAGAATCTGACCTTCAAAGGTTTTCCACAGAGTAAAAAAGATATTCATATTCAGCAAGTCCAAATCTCATGTAGGTGATGATAATAATTTACAGCTGGATGAAAGTTCTCAATGTTTGTCACAAGTCGGGTGAGCACCGGTCCCACGTAAGAGAGCAGAGAGAAAAAAGTGATGGCTTTGTACAGATCACCTGCTCCAGCAATGGCAGAGCCAGGGATAAAACTTAACTGCCTGGAATCCTCCATTTCCTCCTTTTATGATATGAAGAGATGGCTTTGGTGGGAAGAAAATGAAAAGAACAGAGTAAGAAATCCTTTACTATAGATAAAAATCACCTGAGGCCTTGCATTATTCAGCATTTTCAGAAGACTCTCATACCAGGTACCAAGATGTGATTCTGGGATCAGATATTCAGAAATAATAACTGCCCATGGCTTCACAGCAAAATCCCTGCAAACTGCAGTTACCCAGCATCTTCAATTGCTCACTGGCAATCATTTTCAATGTGGCTATTGCTTTGGTTCCTAGGTGTTCCATTTTCACAGTTGCTGAGCAGCTGGAAGTATAAATCATTAGATTCTTAGGCTTCCTTGAATTTAAGTTCTGGAATGCATTAAACTTAAAAGTTGGCACAAAAAGCGGAGATAGGCAAAAACAAATGAAATTGTGACATTAAGGGGTTGGTATTTCTTCCACACCTGCTTAAGATTTCAAATGGACAATTTATTTTAGATGAAAGCATGTTTTTATGTCTTTTTGCAATAGTAAGATGCTAGTTCAGTTTACCACTGGTGTACAGGGTTGGTGATCTGCTCTGAAGACACTTCCTGTGCTTTGCATGCTCTGTATTAGATTAGCCAGTGAAGCTGCACAGCTCTGCCTGCCCTTTGGCTGCACACAGCCACAGCCCAAGGCTATCATTTAAGACAACCACTACAGCTGAAGACTTAAAAGAGAAGAAAATGAGAGGCCAGGAATAGAGCTGGAGATTAATTCACAAAGATGTAAGAAAGCATTGTTTCACTAAATGAATAGGTAATGTGTCCAAGACTGCTACGGCACAACTGGACTTAACGAACAGGAACTGGGCTTTTGTGGTGAGAGATCAGCAACAGGAATTGCATTCTTGTCCCATGTCACAAAGTCTGTCACATGCTGGCAGGCACTGCCTCCTGCCAGAGAGTGCTTGCTTAGCTTCAGTCCCAGTCAGACTTTGGTGAACCTATTGTAAACTTCAATGAATCCCATTCCAAAAGTCAAATATCTCTTTAGAATGCAATATTTACACAGTATTTTAAAAATTAAAAGAAGTTCCTCAGAATAGGAAGTTCAATATTAACAAATATGTTAGTCTGTGATGTAGTGCATACAGGAGAAATAAAACTAACAATATCCTAAAAAAAATAACAACAAACCTTTACAGACAAAATGAAAAGTAAACAAACCACAGGAAGGCTCAAATCTTCCATGTAAATTGGTTTGGATAAAAGTAGTTTCATGACCTGTCACTTTCTTTTCCTGCAGCTGTTAACTCAGATTAAAACAGAAACCAAACTAGAGAATCTACACATTCTCAACTCTGAGACTTTCTTCCATTACACTCTCATTTTCCAATATAGCTTCAAAGACACGTGTTGCTGAACCATGAGAAACATCAGATTCTTCAGAGGATTCCAATATTTTCTTTACATATATTTCCAGCTAAGAAATGGTTTTCTTTGTACTATTATCCCCACAGAAGCTGCTATTATATAGAAACTGCCCAATCAGAGGCTCTAAACCAGTGTTTTGGTTAGGAGGAGGAAGGAGACCCTTCTTTGTATCATCAGGAGCTCTAGGCCTGAGGACTTCAGAGATGAATGCCATGACCCAGCTAAACTCCTAAACCTGAAAGGAGGGGGAAGTTACGATTCCTCTTGAAGCCAGGGATGCCAAATCTCTACCTTAAATATGCATGTTGCCATCTTAAACATGAAGGAGATATCTTGTCACAGACATGGATCCAAGCACATGTGTTTAAACTGAGCAACTGGACGCTCAGTCTTCCAATACTTGGTAGCCTTGCCCTTTGATTTTATTGGTACTCTCCACTTTCTCTTACCTAATCTATAATACACATCTCATTTCATCCCACTTTTTACTCATCATCTTGCCCTGCTGAATACCCAGCACTCAGTGATTTTCACCCATTTCCTCATCTTCCCACAATATCACCAAACTGGAAAAGAAAAATAATTGTGACGAGTCATTTCAATGACAAACATTCCTCTCTGCAACTTTCTCAGGAAATGACTGGACTGGACAGCATCCTCAGCTTGGAATTCTCAGTCAGCAGTTTGCAAGCCAGCAACACAGCAGTAAAGTCAGTCATGGCAAAGGAAACTTCTGAAACTGCAGCTTCTGCTGAATCTTCAGATCTGCCTTCAATTCTTCACATTTGATCCCTGTTCTCTATCAGATTCATAGGAGCAGCACAGCCTTTTGATTGATTAAAGGAAACTCTACCTGACCCCAGCAGCTCCTACGTAGATAGCAGTATAAAGAAAATGTTTTCTTAGCTGGAAATATCTGTAAACAAAATATTAGAATACCTACTGAGCTGAGCCTCACCATAATGATGATATCATTATATCTTGTTCTTAAGGGGTTTCTGTTGACTCACTTAATTAGTCAAGGAATATCTGAAATGTATAAAAGACATTCACACTGAGTGTCTCGTCTCCAGAAGCTGATGTTTCTCAAGGTTCACAGGAATCATGTGCTCCTGCTTTATTGTTGAATGGCTTTAACATCTTTCCTCAGAAGTTTCATTTGTGAAAGAAATGCTATTCTGTGTTCTGCAGGACATTTTATAGTTCTTCAAAAAACACCTTCACTTTCTCAGCAAAGAGATCAAAGTGTTTCCATGCATATTTGTAACACGTACACAATATTTACACACATTCCTATGCAGACAGCTGGAATCCTTGCTATAGGCTTAAGAAAAATACGAATTTGAGCTGATAATGGATCAAAATATTTTCCTGAACTGCACCAAGACAGGTGGAGGGGCAGGAAAGGTGATAGTTAAGAGTCATTGAGCTCTTAGTCTTAAGTTAGGAGAGAACTGGAGTATGTCCTAGAAAAGTAAACTGAGTTAGATAAGAACTCATCCCCTAGTCAGTTCTCTAGTAAAATACTTATGTCTGATTTTTCCTGTATTAGACTGCGCAGTGATATCCTAAAAAAATACCTGCAAGTATGCAAGAGACTCTCTTTTTCTTAAAATAATACCTGAGAAAATCCGGTGCCTTGGAAATCATGTTTTCAAAATCTGCAAATCCTAATTTCCCATCGCCATCCATGTCAGCTTCTTCTATCACTTTCTCACAAACCAGAGTGATTTCCTCTGCCGTCAGCTCCTCCCGGGTCAGCTTATTGAGGGTTTTTTCCAAGTCTGCTTTACAAATGAAGTTATCTGTGTTAAAATCTAAACAATAGAAGAAGCAAAGATCACCAAGTGTCCCACTCATTTACTCTGAACACAAAAGGCACACCAAAGCCCCTCCACACAGTACCATAGATCTTAAAGGCATAGATTGCTTTAAGCTCCCGGGGAGCCATTTCACTGAGCACGGAGAACATATCCACAAAGTCATTGAAGCTCAGGCTCCCCTCTCCATCTTCTGAGAAAGACTCCACAATCCTTTCTTTGAAGGGATTCTCCTGTGAAAGACATAAAAAAATTGATATTTGGAAGATGAAAAAACCTGCAGACTCTCTGATAATGAATATTTAATTGCACGTTTAGCTCTTTAAGGACTTTTTTTTTCCTTTTTTTTCCCCAAAAATGCATAAAAAAACTTACATTTGTATGCTTTAGCAAGAAGTTTCAGCAGTCCTTGCTGCTGCATGGTACCACTTCTGGCTATTTATTTTCACTGATACATGTCAATGTCCAGCCTGTGGTTGGACTGACTAAAAATTCTAGAAATTTAAATGAATTTTAACCTCCACAGTAGATGATCCTGAAATCATTTCTAGCACCTTAGAATAAGACAATATTCTAAAACCATAAACACACAAGCAAGCATTTGAAAACCTGCTTTATTACTCTGAAATCCAAACCCAATGTTTTTACAGTAAACACCCATCATCTTTCTCAGAGCTATACAAAAACCCAACACTAATCTGTAGCTGTATCAATAAAACTTGGAAAATCAATTCAATTCTGTTGAATATGAACAGAACACAAACATCACTTGGGCTGTGAGCAGCATCTCATTAAAGCTGATGAGATTTTAAAGCTACAGATTTTATCTGAAGCCAAGACACTGATTAACATACTGATACATAAATATATACAGCTGTGGTGGTGGCATATCAGGTTCACTATTTTTAATATGCATGCAGCATTTTGTTTGGCTTTTAAAGAAGCAGTACTGTGAAAGCTCAGAAGTTCAATCATATATCCATTTAATTTCTTTTTTCCTGTAAATTTAATTGCCTAGCAGGTATTCATAAACAATCCAATTATTTTAAATGATATTTCAAAAAACAGCTATATTTGAGAGACAAATGAGCAGAAAATGTTATTTTTCAGTTTACTTGGATTCTGTCTTGATAATTCACACATAGAACAAAAGCATCTCTAGAATACATTTTTGGCACGACCGTGGAGACTGAAAAGTAATGGCTGGGAACAAGGCTGTTTTTATAGACAGGTGAAGTAGGGACCAAAGAGTCTGAGGCTCAAATGACAGCCCATTGAAGTAGTCAATACTAAATAACTCCTGCAGGGCTTGATGACTGAAGGAATCCACAATAGGGAACAGGCCTACAGATTTCAAAGGATAGGAGATTAACGAGTTCATTGTTCAGATGAAGACAAAACCAGGCTAGATAAAAACAAACTAAATAGAATAGAAAAAAAAAAAAAAGGGATTCCTGAAAATAAAAAGCAGCCTCAAAAAGCAGCAGGGTCACTTCTCTCCAGAGCCTGAGAATGAAAAATAACACCCCAGACCCAGGCAGATGGCTGAGAGAACCTGTCTGTAAAAGGATATGGAGTGATCACTCTTGTCTCGTGAATGATATGTAGGTCCAGCAGGTGTGCATCTGTGGGTACTGCTTTGGTGAGAGCATCTCACTTAATAAGTTATACCCATACACCTCTTTGTGGGATACACACACACAGACATGCAGGGAAGAACATGTGGTTCTTTTGTTTCAAATTGCCAGTTTATAAATAAGCCAAAGTAAGATTCATTTGGGCTGAAATATATGAAAAGGCCCACTTCTTTCCTAAAAGCACACAAAAAATGGTGTGTTAAATGTTTAATATTTGAGAATGCCAAACAGAATGGACATCACAACATGTTAGAAACTAATTTTTCATTTCTAAAATGTTGTATAGCTTTCTTTAGAACAAACCTGATGAGAAGTAAGTGCCATGGTAACAGTAGTAAACTGACATCTTAGAGGCAGCATTGGGTAACAACATAGGAGCACACTGATGCAAATATCCCTATCAGCAGTGAATATCAAGCCCAGGACTTTGTGCTTTAGAAGGGCCGGGGCAAGATCTCACTGACTCAATAAGCACATTGCAGTTGCATAAGATGTGTTATTTATTTGGCATGTCAGAGATCTTGAAAATACAGATGAATTAAGAATGAATTAAATGAACCTAAGCATACTTCTTAAGTAACTCTTTGCCAAATGGATCTCTAAAACCAAAATGAAAAATAAAATCTTTCCTCATATTGATTTCTTTCCTTTAACTTTCTCATATTATGTGTCTTCAGGCAGTATATCTGTGGCTTACACAATGGAAAGTATTAGCTTACCTTCACAGATACTTTTCACATCCTTTCTGTAATTTCATTACCTCTACTCTAAAGAGCACAGATTAGGGTTCCATCATATTTAAAGGAAGAGCCATGGGGGAAGGGAGTAAAGGGGAAAATTATATTGTTCTTTCCCAGATTGCTTTCCCATAAGCACTAATTGTTGAAAAAAGATTCCTTTTAAAACTAGAAACTTACACTTGTCTTAAAAAGCTTTTTCTGTACTCTCGTGATAAAAAATGACAGGGGAGACAGAAACAATAAAGAATTGCTACAACTGAAAAACAACTCTGCTGTTTTATAGATTGATGTTGTTGCTGTGGTGGCTTGAGAGAATTCTAAATGTGCAATCCATCTTTGTATGGGACGCTTCTTTAACTCAGATAATTGTGTTTCTATGCATTTTTAAATCTCACACAGCAGCTATTCCAACATACAGACCTATAACAGCTTACAATGAAACACAACCATTAGTTTTCTAACAAACTGTTAGAGGGTTTATTCCTGGCATTGCAGCTAGATCACCTGTTATATTCCCCTGTCCTCTAGTTTCCATCCCAGACTCCAGGAAAGCACTCTGGCGGCTTTTTTCCTTATCCGTTTTGTAGCTTGAGGAATGAATTTCAAGCATCCAATCCTATTCCCACAAGCTGTATTTTAGAAATAAGAGGTTGTAAGTGAAGTTCAAAGACAGGTCAAGATACTGGAGAGTTATTACAAAATGCTACTTAATTTTCATATCCACAGAAACATAATAATGATTTTTCCTTTTGTATTTGAACACAAGACCCCACTGACTTTAGAGAATATATTTAAAAGCACAAAGCAGTCTGTTTTGCAGATTACTGCAAGTCAGAATCCTTTTTGGATGCTTTAATCAAAAGCATGGTAAAAACTTTAACCAGCAATAGTGAAAACTAACGTACAGAAATTTCAGGAGTTATTCCAAAAGAGGAAAAACAACAACAAAGAAAAAAAGAGTTGCTAACAGACAAACATTAATATAAAAGTGGCTAAATTATTCATTGCCAAAGCTCCATAGGAAAGACTAGTGCTTCAGAAGGGAATCATAATAAGTGCAACAGCAAGTTGTCCCTGGAGCAGAAAAAAATTCGTTTCTTTGCAGGGTTTTTTTCTTAATTTTCTTCTTCCTCAAAATCAATAACCTGGGTTTTATGTGTCTATGATTAATTAATATCATCAAATTTCTCTGTGGTGCCTTCAGGGTACTGTTTAAGAAATTCCTGCAGAAACCAAGGCTAAGACAGAGTTAAATTGATAACTTTATGTCTTAATAGAAAGGACCATTTTGTTCTGTCAGAAAGCAGAAGCCTAAGTTCAGCAATGACTCTTTACTGAAGTCACAACAGCCAAAAACCCAAAGATTCAGGCTGTATACAGAATTGCTTAAATATTACAGAACCTACCAGTACCTCCTGGGAAGATAAGGCATTGTAACAAGAACTGATTCCTCACTGTGCCAGGGAAGTGCACAGACAACACTGCAGCCATCGGGGAAGTGCAGCCCTGCGCTCGACACAGAGAAAATGGGCTCGCTTGTGACACTTGGAGCACGCAGAGCTGAGATGCTCAGATAATTAGACTTCAGAGAAGCAAGGAGAGTGCTCTGAAGGGAGTAAAGCATCCCATCATAACTGGAAACAACTAACAGAATGCGGCGAGGATGTTGAGATGAGCTGGAGGCAAAGATTGGCCAGAGCAGGGCTGCGGCTTGGAAACATCACCCTGCTCTCTGGGTGTCATTGCCCATGGAAAGCTTTGAACCTGAAGACTCACTGAAATCACTTCTAAAACCTCACCCTATTAACACTGCGGAAAGTACTTTTATTTTGAAGCAAATCGTTTGCATTCACGTTTAAACTTACTACAAACAAGGTGCTAACATTGGTTCTGAAAGGTGCAATGGAGTCACAGTTCCCTGTGTGTCCTTCCTGGATCCTGGCTGATTCCTGTGCCTGCTGTCCATCCTGTTTCAGCAGTGGGTTCATGAACTACCGCCCTCCCCAGTGCAGCTTATGACAAGGCCTGCAAGGATCAATGTTCCTGTGTGAGCCAAAATGCAGGAAGCAACAGACTGTAAAGTGAGTGAAACAAAAATGATTCCCCTCCAGCAGCCCTTTGCTGCCCAGCTCCAGAGAGAAGGATTGCTCTGCGCTGCAGCGCCCAGAGAGCGCCCACAGTCTGGGAAAGAGGAAATCTGGGATGTGGCTATGGCCACCCACCACTGCTACCAACCACAGGGGTCTCTGGCTCCAGGTTACATTCCCACCTGCAGCTCTGTGGCAATGACAGCGATAACGTGACTGAAATCGGTTTTAACTTAAAAAAAAAAATCCGTTTTGCTTTCTCCCTGGTTCCACACTGAACAGCCCATATCATGGCTACAGTTTTGCAGTATTAATTACTGCAATCTCACAGGTGTCCAGATGCCCCAAAGTTAATTTATTAGACTGGTGCTGTGTAACTAAGATTGTGAAAATTAGAGAGCAGAGACTGCAATGGAACTGATGGAGTAAAGTAGCTCTGTTAACTTCAGTGTAAGGGTAGACCTAATCAACTTAAAGTGCCTTTCCCTTCTTTCTTTATTTATTTATTGTCCCAACTTTCAACTTTTAAGAATCAGGAGTTAGTGAATAATTCATTACCAATTAAAGGGAATGACCATCAGCATTTTTTCCCTTGAAACACAAAAATCTGGCTCAAAACATTAATGCATGAGGTAAAGATCTTTCTTTATATTAGCAGAATCTAATTTAGAAAAGTGCATTATTGATTCTATCCAATTCTATCCGGTCAGAACCTGCAGTGGTATTGAGCTCAACATTGCCAGTAACTAGGAATGTAATGTGTACATGAAAAAAGCCAGGTGCATTGAAACCAGCACTAATTTTATTAGAACCCAATAGATATTTAGGTCATTTATTTCTATTTTAACATGTAAATGTTGTCTTTGTCTTCACCTTGATGAAAATTTACCGAAGAAAGGAGCACCATGATGATTTGTTAGGCAGTCTGGTCAAGTTGCAAAGGTTAAAGATTTTTTTTCTTAGTGTATGATCTGAAGTTAGTACCTAGGTTGTTTCAAAAATAAACTCTTGAGAAAAGACTCTCTCCCCCTCGCCCCCATCTGCACAGGTGCCCACAAGACACTTCATGACCAAGATGGACGTCAGTTTATAACACAGACCCCAGGCATTTTAACATCTTTTAGTGCCAATGCTTTGAAAGAGTTATGGAATAAGACATAGTCTCCTCTTACTGGGATTTTACTGGAAACAGGCTCAGCAGCTATTGAAAGCACAGTTCTCTGTGAACTCCTCGAATTCCTGAAATAAAATGAGTGGTTTGACACCAATATTTCTAAGCTTCATCCACAGACTTATGAGATCTGAGAGAGAATTTGTATAAAATTCCACACTGAGTGTGTCCTGTTTGTCCTGACTTTACTTTCATAAAGTCAAGTTCCACTACCTGGAGACATCTTCTAAAGCAGGTTCAGAAAGCCTCACAGACTTGTGGTACCAGAAGATAGATTATGATCTACTTCATACATGGAAGCCTCTTAGGAGGTCTACCATCACCACCTAAGTTTGCTAAGCTAGCAAGATATGCTCCTGTATCTCAATCTAAATATGATCCTGTATACAATTTCTGGTTTGTACATAAGCTTCAGTACACCAGGCCTTCCATCTCTAAAGTTCTCACAGAATGAGCTACTCCCTAAGTGTTCAATCCTCTATCACTGAAGCCAAAAAGACTCTGTGTCATCATCATTTCTCTCTTTCTCTTCTAAGCTTAGCCTTGATTTGTCACAAAGCAACTCTCAGCTGTCTGGCAGTTAAACTCTGGGGCGTCAAAGAACTGTGCCAAAGGATTTCATGTTGTGCTATCAAGATCTCAGAGATGATAACATAAACCCTAAGGAATAGTGATGCCATTAGAAAAAGTGTAAACATATTTTGCTGCAGAAGCCCAGGCTGACTGTGAAAAAGAGAAACTCAAGCTGTCCATAGGCATCTGCTAAATCTGAGTCTGATGTATAACTGAAGGATAAAATTTTTCCCAAGGTTTCCTATTGAATTAAATGCTTGTGTGTTTAATGTTTCTATTTAAATGAAATGCTGGTTGAACACTTTTTAACACACATACATTAACAAAATGTGCTTCTTGTTCAATAAATGATATTATTCCAGAATCAAACATACAGCAAGTGGTGTATTAAAGGAACAAAAAATTCTGTGAATTTCAATTTGAAATCTAATTCAAATGTTTTTCAATTCATGTTGATTTAGCATCCTCCACAACCGAATTTCTAAAGCATGGCTTCTGCTTGTAAAATATTAGATATTTGAAAAAAAAATACAACACTAAGGAAGAATTTCTAGATCATTAGAATTAAGTGGAAAGCCATCAATTACAAGGTTCTTCTAGCATTGTTCTTAAAAAGCTTAATAATGCTTCATGCAACTATCAGATTAAACACAATTGTTTCCACATTATTGTAATTTATAGACATCAATTGACTAGCATAAAAAAGAGACTGTGACAAAACATAATTCAATGAACTGTTTAAAAAATAAATGCTAAAAGTCCACATTTGTCCTGTTAAAACCGTAAATTATTAAATTGTTGAACTGAGAAAAAAAAACAAATAGTATCTCAATTTTTTTTTGCACTGATTGCCTTATACCTACTGCTTCTCTTATTTGCAGTTACGTGGACTGTTTCTCCACTTCCTATCACGTCATGTCCCCATGAAAATGAAAACTCCTGATAATTAAGAAAAATAATACTTATTGTGCTCAGGTAGTTGAGAAAAAAGGGGAAAAGCTTTACTTTTTATTAGAAATATTCTGCACACTGCTAGCAAATTTCCTATGAACAGACTGAAATAAGGACTTCAGATTTCTAATCAGCTCTTCACACAGAGATCCCTGTGGGGAGATGGCTTCTGTGGGGGATATGCACCAAGAGCAAAGATTGCTAAATTTAATTTTATTTCCTTTTCATTTCCTTTAACATCTACCCCAACTATCTTTGCAAGAAAGACATTCACCTAAACATTTTCCAGTTTCTGGGGCTGGTTTTGTCCTTGAACAATAACACGAAGGGGAAGACCTCAGCATGCCACGGTGCTTCTGGATATTAATCTTGGCAAAAAGTCTGGCAGATGAGCTACAGAAGTTAAGATACAGTTTGCAAGCAGTCAGAAGCGATACCTTTAGCTCAGGCATGTTTATTATAAGCTGCATAGGTAGTTTAACATCTGGGTCCTTTGTATAATCCATGGGCACAACGTTTGGTGCCATTTCATGGTATCGGCCATGCAACCTGTAAACAAGCAGAAACAAACAGCCAATAACCAATTTTAAATAACCAATTCCATTCAGACAGTAATCAGGTACAAATTTGTCTTGCAGCTCTAATCATTGGTTTTAGTGCACAAGTCTGAGCCCACCAAATTCCCATCTTTCTGAAAAAAGAGGGCTTTGATGCAGTATCCAGCATAACTGCTACCAACAGCCATGTGTTTCTCGAGGTCTGTAACTGAGCAGTTTTACACTGTGCGTATGTAACATTTAGGCCCTGCCAGGTATGTGCACACAAGGGCTGAACCAAGGCACATACTATGAAATGCAATTGTTATCATATGTGGAAGTTTAGTCTTTCCATACCCAATTCATAAACTGCTTAGGACAGAAAGTGGTCCCTTTCTCATGTCCTATGTATTAACACAGTGTATTCTGATCTCTCCGTAGGGCACATGTACTACTTGTATACATTATAAAGCTGTATTTTGTGACTTATTTTCCTTTTAACGAGAAATCCTGCCTACTCACTAGGCATACTAACAATTACATATAGAGATTACCATGTTTTAACAGCAGGACATAAACAAAGCAGTAATACAGGAAGCAATGCCTCAGCAACCCCTTCATTTCCTCAGCTTTAGCTGCAGCAGCCCAGCAGCCAGCCCCACACCCAACTGAACTACTTCAGACTCCTGTGTGTAAATAAACTCAAAAACTAGGAGAAAATCATCTACAGGCGTCTTTTTTCTTATGATTACGATGTGCCACAAAGAACACATGAACTGAAACACAGAAACACATTTTTTCTGCACTGTAGGAAACTGATGTCTTCATCCTGCACAGCAATATTTTGTGCCATACCAGTGTTGGGGGTTAGATTTGTTTCTTTTTTACTTATGGAATTTTTTCCCATAAGTCACTAGGACACCAACTACTGGGTACTTATGGGTGCTTGACCAAAACAAAGAGGTGGCCAAAAGTGGGGAGAGGGAAGATAACTCGGGTTTTGGGGGCAGGAAAAAAGAAGGGGCTGGGGGCAACTTGGCTGTCTCTTGCTCTCGCCATCGGAGGGAGGACGGCGAGGCTGTTTGCTTGCTGCGAGAGGAGTTCAGTGTCACCACCACAGCCGGTGGGAAATCCACCACCCTCTGCCCGTGTGCCCAGGAGGTCCGAGCTCGCCTCTCCTCCTGCCCTGCCCCATCCCGCCGCTTCTTCGGCGCTGCTCTTCGTGCTGCGGTGGCCCCGCACCCTCCTGCCCTGCCGGGACATCCCGCTGTTCCAGCTACCGCTGTGGAGCTTCTGATTCACCTCATCCACCAGCCCGGGATTTTCCACTGTCCCAGCTCGGTGCTCTCAGAGACCTGCAGGGGCACTGAGATCAGAGTGCCCCGGGCTTTGCCCCGGCCTTTGTGAAGCAGAGCCCTCGAGGTTCCTGGTTCGGTTTTGTTGTTAATGCTGTAGTTGTTGTTTGTTTTGCTTTGTTAGAAATACTAGTAAAGAACTGTTTTTCCTATCCTCCATACCTCTGCCTGAGAGCCCTTTAGTTTTCTAAATTATTATAATTGGGGGGGTGGGGGGATGTTTGAATTCTCCATTGCAAGGGAGGCCCTGCCCTCCCTAGCAGACACCTGGCTTTCAAACCAGGACAACCAGAAACTGGTTATCCACTGATCTCAGCACATTTCAGCTGCTCAGCACAACTCACCCTGACATTTCATAAATACTGTGTAATTCAAGATGCAATAGGCATTTCCCTCTCTAGAAACAGATTTCTCCATTGTAAACAGCAGCTAAAAAGATGCTTCCAAACACAACAGGAAAAGCAGCTTAAAAGCACTTAAAAAGAAAAAAGAAAGCAAAACTTTCAAGTCCAATATCCATCTAGGGGTTACCTACTTTTTTAAAAACTAGAATACTGAAACGCTGTTCTAGTGTTCAAGAACATTAAGCACTCATTATTGGCAAAACTTGATCATTGAGGACAACAGTTGGAAATTCAGGAGCTGACAATGCCTGCTTATTTTAACTGCCAAGATTTCCTTCTGTACTTTATCTAATATTAGACTTGTCTCTTTATAATGTGCAATATCAGTGCAAAGTAAAGCTGCCACTCGGTGCTGACAGAATTCACCGTCTTGTCCACAGAAATCACAGTCTATTTATACTGAAGTTCAGCCATACCCTTTGGCAGCTGAAAGAAGGATACGGAATCCAACTCTAGACTCAACTCTGCCAGAATTGTCTGCAAGGGAGGTGCTGGACACAGAAACATGCAGGCAACTAACTGCAGATTTGAGGGCAGCTCTCGTATCCTGTTTTTCTCCCAACTGACTCTGCCATTAAATTACCCAATTGGTCAAAGATCTGTGGATATAAGAGCTTTTTGCCTGAGTGGATTTCACACTAAAGCATCCAAATGAGTCTGTAGGAAGTGGCTCTGATCTAACTAATGCAAACTGAATTACAGCAATAAAATACGTCTTCCACGTGCTTTTATCTGCAAGGATTCAGCAACTCTATTTGTAACAGCCTCATTGCATGGCATGATTAGCATTTATGACGATGAAAAGTGCCACAAGATTTCCCTATACCAAACATATTGTATGTTGCACTTCCTACATTATCCTTCAAAATAAAAAAACAAAAAACCCCAACCAACCAAACAACCACAAAAGACAGTAACACCTTTTCCTTCTGTAAGATCTTGATGCTGGAAGGTTCTTCGGAGACACTATGTACTGTTTTATAATAAATTGGATTGCCAGTATCTAATGCTGGATTTTGTAAAAAAAAGAACAGACCTGCTTCAGCCTCTTAACAGGATGCCATGAAAACCACCCACCACAAGGAACACAGTCCTTATTGCAGGAGTTCCACCAAACCTCCCATTTAGTTGAATAAATTATGTTACTGGGTGAGTACTTACTTTTTGGCAAGGAAACAATACATGTCTGATCAATTACTCTGTAACACAATGTAAAGCTCATCAGACATCGGGGTTATTTACACCCATAATCCTCCTGCCTGTATGCAATACTTCATAGTGTTGTGCACTACAACAAGTCCTGTGAGTCAGACTCAGTAATCAATTCCCAAATGTTGCTCTCATTACTGACTGTTCTCTCGCATCCCTCAATAACATTAATTCCTAACTGGAAAGAGAGAAGAAACGAAACTCTGGTAAAGGCTCTGATATTTCTCCTGTTTTGGAGAAGCAGAAGGCTCGTCAGGTGACCTGAACATATCAGAGCAGTTGTGACTTGGAGGAAAGGCTTTTTGTCCTTTTACTCAGCATGCCCTTCACAAGAAGCATGTCTGAAAACAACCTGACACCTCTTTCTCTGTTCTAGACACAGAAACATTTATGTCTTGTCAGGGAGGCAACATAAGGTTTTGCAGTGCTGTCTGAACACACACAGATTTGGAAAAGCTGCCATTATCATACAGAGACCATCATATATATATTCAGCAGCCCAAGAGCAGACTCACTGTCTTTGCAGCAGTAACTACTACAGATCCTGCAGTTGTATTTCCTTTAAAAGATTCTTCTGGATGCATGCAGAAGCATTTTCCTATTCCTGTATGCTCTCTTCGTCAGCATGATTCCTTATTTGCTTTACATGGAAATAGGAAATGAAAAACTGTCAGTGTCTTCCCTGCCACCAATGAGAGTGGGAGAGAATGTGGTGATAAAGCTAATGGCAAATTTCATTAACTAATGATGCTCTGTCCCCACAGGTACTGGTATATGCTTACACTTCATGTACAACATTCAAGAATTAAGGCTGTGATTCTGTATCATTTTAATCCAGTTTAAACCCAGACTGCTGATCTACCCTTGCGGAAATTTTAAGCCCTCCAGCTACTCATGTCCCTTGTATAAGCACTAACACTTAAGAACGTGCAGTGAGATTCAGGAAACTGATGTGTTTGAAAATATAGAAGTTTCCACAGTCAGCTCCTTGAGGTTACTGAAGCAGTTGTGACAGCAGTGGAAGAAAATGTGGGTTTAATTTTTCTATTAAATTAATCAATAAAGTAAAGGCAGAACAAGACTTACCCCTGTAGACAGCAGTAGTTTCAAAATCAACTCAGCTGCCCATCAACCAGTGAAAACCAAAAATGCTGTGTTCAGAAAAAAACCCACAACACAGTTTTGTCCCCACAGCCTAATTTTGATTGATGATAACTTTCATTCTACCACTTCAGGCCTTTTACATGGCAAAAAAGGGTAGGTCAGAGTCTCTTCCTACTTCTCAAGGGTGAAACATCCTAGAGTCAGCAAGGGTGACGTTGTGGGTATTTGCTGGACACAGTTTGGGATGTCTCCAAACTTACAAGAGAGCCTCCAGCTTTACCTGAAGAGATTTGAATAAAGAGATTTCTAACCTTACACCCTGCAGCGACCATTTAAGTTCACTATTGAGCTTTGGGAGGGAGTCAGACTGTAGCCAAGGGCACCAGTAGGTGTGTTAAAACACAGAGCAGCTCTTCCTTGGCCTGGTGTATATTCATCTCCCCCATTAAATGTAGTGACAACACATTACAGCTGGCTGAGCTGCCTTTTGAACAGGAACTCTGCACCGAAGGAGTGCTGAAAACAAAAGATAAAAGCTTGCAATGGTTCATTGATTAGAAATAAGCAGAGGCTTTAAAGTGGCCTTTAGAAATGAATAAACATCTCCCCAGTTCTGGTCCCACAGCAACAGTCACTTGATTTATGGTGTAAGGGGAAAACATTTTTATTCAGCAATTATATCCTATTTATTCCTAAGTAAAAGGGATGCATTCAAAGACTTGTATGTTACACTCAAGACCATCTCAAAGAGTAAATTCTAGATTGCTCTGCATTGTTCTGCATGTTCAGAAAAAACAAAAAATAGCAAACGGCTTAAGTAGAGCAATGAAAGCAGGCAGTGAGTGCTGATGGACAGTCCCACCAGGGGTTCACAAGAGCTGTGGCATGACCTGACCATACACTGGTTGTACAGGATGGAACAACCAGTGCCAGGAGCAGGACCAGAAGTGCACAGCTGCTGTTCAGCTGCACTTTTGGTTATTCACCACAATCAGAGCTATAGGCTCCTGTCCAGATGCCAGAGCTGAATGGAACAGCTAGAGAAGGACTTTGTGTAATACACAGAGAAGAATTCACCACTCCAGAGACCAGCAGGAGAACTGACAAGTCAACATAAAGCCCTGGAAAGAGCCAGGTCTCAGCAACCAGCCCTTCCAAGCACCTGAGATGGCTGGAAGTAAAAGAAGCAGCAGCATTGAAGATGAGATTGCACAGAATGCAGGAGAGAATGCACTGATGGGAACTGATTTACACCCCTTGCTACAGAGGCTGTGGCCCTGTACTGATGCAAATGATGAACTGCACATGCTCTCTTGTCCTGCAGTCCTTTAATGGACAGCTGGGGAACAAGGCCAGACAGACCAAAATCTACAGGTCTGCCACACAGGGAGAAAAAGCTGCTATAGCTCAAAAGAGAAGGAGGTTCTTTAATCTGGGGCTGAGAAACTGAGGAAGGAGGGGCCTTCAGGGCTGCCAGCAACTGCAAAAGAAAGTACTTGCAGGGTCTCAGATTTATGCCATACTTGCACAAACTGTTTTTGCAACAACAAACATTAAATGTTACACATGGTAACGGAGTCATAAATCTCTGTGCTGCACCAATTCCTCAGTGAATCATTGCTTCCAAGGATTACAAGAGGTCAGAACAGTCTATTAGAGAAGGGGGTCTACCATGTGAAGCTGAAACCAAAACGACAGGAAACATGATACAAGGAAATTCAGAGAGAAACTGAAACCACAACTCACTAAATTGCCACAGTTCCACAAACAGATAAAGAACTGTGAGAAACACAAGCAGGAAGAGTTGAAAGTTGAAGGAATTCTGTTACTGATATGCCTTGTCCCTTTTATGCTTTCCAGTTGAAGTTATTTTCATTGTATCAATAAAATACAATAACTGGGCACAGAAAATGAATTTATAAAAAGGCAGCATAAGATGAGAAAAAGTAGATAGATGAGTCTTCTGTTAGTTTTAAGTTAACATGTAAAGTATTTATTCATCTTTGAAATGCAAAATGAAGCAGCACGAATTAATTTAAGGGAGTACTAGATAAATATTCTCCCAAATCATCTGCAGTAAAGTTAAAAAGAAATTGGGAGAAATGTTTTTGGCAGACAATCTATAATACAGTTATTCTAAATCTAGTCATAGTTAGGAAAGCTCTGACTTTCAATACATGTACTTTACTGTTCCCAGAACTACATGATGCATAGTGAGTATAAATAAGAACACTTTCTAATGTTTTTCCTTCCTTGAAGCACCACTCAAACCCCTGATCACAGGCCTCTTTTCTGCTGGGGATTCCAAGAATCACAGAGTGACTGAGGTTGCGAGGAATTCCTGAGATGAACTGGTCCAACCTCCTGCCCAGCAAGGGCACCTGGAACAGGCTGCCACATCCAGGTGGCTTTTGAGTATCTCCAAGGCTGGAGATTCCACAGCCTGTCTGGGCAGCCTGTTCCAGTGCTCAGCCACCTTCACAGTGCTTCCCTATGTTCAGCCAGAACCTCCTGTGTTTGTTTGTACCCACTGCCCCTTTTCCTGGCACAGGTCTCTGTCTGCTTTGCACCCTCCAGATCTCAGCTCTCTCAGCCTTTCCTCACGAGAGAGTCCTCAGTCCCTTATCCATCTCAATGGCCCTTTGCCACAGCCTGGAGCAGCTCCTTATTTCTGCTGTACTGAGGAGCGCAGAGCTGGACGCAGCACAGCAGCACTCCAGACTCCATACAGATCAACACTGACAGGGATTCTCTCCTCTCACAAGCCTTAGCAAAACAGGTACAATCTGACTAAAATATAATATAGGAAATGTTTATGGTACAGAAGCGCAGGAACTGCCTAAAAACTTTTTTTTTTCTTTTTCATTCATAGAGGATACAGAAACATTTTTAACAACAAGAATAGTAACATAATTAACAAGAAGATCAACAGTAGCTTCAGGATATGTTCTTTGTCTATGTAGTTTCTTGCCTAAAACTCAGGAAGATTCCCAAGGGTAAAGAGTTCCCCTCATTTTCATTTTTTTGGCTGATGTTTTTTCCCCCAAACCTGACAATAGAGCAATTCCCCAATCTGCATACAAAATTTCAAACTCTTTAAAAGAAAACAGGAGTTGTGTTCTAACTCCTCCCTCCATTTGCTGCCTTCCAAGCAGTTTGCCACATTTGCTCCCTTATAAGGAAGCTTTCCAGACACTTGAAGGAAATCACTGCTTAATTCCCTGGCAGATTTCAGATTTAAAATCCAACATTCAGCTGGACTGGCTAGAAGGGCTCCTGTCACCTCACCTTTCACCCATCAAGAACAAGCCACGAAACAGGCGGAGAACAGAAGCCAATAGAAGAACTGTTTTTCTTCTACAAAAAGGTTCAAAGGTTTGCTGATGCCCCAAATGGTGCCCAACTTGGTCATTTAGTGCCATATTCTCCTGGCAGTCGTCTAAGTAGGTTAAGTCACTCTCAAGTAATACAGCTTGAATTTACAACTTTTGTGCTTTTTGGCTAGGACAGACATCCAAGGCGGCCTTCATTTGAGCGCTTGTTTGGGTGCCAAACTGTACCAGTCTACAGAGAGAAGCAGAAACAGATAGGCTGGTGAGCAGATAAGCATTATTGTTGGAGTAAAAGCTTGTCTGCCAGAAAATCAGATTTGTAAAACTGAGTAAGAGAAATAATGCCTTGTAACAGACAACTCTGCCATTTGTTCCCATTTACAATCACAAGACAGGCATGTTATACAAACAGATTCATTGCTATAACTAAAGTGGTTTTCCAACTTTTTTCATGTATTTTTATTTCTTTTTATTCCTGTTTCTCTCTACAGGACATTTTCCAGGATAACAAATCTTTTTTGAAAGGTGATGCCCAAAACTGGACAGTCTATTCCTACTGAGGTCACAGTAATGCTGATTGGAATTCTGCCATTTTATAAACACTGCTGAGGCTAATGCATCATAGAAATGCATTTCTCTTTTTTGCAAGAGCATCGTGGGGGCAGTGTTGTTAAAATTATGCTCAGATCACTAACGCCCCAGCCCATTTTTTTGATACACTGCATTCTGCACTTGCAAATTTTTTCTCAGTTCTTAGGACTTGAGTGTGTGAACTTCCTTTTGCTCACTTTGACTGTAGTAATTTCTCTAACGTACTGAGTACTGTTGAAAAAGCTAATCTTAATCTTCATAGCATTTGCAACTCTCTTCACCTCAATGCTTCTTACCACTCTCACCAATTTTCTATGTTCAGGAGTACTTTGACTAAGAGTTCAGTGCACTTACACAAGTAGAAAAGGACTAACTCAAACTGGAGTATGTAAAAGCCTTTACCAAAACAAAGACATGTTGCAGCTGCTTCTTTTCTCTGACTTACAAAAGCAGATGCTCACAGGTAGATTTGCTTTTAACAAATCCACAGTGGCTGCCTCTGAGCATGTATTAAATTCTAGACACTTACAGCCCGATTGTTTCCCAGTGTATTCTGGCATCTCTCCATGCAGAAGTTGTGTCCTGAAGCTACACACATCGGTCTAAATTTCGACACTCTCCTTAAGAAAACTGGGGCATGTTTTCAAAGCCCTAACACCACCAAAGCAACCAGTAACAGCTCTAAAAATTTGTCAGATGTCTTATGAGTATTTTAGATAATATTTTGAGTCAGAGATAACAAATATGTCCACCATAACCAACATTCTTTAATATGTTCTTGCCCTGGGCCCATGACTGAATTCTCATAGCTGTGACCAGCACTTGCAAAAATTAACCAACTTTAACAAAGATTTAGGAGTGTATTTAGGTTTTCTGGTGATAAATAGCTATCAAACATCAATAATGAGCTATGGTTTCTATTTTTCGCTTTCACCAGGCACACCTGCCTCTACTGCAGTCTTACTTTTTCTTTTTTCCTAGATCAATTTTCAGCATTTTCTGTTAATTTTTTCTTCACTTTAAATTCATAAGTTGTACTATTTTCTAATAATTTTCAAATTATCCACACTTAGATTACTAGTCAAAAAATGTGTCTTCAACCCCTCTGACCACAACCTGCACAGTCTTAAGCTGCACCAAGGGAAATATAGGTTGGATATGCTGGAAGAAGTTTTTTTACAGAAAGGGTGATAAAGTACTGGAATGGTCTGCCCAGGGAGGTGGTGGAGTCACCATTCCTGGGTGTGCTTAAAAAAAGACTGGATGTGGCACTGGGTGCCATGGTTTAGTTGAGGTGTTAGGGCTGGCTTGGCCTCAAGGATCTCGGAGGTCTCTTCCAACCCAGTGATTCTGTGATTTATGCTGACTTAAGCTGACGCTGATTCCAAAGCGTTGCACACTAAAGACAGTGTGTAAGTCAATCTAACACCTTACTGGTAGGGAAATGCTCTCCTCATTTTCATTTGCATTTGCTTGCTCTGGCTGTTATGCCAGCTTTGCCACTCATCTAATCCTTCAGATGAGCTGATTCAGCTTATTAAATGGGTGGAAAATATATTTACTGTCTTTTGGGGTTTTGATGGGCTACTTTCCGTGTAGGGACAGATAAAAACACTTAGACCATTTCACCTAATTGCAATCTCATGCTGGTTTACATCAGTTTATAGCAATCTAAATTGAAGCTGCCATATTAATTTCTTCATCTCCACCTACACAACAGTCATTAACAGCCACGCAAATGGATGGTGAGCCAGATGGGGCTTTCGTTTTCTAAGCTTGCTCCTTGCTGGATCATCTCACTGAAGTTGGCAGCTGCACAAGGAATTGAGTTCAGCCGAAAGAGGACTGGACCTGCACTTCCTCCATATCACCCCTGTCAGCATCCTGCAGTGTAAATAAGTGCCCAGCAGTACCTGGCTGCCCCTTTACTGAGACAGGGAGATGCTAAATCAGTAAGTGCTAATTAACCAGAGGGTCATAACCCATTTTATTCCTGCTTCCTATAACTTCACCTCTGAGCAGAGGTGAGGAATCTCTGAGCAGAGAGACAGGAAATCCCTTTCGTACAAGTCACTGGCTCAACCCTAAAAAAGTTTATGATATTCACCTTAAGCTAATCACCACCTTATGACAATTATACATGATAAGTGTATCTTAAATCCAGTCCTACTCTCATTAATTCCTGTAGAATAACTGGCTTTATCTGGATTCCTCACAAGTCAGATAAAAAGGTTTAGCCCCTTCCACACGGATCAGGAAAGAAAAATTTAAAACTATTTACTTACCGAAGGATTTCCTTCCGAGTGAAGAACGTGCAATCCTGTTAAAGAAACAAAATGTGTCATTGTACTACAGAAATATTGAAAACAACTGCAAAGATTTATTTCTCAACCTTTTGGAAGGAAATCCAGATCTGACAGAAAAACATTAAAGATGTCGTTTGGGTGCCATTTACTTTTGACTCAGAAAGCAACATTCACTATAAAATAACAGGAATATTCCAAGGACAGGCCTATCAGTAAAAAGAAAGATACTGGTAATGTGATAGTTCAGGAGGAAAAAAAAACAGATTGCTGGGATACTTCTCCAATGTGGAATGGCCAGACCAGAAACAAAATTAAATCCAAAAAAGAAGGTATATGCCCCAAGTATTCAACAGATGGATATGGAAAACTATAAACAACAAACAGATGACAAAAACTGTCTTCTAACTTGAGGTATTCCCCTGCTGGAGAAAACTGATTTAATAATAAAATTATGTGGTTATTTATTAACCCTTTTTGCTAACAATCAGTTTGCCCTGTGGTCACTTTGCTGAAGGCTGCAAACTCTTCTATTTTAGGAGCATGGTTAAATGGACAGCCCCTGCCCTGAACAGCAGAAAACCATTCATCTCTCCCTGTGTTATCACAGAACTAGAAATAACCTAATAAAATGCAAAAGCAGAGCTTGCTGAACTTGAGAGAAGAGCATACAAGCATTCATTTGCAGTCTAAAAGGCTCTGTGATGTGACTGAATTGATATTGGTTTAATTCACTTCATATGAACACCTGTGTTATACTAGAATTCAAACACTTCACCAAAGAACCAGAATATGAGCAGTGGAAGAGTTTGCATTTCATGCATTTCTATGTCAGTCACAGAAAAAGTTATAATTTCAGGTGCTGTGAGGAAACAATAGTCAGTCCCATCCCATTCAAAAACAATCCCCCAATCTCCACTCTTACTTAGTATGTATTTAATGGAAATTCTGCCCTGCATCCAAGACTAGGAACACTAGTAGTAATGAAATATTTGATAATCAGTTGAGAACATTATTCATCAATTCAGAGAATATGCAACTCAGTCTTAGAGCCAGCTCCCAAGGGTGTATATATAAGGAAAAAAGCACCAACACAGCAAATTCTTCCTGATTTATCCACCTCTCTCACAGGCCCATGTGATGTGGTTGGGCATTTGCCTAACAATTCAGCTCTTTGTAGTTTTCCCCCTTTAATGTAAAGACATTTACAATATATCATCTTTGAAAATCAGCTTGTGACAAGATAACAGTATCAGACCTGGTAAATCACACTTAAAGAGGACATAGAATTACTTTGACTCTCCTAGTCTTGCTCTTCAGTCAGCCAGTGAAAAAGTATTTCTTTCTCAAGCTGAGACTCATTTGGGTTAAATACCTGCTTCTTCCAAGGAGGGGAGAAGCAAAGGCTCCCTGCTGGCAGAAGAAAACAGCCTGTCTCGGGTGTCCAGGAACACGATCAGTCCCACAGTATCAATTATTGAGCTGCCACGCTCTCCTCCATACAAAGTGCCCGGAGCAGCGGCTCTTCCTTCAGTGGATTGTGCAGTTACAAGACCCGGGAGGAAGCACCTTGGGAGCTGCTGACACTGATGTCACATTGTCTGCAACTGCACAAAGTGACATCGGAGCCAGCTGGTCAACTCTTCCTTAATTCCACACAATCAACAGTCAAACTGTCACTTAAAGATGCTTCATTTACTAAGAAAGGGCAGGTGTAATCTCACAAATAATTGTAATGCCCTCAGCAGCAATCATCTGCAATTGTACAGGCTGGGGAAAACAGCAGCCACTTAACTAGAAAGCTGATAGGGAAGCGATATACAAATGGAGACAAAGATTACAAAGAAAAGTTACCCTTTACCTGGCAGAAGTCCTGCAAAAATGCTATTGGAAGACAAATTAGGAGGTCAGAAAATAAACCATTTTTGCTGACAGTCCACACAATTTTTATATTTTATTCTGAGTTGCTTCATGACATTGACAACAAACACTGCTGCCTGCCTGTTTTTTAATCAACAAGATTTTTACTAATGTAATCCAAACCCCACTAATACTGGAAACCTCTATAGCAGAAGTAGTTGCAACTATCTGCCAGATCACCATTACTGACAGCTCTATTTCAATTACTCCTGCCAATTGCATGGAATTGTCAGGGTGAAGGGCATAAAAAAAAAAAAATTAAGAATGGTCCCACTCTTAAGAGAGATCTTAAAGCTACTCAGGGTCAAAGCACCACAAGCTCATTGTGCCCTGGCCTGTAATTTTGATCCAGCCAGATGATACCACCTACGAAACAATTTACCATTAAAAAGCCTGTCTGGTGTCAAATGGCAAATGCAAAACCACAGCTCCACGTGACCTCTGACAGGGAAGTCCAGCCATTCCTCTTGCTTCTCCCACCTTCTTATTTCTACGTGTTCCTTTATGCAGACTTCACCTTTATGAGCAGAATAACTGCATCACAGAACTCGGAAGGAAGGAACTAATGTGTTTGTCAATGGACCCAGCAATAATGGATGCATTTCCAGCTTGAATCATTTCCTTTTAGTGACTTAGAATATAGCTTTGGCAGTGCTGGTAGAAGAAAGCACAGCCCCCAGTTGGATTAAAATCGTGATGGGAAAAAGGTCCAAATAACATAACTACATTTTATAGTTGCTGGAACTTCTGCAATTTAATCCAAGACTTCTGGCCAAAGAAATAAGAAGGTGAATCATCCAATTTTCTTCTGGCTACTTCATTCATACACAAAAATATACAATGAAGGACAATAAATAGTAAATTAACATGTTAAATTTACTCTCTCGTAAGGAAAGGTGAAGTGGGCTCTGGAAAGCATTTGTCATTTATGCACATGATAACTCTGATTTTCCTGCAAGCCAGAGGTATCATGGAACACATTTGCTATTTTGTGGGCTGTATTTGAGTTTACCAAGAGCAAAAAAAGCAACCTGTCTGTTCTGTCTGGACACTAAAATGACTGGGAGTCCTGCTAGAAAACCAGAAACTGAATCCTGAACAAATAAACATTACCAGAATTTTTGTAATTCTTATCAGTTCAACATTACTGGCAAGATTTGATCCTGGGAATTTTTGCCTTTATTTCTAGGGCTGTACAATGGTCTGAAAGACTTCTGCTAACAGCAGGCCCTTGGGGGTTTTAGCTTCTTTAGAACAGAGGCTTTGCCTTGACGGGTCACCTATTCCAGCACCTGAGAATAAACATGCACCTTTTCCAAGATCAGCTCTCCCACTCAGTCTGTCCTTGCGTCCTTAATAATCAAGTTAATTAGAAGTCCAACATGGGATCATTGATGGTTGTTTGGAGGTAGGATACCACTAAAACAGATCTGGAATTATCTACTTAATGTCTTGTAACAAAGTGAATAAAATCAAACAAACGGGAAATAAATTTCCCATTGATTTCCATGAGATCATGACCTTGTATAATGGGACTTGATTCTCAAATTTAGCATTTAGATGGCTCAATTGCTTCTTAAAATACTTTGCGGAGAGAAGAGGCAGACAGCTGGTGTATTTAGGTTCCACAGGTAGCTTGGCTCATGGTAATTGGACTTTCTGCAAGTCACTCAGCATTGCTTGTAAAGCACAATTAACAGTCTGCTCTTAAAACTTATTTTTACAGGAGAGCAGCATGCACATGCTGTTAGTTTTATTCTTCTATTTCCTACGTCAGATGAATGCAGATTTAGGACAGAACAGACTGAAATATGGTGGTCCACCCACCACCCTGTGCATTCGTCTGCAGGACTTGACTGCAAACTCCTTGGTTGGTTCTTTGTATTGAGTTCTACAGTGATTTGAACAAAACAAAAAAGGAGAGAGAGATGCTCTGACAATGCTGCTACTTAACTGTCTGTAGAGCGTCCATCCAGCACAACGGGAGGTGTGGCTCCACTCAGCCCACGTGTCAGCTGTTCTGGGGATGCACTGCCAGTTCCCGAGGGCATGCACAGCTTATCAATGGCAGCAGAGTCCAGTGAATGGGAGGTTACCAATCACCGCTCCCAGAAACAAGTACTGTGCATAAAGCACAGCTCTGAAACAAAGCTAACTTCATGGCAGTATGCCAAACACTCCTCTACAGAACAAAAACTGGAGTCATGAACAACAGAATGAAAGAATCGAAATACTCAAATATGCCGTGAAACAGGATTTCTGAAAGCCATTAAATGCATATTTCTCTTCTAAGACAACACGTATATTCTTCTTTGTATATGTATAGCTTGATAAGGTCAGGTTTACTTTGATCCTGCAACAGCTTCATTGGAAATTCTTTTATATAAGAAAATAATATAAATCAGTCTTACAAAATCACTGCAAATTAATAAAAAAATCAAACCAAAACAACAGCCTCAAACAAAAGCCAGCAAACTACACATAATGCAGATACTGTAAACCATGTAGCTATCTGAGAGAGCAGCTCTTAAAAAATGCTAACTACTGGATGCTGCAGCACTTTAAAAGGTAATATTTCAAGCAAATTATTTCGAAGGTTTAATTTTTAAAATCACAAACAATGTTTTGTACTATGCCAAAGTACAAAACGTGCGTAAGAGCATTTAATCAAAACACCATCAAAATATCATCCTGTGAAGCAACCAAGAATCTAGTACCAGAAGCAAATGAACCTTTCTATAAGATCTATTATTAACTTTGTTCTGGTAATGTTTTAGAAATGGAACACTTTTGTTCTACATTCCACACAACTAAGACTGGGATCGAGTTGTGCAAGTCTGAGTCTGCAAGACATTTATGTATTTTCATCACTGTTAGCACATAAAGAGTTAACAGAGCCAATGAGTTAAAATGCTGTTTGCATCAGAACACCAATGAAAATTTTACCATAGAGCTCAAGCTTACTTGTCATCAGATATGCTTTACAATTACGCCCAAATCAACCAAAACACTCACCGAGTTTCAAAAGGAAAAAATCTGCATCTTAAGAACCAGTTTATGAATTCACACAGCAACAGGGGAGTAAACACAAGTCAGACATTAGCGAGGACTGAAAAGGAGCAAACTGCCAACAAAAGTAATTTTGCTCAATCTACAGATGCACCAAAAGGTAACATGAAAACAGAACCTGACCAAAGGATATTTTCACAAAAAATTTGCTCCATTATTATGCTACTTTTACTTGCACAATAACAGCAATACTGTATCAAACGGCAAATACTTTTTACAGAAGATCCTAGGGAACCTATGAATGCACTTTTTGTATCCTTGCAAAGGGTTAATTTTCCAAGACCTTGGATGAAGTCAACCATGGCCTTTTAAAAGACAGCTTGATGAACCTGTTTTACTTTACAAATGGTGTTTCTTGACAGATCAGAACGTAACTTGTTTAATCTGGTTCTGCATAATTCTCATGAAATATAGTTGA
This sequence comes from Nicator chloris, assembly GCA_013400495.1. Taxonomy (NCBI): domain Eukaryota; kingdom Metazoa; phylum Chordata; class Aves; order Passeriformes; family Pycnonotidae; genus Nicator; species Nicator chloris. Next base: position 331,429 of record WAAE01009625.1, on the reverse strand, counting down.
ATTGCACTTTGACTAATTTTGATAAAAGGAAAAAAGTGAGCTCTGTAACAGAGAAATTTTTGTGGAAAAGAAGAAAGTCATTACTCCATCATACTATATTGTATTGCAATATTGGCTATAAGACTGCCAGGGTAAACATCAGTTTGTTTTGAGACTGCATTAAATAATGCAGAGTAAATAACACCACTAATGAACAAATACAAATAGCTTGCAATAAAACCAGTAATATGCTTTATAATCTCTAGGTTCTAGAAGGGAAATAAAAAACCAAAAACAAACAAACAAAAAGAAGAATCACTGATTTAGTATTGAATTCAGATCTCTTAATTCAAGTAATCCCAGAAAAGGGAATGAGATGGACTGAACAGTGTAGGAGTTTGTCCACAGCCCAAGTACAGTTTCTCTGCATTTCCTACTCAATACAATTGTTTTACAGTTAGAAATGCTGTGCATTGAGGTGAATAAACGGTTCTGATGTTGCTTTACTGCATACCTGTATTTTCCACTGCTTCAAGCATCTGTGCACAGCATCACTCAAAATACAGTAAAATTTCAGTTCATTTTCTTTTCTCAGTATAAGACTTGACCTCCAAAATCTGTAGGCAGCTTTTACGACCTTAATTTTAAAACGTTCCTTTACTCCAATGAAACCCACCTTTCTTGCCCATCAATACTTAACTTTCCCTCACCACATCTTGGTTAGATTTCACATTGTCTATATAAAAAAACCCTCAACCACCAAAATTCCCATTCACGAAAAAAAAAACCACCACCTAAAAACCAAAATCAGAACTCTAAGGGCATAAGAATCATAAATGCCCAGTGAAATTCCTTTTCTTACAAGGCCAGTGTTTTAAATGACGTGAATCTCTATAAGCAACCCAGTGCTAGAAAAAGCCTAATTTGCAAAATATTTCACTAATATTATGAAAATGTAAAGAGGTGACAACAAGAACACTATCATACCAACAGGTGATATGATCTTAATAGCAGGTGTTGTGACAAGGTGTTAGACTGGAAAGCTGCAAATCACCTTTCTTTACTTTGCCTCTACCTACCTGAATTAAAAAAAAAGCTGGATGGTTTAGGATTACCAAGTTCTATTACAGGTCTCTTGTACAAACAGTTTCAACTGGCTACCCATCACCAGTTTTAATTAAGAGCATTTTAAAAACTTATCCACTGAAAACACTGAGGTCATCCTGTGGGTGACCACATTTACAATTCTTTAAATTAAAGTTAAAAGTTCTTCTAAAAAGTGGTTCTTCAATATGACAGTTTACATGCAAAAAAGGTGCATACATAGGCTTTTCAGAAAGTTTTAGATAAACCAAATAATTTGATTTATTTCATTAATATCACACTAATGATCCGAGATTTTTTGTATGCTATCTCCTCAAGCAGGTGATTTTTTTCCAGCTTAATGTTCACTCTCTAAAGCCACTTGCATAGGTTTTACCACACTTTAAGCACATGAACTTCTCACTCTTTCCTCTCATAGTGTCTTTTATGGAACAAGCACCTAAAACACAATGAACTTTTAAAAAATTATAAAAATTTTCCTCCTGAAAAAATATTGGGTGCTGTAAGCTCAAAGCGATTTGTACAAAAGACAGAAAAAACCAGAAGTTACAACCAGATAATACAATATGCAGAAATATATTTCAATAAAGAAATGATAAGTCTAACAGTGATGTGAGTGAGGTTTTGAACAGTCTTCCAATAGGAGCTGGGAGGAAGTAAAAAAAAAACCAACCAACATATATTTCACAAAAAAGATTGACACTTCTGCTTCTGAATGCTGATACTATAAACACTGTACCCTGGACTACTGCTGTAAAGAGTATGGTACGAACTCACAGACACATAAATTCACAAGAAACTGCTTCAGGGAAAAAAAAAAGACTCGATTGGTTACTAAAGGCAATTTGTATGTAGGTGCCTTCCTGGTCACTGGGGTACAGACACGCACAACAGACTGCTGCAAAGTGGACTGTGGTACACAGTGTTTTACTTTGGCCCACGGTTTAGAGGCCCTGGTAACTCAGCTGCTGGCTCAAGACATGAAAAACCTGCACGAAAAAAATTGTGGAAACATTGCTCCATTCTACTCTTTGTACTCTGAAGAAATTCCACAAATGAGAAGGAGGCAGGTAAGATGGCAAACTCCAAGTCAAACAGCTCCACTTGTATTATACAAACTGCCTTCTCCCCCAGGATGCCGTGGAGAGGCAAGAGGTCTCCGTGTGGGTGGCTCCAGCAGTCAGCCCAGGATCTTTTTGTTCAAAAGACCCAAGAGGGATGCAAAACTAATGGATCAGAGATAAATCACGATGAAAATTACATCTTTATCTGATTCTTCACGGCATGACGCTAATGCTCCTTCCTGACAAATTCTGCAGGTCAGTTACTGTCCTGAGAACCTGTTACTTTGTGGTACTTGCCAAACATAACAAGTGCTATTACTCATCAAAAACTGTCTAGCTCTACACTAATGAACTGCAAGTTTGCCTGTAACAGAGAAATCCCAAAGGTGACTCAATCCACTGGGCCCAACTCCTGCCAGGCTTTAGATCAATTACACAGCATTATGAAAGGCAGGGGCTGCAAAAGCCATTAGAGAGAGGCAATTTCTACATGAAGAGCACTGAATTAGGGATGACATTTCAGCTCTTGCATTTGCCAGTTTATGTCAAGAAGATAACATTAATTACATTTGGATTTTGTTTTGTTTCGCTGCAGTTGTGCTCTGTTCTGTGTTCACTTTTATTGTTAGTAGGAAGACAGACACTGGTGCTTTACAGATCTTTGATTTCTCTCTCGCCTATCCAGCAAGGATGTGAAAAAGCTTTTTTTGGATCTTGGACTGCTAAATCTAAGATCATTAACTTAGATTAATACATTACAGACTGCTAGTGAGAAGTATGACAAAGTGGAAATTAAGAAGATCCACTGTCACAGTTCCTACAATGACAAAAAAACCACTAGGTATTTATAAAAGCGTTTAATTTATGCCTTACTTTCAGCGTGGGATAACGGTTGAAACCATTTTAGCATATACACTTGGCTTCACTCTGTGGCTCAATATTTACACCTGTGACAAGTCCATGTCAGCAGTGACTTGAAATAAAATTAGTAACTAAAATAATAGTTTCTACTTCAATGGGTTTAATCAAAGACCACAAAGGTAAAATGTTATTAAGTTACCCAGTCCCTTATGGTTTTGTATCTTTCCCACGGTTACCACAAGATAAACTAAATCTTCATTTCCTGTGCTGCTAATTCAAGGTTTGTCACTTCATGTAGGACAACAGAGCAATGCAGCCAACCCTGGCTGCCTCTCTTAATAAGTAGTCAGCTGCCTCCTTCTTTAGGACACTTCTACTCAATGCTTTGCCTCGCTGTATTTTCAGAAACTTGTTCAAGATGCCCACTCTGCAGACAGCTTCCTGCAATCCATTTCAGTGAGATTTACAGTGTGCTGAAACATGACTAAAAACTGGGATTTTTTTTTTTACCCTATTTAAATGCAGTTGATGCAATGTTAAGCAAATAAAGAAGTACCAAGTTATCCCTGACATAAAATGCACACTTATGATAAGGTAAGAAACTGCTTTTCGGGAGTGGATGCAAGCATAACGACACCTATTCTGGAATTACATTAAGCATATTTCTCTGACTTATCCTTAGGAGAAGTGAATTTAGACAAGATAATTTTTTTTACTTTCTGCTCTATTGTCAGCAAAGGCATTGAGGAGAGAAGGTCCTACACTTTTCTCAAGCTAGTCACAATCTTTATTTTGCTTCCTAGATCAGACACTGAGGATGTGATCCTTCTCCCTCTATACAGAGAGGGAATTAAATGAGTATATTCAACAACACAGCCTTAGAATATTATTACAGCTGCTGGAAGAAACAGTCGAATACATACATGCAGGTTACAAAGGAAGTTTTCAATTATACTGAAAAAAAACCCACTCCCCAAACCACACGAAACCCCAAATCATAAACATATGTATTACTCCCTTCCATCCCCTAATGCAAACCAAGATATCTTACCTGGTAGGCATCTAGCTGTTCATCAGTAAATATCGTTTGCTTATTACCCATCTTAAATAAGAAATTCTTCCTCTCTGCAAATGCATCCCATTAGAAGTAGCTGGATTCCTCTGTATTGTAGGCATTTAGAGCACGTATACTCCGTGAGTGTGCTGAAAAAATCCCAGAGCCTGCATTGAACTGGTTTGGCCTGCACCTGCCCAGCGAGGAAGGCCACAGCCGGGGAAATCTTTGCAAAAGCTTGACTGGAGTGTGCCAGGAAGTAAAGTGTTAAAATCACAGGCAGGTGTGCAAAAACAAGGCTACCAATCTGCCCCTTTTCAGATGCTTTTCTAAGAGGCATACGGAGTTTTTACGACCCAAACCCCGAGCAGCCGCTCCTAGCAGAACGCAGCTCTCTCTTTCCTCGGAGAGTCACTCAGGGCGCTCCTCACGGCACCTTCAGGTTTTGGAGCAGCTCTGCGTCAGGCGGCGGCGCTGGGCAGCGCAGCCGTATTGCCAGGCTCCCCCGGCCAGCCTGGGAAGAGGGGAGCGCACGGCCACCGCACACAGAGGCCAGGCGGCTCTGCCGGCTGCCCTGGCCCGGGCTGCCCGGGGAGTGCGGCTGGGTGCAGCCTCACGGCGTGCTCAGGGCCCCGCTCCAGCACCGGGTGCCGCGGGAGCTCCGCAGGAAATGTTCGTGTCTGCACCGTGCCTAGCAAGGACGTGAGTTCGCGAGCAAAGGTACCAAACCGTGCTACCTTTGGTACAGCAGTGAACGCAAGGACTCCTTCGCACATAATGAAATTTTTAAAAAGTCAGCAAGATTAAAGTAGTCTAACAGCCGCTAACCTGTCTCCTTAGGCTCAAGCAAGCACAGTTGGGAAAGAAAAACCGCTACCACAGCCTAAAGCAAAAGCAGAAAGTGCCAGTAGGGGGCTCACGGGGTGTCTTAGAGCACCACAATCCTACTGACGGGAAAATAAAAAAATAAAAAGAGTACCTATAAGAAGCAGACAGACAAAATCATATTATCTAACATCTGCACAAGGATAAGCTCTTATAATAACAACAGGAAAAAGTCTGAGTGAGAAAGGATGGCAACGGGGAAGAAGGACCCATTATAAGCTCACTTTCCATTCAGGCACATTGAAACAGAACAGGGTAAAATTCCCTTTATTTGCAGTCTGCCAATTGTCATTATTTCCTCATCAAGATAGCAAGTGCAATAAAAACACTTGGAGAATTCTCTTGTGCTTTTCCCTACAGCTTCTAATGATCCTGGCCTGACAGCAGGATTGGGTAATAGGAGTTCACTTTACCTTGGCATGTAACAACAAAACCCAAACATTTAAAAATAATAGTGAAAGCAAATATATTGTATACATAGTAAAAATATGCTATGAAGTGTGTTGGATATGTAGTAAAAACATTCTACAAAGTGGTGAACCACAGACTTGTAAGAGATGGCTTATTCAAATTATAACATTTAGAAATGCATGTTTGATTAACTGCAAACCAGCACCACCCTGAGCTACAAAAATTACAAGGTATGTCCCATACACAAAATAAATGCCTTGGGATGAGAATGTAGGCAACAAGGCTTATTAGCAATAAGCAAACATCAGAATTGTAACATCAAAGAAATGCATTGTAGCAATAAAGCATATTGCAGCACAGTTTCAGAATAAGAGGGAAGGAAGAAGCGACAGTGGTAAGGAAAATACAAACGGAAAGATTTACCATCACAACCAAGACTGCAGCAAGCATCTGTTCCAATATCATACACTTGTACTGACTGTTACATGGCCAAACCGATCTTCGTTTTCTCAGCCACTAGTGGTTTTTTTTTCCCTTTTCCCTGGTGTGTAGTCGCATTGGATTCCTATTATGTTACCAAAAGTTCTCCACAGGTAAGTCAGAACATTAACAATCATTTTAAAAAAATCTGCAAAATACAGCACTTCAATTTTGTTTAATCAAAAAACAACAGTCTATAAGGGTCCCTTGAGACTAAGAACTTGCACTATTCTGAAAGTTCTTACCTGTCCTCAACTCTAAATGAGCTCCATTGTTGGCTTTAGTGGTTATACATATAATTAAGCATGGTTAATATCTCTGATCTGGTGCTACTAAAATGCAAGAGATAACAGCTGCTCTCAATCAGACCAGGCCAATACTTAGGGAAATGATTTGCATGAAATGGCATTCCATTCACAGCCACCTACTTCAAGCTGCCCATCTATGCAAATCAGATTAAATATAACTGGCCAAATTACCTCTAATGTCATTATAGAGAAGTTAATTGACAGCAGAGGTGGATTTGGCTCCGTATGCTTTAATCTTGTGATTCTGTACGCTTAACAGCACTCCTACAGTGAAAACCTGACAACCCATCTCTTCATTTTTCACCTGCTTTTATATCCCTGGCTGCTTCCCCTGTACCCTAGATGACACGTACATCAGAAAGTCTCTATCTTTTGAATCAAAATAACAGCAGTAAAACAGCAGCAGAGCTTAATGGAAAGTATTAAGCAGGAAAGGCTTACTTGTGGTTACAATGTAGGCCAGAGGATTCAGGTATCACTGTTGAGGCTTACACTATACCAGCCAGCTCTTCTCAAGCATATCACAGTGGTAACTACATCTCAATGCACTATTGCTGTGCTACTTGGGTAAAATTTAAAGACAGGATAATTCACAAAGTCTTTTTCACTCCTATTTGTTTGTACATGTCAAAGTTCAGATCATCTTCCAGTTTACTCTTCTGGACTTCTTTTATCTGTTCATATTTATCAAAGATAAGTTTATTTACCAGTTGAGTGATAAACAAACTTACTCCCAGAATGTTGCTGTAATAAATCAATACTGTTCAATGTGCACAGCAAGAACTGACCTTAAAGACTACCAGTACCACGACATTTCACTGTATTTCAGTTTTTAAAAACTGTTTGCCGAGTCAAGCGATTTTAAGCTATTAGAAATAGATAACAAACATCTTGCATCAGTTGCAAGATAAAGTTTAGTAAGGAGGACAGTATATATAGAATAGTCTTGCCATTTCACTGCCCATTGTACAAGAGACAATGGTTAAATAGCCCCTGTTCATGTGCTCTAGAAGTTTAAATCCCAGAGCAGGAAATACACTGCTACTCATGCACTCCAGTGTAGTTTTTGACAGCAAGGTGGCTGTCAGCTGCCATGGCCTCACCTGACCACAGCTGCATGGGTTTGTAACCCCAGCCACAGCTCAGGCAGTGGGACACACCAGGCTGGCAGCTCCACACAGCCTTTGGTGCAAGTTTCCCTGTTCTGAAGTGCTGCAAGCCCTGGCTGTCACAGCAGGTGACTTATCTGATTTTTTAGGACAGATGTAAGTTTAATGACCTCCAACAGTCAGGTCACAGTACCTTAAATTGCCTCTGTAAATTATGCAGTGAGAAATGCAACGGTGGTTTAAGTATAAACTGTTACTCTCACCAACAGAGGATCAAACTACTCTGAACAGACCACTTTACCACAAGAGGATCCACACAGTTTTAACAATCACTTTGCACAACTGCTGCTTTCACATGTTGGTTTGCTACAGCTTTTAAGAGGGGAGAAAACCGAAGAAATTTCATACGCATTACACCAAGCATTCCAACAACTTCCCTCTCACACAGATGTTTCCTTGAAGAATAACTGTTCATAAAGAGTTACTCTGTTACCAAAAAGAACAGTTTTGATTCCGAGGGGCTACCTGTACATTTATTCTGTTGTTACCTTGCATGAATCCTTAGAGCCCACTGCTTCTGCAGGTTGTAACTGTGATCACTACATGCAATGGGAGAAGTTCTATCCTCCACTGACGCTGTAAAAATCCCCCCTGATGTTTTGGGACATGTTTTACTTACTGGAAAGCTATTCAAAATTCTGTTTGCATACAGATAAAGAAGAAATAATAACATTCACTTAATACACCTGCTCTGGAGCTAAAAAAAAAAATTCCTTAAAAACTTTCTAGGGAGCTTTAATGCTAAAGAAAATAAACATAAAGGAACACTTTGTGCGAAAATTTGTTGGTTTTATGATCTTATCTATCTAGCTTAAAAAATACACTGTGTTAGAAAAGGAAGGTTTCTGAGTGCATTTCGTTAAGCCTAGTTTATCAATAACAAATAGAAATAACGTCTTTTTTTAAGGTGTTTTACAGAAGACAATGTCTTGCCTCAGGGATAAAATAATAACAATATTAATAATAAAGTAATGATTGCCTTAGCAGGCTAAATGTAATATAATGAATCTCCCCATAGGGAGTCTCAATATTGTGACCACTATGGGAAAGACAGTATTGCTGTCTCCACACAGGCATCATTTTCTTAGGCAAAACAACTATTCATGGGTTTATTACTGTCTTGTGCAGCCCTTCTCAGAACAGATCCAAACCAGCCACTATTAATGCCTTATTACTGTGGCATTATTATGGTAACACCCACAAGACACAGACAAATGGGTGTTGAAAATGTGTAAGAAAGTCATCCACATTATCTCCCCTCCCCCCAATTTACAATCCAGGTGCAACCTAACAATGTAGATGCAGATACAGTCACAAACACAAGAAAGCAACGTTAATATATCTGTTAACTGTGTATAAAGTTACCAGAAGAAAATCACTGTCAAGAGAATTATGTAATCCTGCCATTACTGACATCTGAATGACAATTCTCAATTCAAAGCAACATCAAAACCAAGATAAAGCATCAATAAAGGAAATGTGAGGACCTCTTGTGTCCTGTCATTAAAAAAAAAAAAAAAAGCAAGTGATTCTCAGAAAATGCAGGCTACTAGTGCTGTATATTGTCAATTATCAATTTCTACTCACACATTTAAGAGAAGAGGAAACTAAACACACGGTCTTAGTCCTCAGCTTTCAAGCACACCCAAGACTGAGCTAAGTAACTGGAAAGGCTGCTAGTAATCTGCTAACTCTATCACCAAAAACTGGTACGAAATCGCTCTGAGAAAAACCCCGAATTTTAACGTTGCCACGTGGAGGAAAGGTTTTTAAAAGCGGTGGTTCCCAGCGGTATCAGCTCACACTGCCTTAGCTTTAGTCGGGTGCTTTACTCTCCAGAAGGCGCCGGGCTCTCCCGCCGCCCTCAGCGCGAGGGAGCAGCGCGCGTGCCCGGCCCGGGCGGGGCGACCCAGGCGAGGAACGGGCACTGCGCCCTCAGGGCCCCTCACAGCCCCGCCGCTCCCGCAACTGACACGGCAGCTTTTAAAAATAATGAGAATAGTACTTCAGAAATGAAGGCAAGAAGTCTTAAACTGTCCCGATTTCAACAGCTTTGTTTTTAACACTTCAAAGTACATGGGCTGAGGAGGCTTCTTATCTACTTCAACAAAAGTCTGGCGACTTTCTTAGCAACTATTTTTTTTGCCATAAACGATCCAATTCTAGAGGCTGAGATTTTATAAAACCATCAAACGTTTCAAAACTGGGGCCTTATTGAAAACTGGTTGTTTGTCTCCACAGAAATGCCGCAACGGTACCTCCTCAGACACCGCACTTGGAGCGCCCGCATCCTCCGGCGGCTCCGGGCCGTCCGCCGCGGCCCGTCCCGCACCGCCGGGAGCAGGAGATCCCCGGCAGCAGCTCCGCCGGGCCGCGGGACGGGAGCCGGGGGAGGAGGCTCGGACACCTCCCGCAGCGGCGGGCGTGGGCTGAGGGACCGCGGTCGCTGCCGCAGCGGCAGTCCCGGGGCGGGGCCTCGCGGGGCGGGGCGGGGCCTTCGCTCCCCGCGCGCCGGTTCCGGTTTAGCGGCGGGCGCGGAGCTGTCGGGCCTGGGCAGCTGCTGTGCCCGGGCGCATCATGGCTGCGACCGCGTGGATGCCCACGGTAGGCAAGGGGACGGGCTGGACCCTGCCCTGCAGCGCCCGGGACGCGCTCCGGAGCTTGGTGGCGCCTGAGGCGCGGCCGCCTGGCCGCAAGGTCGCGGTGCCGCCGTGCTCTGGCAGCGCTCCGAGGGCGAAGGGCCGCGGGGCTCGGGCCGAATGGCGGCCCCGCGGCGCTCGCGGGTTCGCTCCTTCCTCCTCCCCGGCACGGCGGCGGGAAGGGGCCGTGGGGCCGTTACTCGAGCGGGCCGGGCCGGGGGGGCGCCGCGCCATCCCTCGGAGCGGCCTGCGGAGAGGTCGCGCCGTAGAGGTCACAGCAGCGGCGGGACCACCGCGGCTGCGGGCAGCTCTCGTTGCGCGGGTGGCAGACAGCACAGCCTGGAAACGCCGTTCCCGCAAAGAGCCCGCGGTACCGGGCACGGCAAAGCCGGGTGGGGAGAACTGCTACCGAGCTCTGGCTGGCGGCTTTCTGGCCCCCACACCTGTCCTCTGGGATTTACAGCTCTGAACCATTCTGAAACGCAGGCCTTATCCCGGGGTTGTCACAGAGATGCTGTTTTTCGCCTTGAGTAAATGAAATTCTTTTCTACCTTTAAATGATAGCCTGCTAGAAGCAAAGTCATTGAGGCTGCCCCATTTAACCTATCTGCTAAAATAAGGAAGAACTGTCAAGAGCTAATCACGACACGTGACTTTAAGGTCAGAATGGATCAGTTTTCCTTGAGTGGATTCTTTGTTGGTGTTACCAACGTTGAATTTCAGTATAATGTACTAGGCCCATGCTTTCTGACAAGACAGACTGTGCCCTTTCCCGGGCTACTCTGGAATGTAAATCCTGATTCTATATGCAGGAACTGTATTGTGAGAACTGTACAGTCAACTTCATGTTTTCGTTTGATTACTCTGCCTTCATCCTCAACCATATGGCCTGCTTTGGTAAACGCTGCTTGCCTGTTGCAGTGACCTTGTGCACCTCATGTGGGGCTACAAGTAAAAATAGATCTAGCTTAGATTACTTCTCCCCCAGTGCTCATTACAATATGCATGAGAATTATATTGTTTCTAGTTGCTTCTGTTGGTGCCAACAGAGTTTGTTCCTTTTGCCATACACCATTCTGTCAGTAAAGAAATAACATACAAGTGGGATAGGAGAGGAATATGAATTGTCAAAGTCATTTCTAGCCTGATAGCTGCAGACAGCCTGCGTACGTGAGTATGGCAGAATTGAAGTAGCGTAAGTCTCTACAGTGAGCAGTCTTCTGGCTCTTTAGTCCCAGAGGCATCAATAGTCCTAGAGAGGAGGTTAAGATTAGGAGGCCATGATTTTTCTGCAGATTAGGGATTTTGTCCATGGTGCTCAGTTGGGAAGAGCCCAAGCTTAGATACCATGCCAGTTTTGAAGCTTGATGCCAGTTCAGAATGCTCAGAAAATGTAATTCTTTGACTGTAATATGTAGACTTGTTGCTATGGTAATTTGGCTTTAATGTGCATTTCAGTTCCACTTTTAAAAAACCATCAGGCATGCAGAAGGCAACACTACAACACCTACAGGTATAAAAGGTAGAAGAACAAAATTCATCACAGTTTGAATGGAAGAAATGACACTAATGTAGTTTTGGAAACATCACCTAAAATGTGTAAAGATACTGTCCAACCAACTGCTACCAATGAAGTGTTTGATTTTTCACTTTGCTTTCCACATGTCTTCATCCTTAGCATATCATGTATTTACTTAGAGTTCCTGCAGCCTTGCTTCCAACATGCTGTGTGTGAGGGCTCCAGGTGGGGTGCAGTGGCCCCTGGGCAGGACAGGAGTGTGAGGCAAAGAGTGGCTGTCCTGGGCTCACCTTGTGCTAAGAATACCCACGAGACGTTGCTGCTTCTGAGTGTTAGACTGCAACTTGGCAAAGCACTGGGTACTCTGGTTTCATTTGGATTTTTATACTAGTTTGAGATAGATGTAAAGCAGTATGACTTTTAAAAGCAGGTTTCCTGCAATACTGTTAAACTTGTAAAATCCCATTTGTGCAGTAAAAGAACACCTTTTTGGTTTGGATTTTTGCAGGTTTCTCGATTGCTAGGTGCTTTCAAAAGCCAAAAAAAGGTGACCAGAAGTTTTGGTAATGCTGTGAGTATAATAGTCCCATTTTTTCTTTTAAGAAGTTTCTCAATAAGCGGGTTTGGAAATTTATACGATCACTGTTGTTATTCTTACATTCCCAAAAAATAAGGGCCAAACAACATGAACATGCATGCTGTTAATGCCATCCTGGATTTATATCAGTTAATCACTGTCATTGGCAATTGCATATCAATGTGAGAATATGAAAGGCTCTAGCAGAAAATAGAAGTGGTGTGGAAAGTTTTCACAAAAGACAGATGTAAGCCAGTCTTCTGGAATTCATCTGGGAATGTGCAACTAAATATTGGGCAAAGTAGAAAGATTGTTGAGAAGCTTCTCATTTTCTTTCTTTTGCAGACTTCCCTCTAAGCACTAGATTTACTTTACTGTTGCTTTTAGAATTCTTTGCATCTAAAATTCTGCCTTTTCAAGGTCCTCTTAAAACTAGTTGTGTATTTTCCTGTAGATGTTTTACCTTCTTTATGTGTATGTGTTTGAAGTCCCCATGGGCCTTTCTTTCAGTGAAGGCAGGAAGGAGCAGGGCTTAGCACCCCTAAGCAGGACTTAAAGAGGAACTGTGGCTTTTCATTATAAGTTTTGTAGAACAGCAGGTACAACATTTGGAAAAGAAATAAAAGTATAAAAATTAGAAGGTGAGGCACCACCGGTTATATTGAAACACAACAGTTTCAGGCTCAGGTGGAGTCCTGCAGTGCTGTCAGACAGCACAAACCTACTCTCCAGACATTTCATCAGTGACAGCTTTCTCAGCAGCGTTCCTTTATCTGAAGCTCTGGTTTTTTACTGTGCACAGTAAATTTCTTTGGCTCAAAAGTTAAAAATCAGTCAATATATATTGAAATTCTGCCTCGTGAGTTGATTCTATTGGGGGTTTTTCAAATAATGTACATGAGCTACATTTTTTGTAGGTAATAAGGAGGCCATAAAAGCTGCTGGATCTCTTTAAATAAAACAAAATGAGCTGGAGCATGTACCCTTAGAACAGTGATCATAATTTATTTTTTCTTCAAAGCAGAATACTTTCTTCCCCTGTTATTTGTTAAGACTGGACTGTGCATTTCTTTACTTGTTTGATGATGATAAAAGAAACAAGACTGCAGACATTATGAGAGGAAAATAAATTGGAATTGTTAAAAATGGGTCTGAGATTTTTAGGAGGTCACTTGAGAAGTTCAGCTTGGCATGACTTTTTTAAGGTGAATGTAGCTTTTCATACACATAATCATTTCTGGCATGTGTCAGTATTATGCAGCATGTTGATAATATTGTAGACATATGTGGAACAGAGCTATAACTAGGTAATATAACTTGCTCTCCAGATTTCCAGAGGAAAGCATGCTACATTCATTAATTTCAAGGAGTACTGAGCAGGAATCTGCCTTTCACATTCAGCCACTGTTTTGAAATCAGAATAGGTAGCAGGCGAATTTTTAAACAATTCCCTCAAAACATTTGCACACTCCCTTGGAAAGCAAACCAATCCTTCTCACTTCTGTCCAGGACTGCTGTTCTTCATAGTGAATATTTGGTAAAGGATAATTTCTTCTGTTTTCTAGTAGTTACTTGGTTCCTACAACACATGAAGATGTTTTCTATGTATAAAACAGACTTTCATTTGTTTTACTACTGGTATTTCTTTACCTAGGTACAAACAGTAACTTTAATCCCAGGAGATGGCATAGGACCCGAGATTTCTGCTGCTGTCATGAAGATCTTTGATGCTGCCAAAGTAAGTCATATTTGTCTTGCTATAAGCATTGCAAATTTAACTACAGCAACAAATATTAATTAGGCATATTTTAAAAAGCTTAAAATCTCTTTTAAGAGATTAAGTCATATTTAAGCTATTAAAACTTTTTTTCCAGTAGAAAGAGTTTGAATTTCAAACTCACCTTCAGCTAATAAAAGGATTGTGATACCACGGCACAGCTTGAAACTGTTAGCTGACAGAAGAGTAGAGACTTGAGAGCAAATCCTGTGTTTAATTTTTGGAAATAGGAACTCAATGTCATGTGAAATCACCTTGTTGATGTAGTAATCCAGAGCAAGTGACAGAGGATGTTCTTTCATGTATTACGACCTCAAGTGCAGGTCTAAAGTGTGTGTGAAAGGACTGGCTCATTTCAGCAACCCAGGTGCTGTGCTGCCAAACACATTAACTTCAGTGATATGAAAACTGACTGTATCCAAGAACTGTTCTCTTACCTATCTGAGAAACTTCACAAGAATCTGTCAAGTTTCCATGAAAGGAAATACAGTTCTTCAGGCAAGATGCCTGTTAAATTGTTCCACATTAGTAACAGCACCCAGGCATATTCCCTTTTCATTATAACTATGCAACATGGATTTGAAAACGTGATGTTTCTTTAATTATGTTGTATCTTTTCCTTTGTGATCGTTCCTGATGAAATGAATGGGTGGCAGCCTGTCTCCACTCACAGTCCTGTGGTGAATGCAAATACAGAAAGCATTGTGGAGCATGTGCAGATTTTCAGTGAGATAACAGATACACATCTATGTCATACATAGTCTTCCAGTCAGTGGGGATGACGAGTTCTCAATGAATTCAGCTTTAAAATGTTGTCTCTTGTATACAAGGAACTCAACAGCTCTAAAACCTTTAAAGAAATATCATTTGTGTATATGACATCTAGGGCGCCATGATGGTATTGATGTTTATGATGATTTGCTGCTCACACTATTTCATTTCCACTTACTTAATTACATTTTTCAAAAATTACTTCAGTTCAAACATCTCATGCTTACCCTCACTCACCAGAGAAAATACTGTTCAGAAAGGCCTGGAGAAAATTCCTTACACACCTTCTTGTGAAAGTTAAAACTTGAAGCAAAGTTATGACATTAAAGTTAATATTGAGTGTGTGTGTTTAGGCACCTATTCAGTGGGAAGAAAGGAATGTTACAGCTATCCAAGGACCAGGAGGGAAGTGGATGATACCCCCAGAAGCCAAAGAATCCATGGATAAAAACAAAATGGGATTAAAAGGTATTTTAGGGGTCAATACACAGATATTAAATACTGTTGTGTTTATCATGAGTTTGCTGTAAAGCCAAAGTTCTTCCTCTGTAGCACAATAAAATGGGTCATTACAGGGAACAGCCTGTCAGGTCATTGTCTATAATCTTGGAACAGTCCATCATTTCCAAGCTGTAAGTTTGATAGTTGTTGTAGTTGAAGGTGGGTACATACCAACCTTTGGACTCTCTGCAGAAGACATTTATAAGGTACACAATAGTATGCAATAACCACATTACTAATGAGCAGTATCTTTATATGTTTCAATGAATACATTTTGTAAAATCTGTTCCCTGTAAGGCTCACAATTTAGCCTTTACCCAGCTGATTAATGTGCCTGTGCAGTAGCTGACAGAACAGAGAATTCCCATGGCATTCCAGCATAAGGGTTAAACAGGAATTTGGAGATCCTGTGCAGGAGTCCCATTTGACCTAGAGTTTCAGCTCTCAGACGCATGGAGGGATTTGTTTTCTCCTTCATCCTTGTGTATCTTTTTTTTTCTCTAGGGCCTCTGAAGACCCCAATTGCTGCAGGGCACCCATCGATGAATCTGCTGCTGCGTAAAACCTTTGACCTTTACGCCAACGTGCGTCCATGCGTGTCCATTGAGGGCTACAAAACCCCCTACACAGACGTGAACATTGTCACCATCCGAGAGAACACCGAGGGCGAGTACAGCGGCATCGAGCACGTGGTGGGTGCCTCAGCTGCCGCCCCTGTGCTTCAGCACTGCTGACTTTGCCCGTCTCTCTGGGGTTCAGTGGGATTCTTTACGTTTGGCAGCCATGAAAAAGTTCCTCTATTGTGAAATGCATTCTGCCTCACTCAGAATTCTGCTGCTTGGTTCCAAATGGAAGAAGGACTTGCACTGCTAATGCACTTCCTGTCTTTCAGATTGTTGATGGGGTTGTGCAAAGCATCAAGCTGATCACAGAGGAAGCCAGCAAGCGCATTGCAGAGTTTGCTTTTGAATATGCCAGAAACAATCAGAGAAGCCACGTGACTGCTGTGCACAAGGCAAATATTATGTATGTTGACACTTCTTTAGAGACAAAACAAAACAAAATCCCCAAACATTTAATTAGAAATAGCTGCTTAAGTCTTTTTCAAATGCGAAACTTCTGTTGATGGCACTGGGAGTCAGTAAAATGGGAAAAAAGTCAAGTAAATGCCTCCTAAGTAGAATGGGCAATACTGACCCAGTATTGACAGGGCTGAGATAATTGTGTTGCCAGCGTTCTTATTAGCAAGTTTGTAGTAATCTTTCCTTCCAAAGCTCTTACTTTAGAAACTTTTAAACAAGGAAAATTAATTTAAAAACTGAGGATGAAAGTGGCTGATGTCTTTTGCAGTTCCCACACCACTTTATACTGAACTGAGTCAAAACACGTGTGATGTATTATGTGACATCACCTTCACAAGTTCACTAAGCCTTTCATAAATGAATAGAAGTCATTCTGAGAATTAATGTATGCTGTTTAAACTACTGATACAGAAATATTTTAGGAGGGATAAATAGTCACAAATTAAGTTTCTGAATTCTAATTAAACCGCTGTTGCATGCAGTTTTCTTTATCTCCAGTACTGCTTCCTTACAATAACTGCAATATTCTCTTGCTTATCTAATTGCAGGAGAATGTCTGATGGGCTTTTCTTGAGAAAATGCAGGGAAGCAGCAGAAAACTGTAAAGATATTAAATTTAATGAAATGTATCTGGATACTGTATGTCTGAATGTGAGTATTTATGTTCTAGTTGTCGTTATTTTTTTTAGTTTAAATTCTTAACCTTAATGAAAATATACTTCCTTTTAGATGGTTCAAGATCCATCTCAATTTGATGTGCTTGTTATGCCAAACTTGTACGGTGACATCCTCAGGTATGGAGATTTTCATTTAAACTCCCAACATGTAAAATACTGATACTTTCCCAACAGTCATTGAGGTCACACGCAAGCCAGATGGGTGATCATCTTATGCACTCAGACTTCTTAACAGACATCAACTGCTTCAGTTATTAATATATTGATGGAAGGGGCTAGATAATGACAATGTACTTTTTAATTTAAAAAATCTGTTTCTGCTTATGGAGGCTATGAATATTGTTCAGATGGGACAGAGAAATTTCTCCAAATGTAAAAAATATAATGGCTTACATTGTAATAGAGAATGAATGCCTGGTTAGATATTACAGAAAAACTTTCTCATCCTCAGCACTAAAACAGATTGTTGTGTAGGGTGACTGTGGGACCATGATGTACACAGGGAGCTCATCATACAATTAAATCAGTCTGCATAGTCACTGAAGAACTAAATGTGTGGCCTCAACATTCTGCCAGCTCTTGGTTTATGTATTACTTTTGCTTATCTTCAAATTAAATTTTATATTTGAATAATATTAATACTAGAGGTTCTCTGTGTCTTGAAGGCAAAACCCATCAGCACACATTTTCCATTGTGTGAAATTATTAGATAGAGTGTAAATTCCATTAAACACCTGTAAAATGCAGTGTTTTAATCTGAACTATTAAGTGTATTATGTAACATAGTTTCTTCTCACACCTCTAAGGAGAGAGTGAGAAAAGAGTCTGAACTGGAATTTTTATTTACATGTTCGACTAGTCACATCTTAGAATCCATCTCCTGTTTTTGTACAGATAATAAATTTAAAGGTAACTTATGTATAAGATGAAATGGTTCTTAAGCTTCTCTTAAAACAGCAGTCTCTCTGTGATAAGGCTGTGCACACTAAGAAAAATCAGATTCTAACTAATGCTTCTTGCTTTAAGAATTGGTGAAGGCATGCACAGGGCCCTCACAGCAGCTCTTACACTGTTAACTAAGAGAGATCAAATCAGAGGAGTCTCATCATCAATACCATTTCACAGAGTTCATTATCACCCATTTTTACAGTTCTCATAGAAATTCCGTAAAAAAATTCATTATTCTAAAACTTTTCCATAAATTTGAGTCTGTTCTTGAAGAGGGCGGTGTCACCACTGCATGAGGTCTCATCTACTGCTCTAAAAGTATGAACAAAATGCCAAGCAGGTTCCTTAAACTGAATAGGTCTGAAGAGGCAGAAGACAATATCTTCTCTTTAAGCATTAAATACTTAAGAGTGACAAATGCAGACTGTATTCAGTTTTTCCCCAGGCTCTATGCAACTTGAGATAAGTGGTTTATTTTAGCTTAAAATATTGCTCTGCAAAGTCATCCAAACTTTTCTCCTTGTTAGTCCTAAGCTAAGGACTGACTAACCTTAGCATGAGCCAAGCTGTAGGCAATAATTATGTATGGATGTGAAAATAACAGAGTTTTAAGAGCTTTGTTCATCAGTGTGTTCAGCTTGGAGGGTGCATTATGATGACACATAGTATGAGGCACAGTTGGTTTGTCCTTCCCCATGTTAATTTTGGTGAAAACCAAATTCAAATTGCTTATATCTGATCATCTGCTAGTGTCAGACTTGTGACCTGCAGGCTGTTGAGTAAAGAGAGGGGGAAAGCTAGTGTGGTGTCACTTGGGAAATGTTCCTTAAGCTGCACTAAATACAATACAAAACCACCAGTAACTCACCTACCTGACCAAAATTCCTCCACATTTTTTAGAAGGAATTTACATATGAAAAGTAGTTCTGGGCCCCTTCAGAGGAAGTAAGATTTTTTTATAGTTACAGGGAACTGTACATAACAATTAGTTTTTGAGACTTCTACACATATTCTGTGCTTCTAGTACTTCTCGTTGTGCCTGTATCTTATCAGCTTTATTCTAGTATTTGGAATTTCCTTTTAATTTTGCTTTAGTACAATTGTCTTCTGCTAGTAGTCCTAAGAATTTTCCAGTGTTCTGATGGGGTACAGGTGGCTAACAGCATCTGTTTTCTCCATATTATTCTCAGACTGTGCTGGTGTATAAATTAAATTATAGGTGCAGTTGATTGTTAAAAATATGTTAATACCTTGCAGAGAGGCAGCTGTGTATGAAAAAACTTGTGATTGTTTAATTTGGTGGTTGGTTTTTTTTCAGTGACTTGTGTGCTGGACTCATCGGGGGTCTTGGAGTAACACCCAGTGGAAACATTGGTGCCAACGGCGTGGCCATTTTTGAATCTGTAAGTCTTGTTACACAAGACAGAGCAGTAATAACTTTGTCTCAACTTGAGAATCTAAACTTTTCCATGCCATACAATGTGGCTGACATTTATCTAAAAAAGTTCTTTGTAGAACTCTTTTTTATGTGAAAATGCTCAAGCTTTACTCTGAGAGACTGGTTAAAGTAAATATTCCATGTAGGTTTTTCACACATCCTTTTTTTGACTGATACTTTATTTTCCCACTTTTTCATATAATGAGTACCCCCTATGAAATAGAACTTTATGGGTACAATTTAATGATACTAGGTGACCTAGTTTTCCCTTTCTGATGTCTTCGAGCTGAATTGTTTTGATCTTTGGTATCTCCTTTCCATTGACTGTATCACAGCAAAGTAAGTCCTGTTTTAACATGAAGACCTATGGCTCAGGTTGCTTGCACAACTGCCTAGGACATTTTAATCAGCCTAATGACATCATAACAGACAGGTTTACTCTCCTTTCTAGGTTCATGGAACAGCACCAGACATTGCAGGAAAAGACATGGCAAATCCAACTGCCCTCCTTCTGAGTGCCGTGATGATGCTGCGCCACATGGGAATGCACAAACACGCCGCCAAGATTGAGTCAGCTTGCTTCGATACAATTAAAGATGGAAAGGTAACGTCAGCGTGTGCAAATAAATGCAATGAAATAAATCATATCATATTAAAGCAAGAATGGAATTGGAAGATTCACACCAGAGTGGGGGATGGCCTGCGGAGCTGGCTTGTTGCATGAGCAGTGCCACTGTCCTTCTCTGACAGTACTGATATTATCCTTGGTGACATTAAATCTGCCCAGTGCAGCAATAAGGGGACAGACTGGAGCATTCCTTTTGTCTCGGCAATGCTCATCTTACATTTCCTCAGCTTTATGAACTCCAGAACAGTGAATTGGATGGCTCTTTTTCAGGAAGGGAATCAGAGTTTTAAGTAAGTCTTAGCATTTCACTTATGAAGTTTATGAAATTTACAAAGCATATATATTGAAATCTGGATCCTGAAGTGAAGGACACTCATTTGCTCTTCACAGGTTTCAACATCCACTTTGTTTATAGAATTTCAGTCCTGACTGTAATACTTTCATTTCTGTTTTTTCAACTCAATTATTTCCTTTTTTCATTCTTACTGCTTTCACCCATTTTTGGCTACAAAAGAACAGTTTTAATCCAGTATTAACTTTTTTCTCTGAGGATTATGTATGTTTCTCTTTGGAAGTGAGTGTCTTCATATTCATGACTCAGATGGGATGTTGGGGAGAGAGGGGGCTTTATGCTCTGAAACTTGACAAATTTGTGGTCTTACTGTTAT
This sequence comes from Nicator chloris, assembly GCA_013400495.1. Taxonomy (NCBI): domain Eukaryota; kingdom Metazoa; phylum Chordata; class Aves; order Passeriformes; family Pycnonotidae; genus Nicator; species Nicator chloris. The sequence continues at coordinate 310,889 of WAAE01009625.1, read as the reverse complement.
TGGTTCACTCCTCTACATTGATGTCCATCTCTTGAAAATGCAGTTGGACAGATCTTAAAGATTGCAGTTAAAGAGGATTAGCAGCTAGTCATGCTGGTTCATTTATCTTAGGCAGGACCATGAGAAGCTGCTTTGTAATTAAAAGTAACAAGAATGCTGAAACCAAAAGTTGTCATCATTTTCTAAGTTTGCAGCGATCTTGCTCTGTGTAGGAGCCAGTTAAAAAAAAAATCTAAACTTACAACTGAATAAAGAGGTGCTCCTGTAAAGTTCCCATTTACTGCTCTGGAAATGAAATCCTCCATCTGCAGGTCAGTAATTCCATGGAAGATAACAGTGCAAGTTTCGTGACATGGCTACTTGTTTACTTGTTATTTATAATATTACAATTATATGCTCACAATGGAAAGAATCTTTTTAATTGAAAAACCCCATAATGCAATTTAAATTACAAGATCCTAAAACAGTAACCATGATTCTGTGCTTCTCTTGCTTGTTATTCCTCCCTTCCCCTCAACCAGTTAATTAAGATATGTGTGTATGTGCCACATGGGTGGGAAACAAATAATTTTAATTATCTCCTAGAGTGCTTTAATCTAGCTAGGTTGGACAAGCAATCTTGCCCACTTTTTTATTTTACTGTTCATTATGCCAGACGGAGCTGTACTTGATGAAAGAGATTTTTAACTCTGTATTTCCTATCTCTTAAGTAAACTAAGCAAACTTTGAGAATTGTTAACATGAAGCATTAAGAGTTATGTATGCTTATTCTGTGTGGGTTTCCTTAGGAAAAAGACCTAATCTTTCTGAATTACTCTCAATTAGTTGTCCTTGGTGCTGAGCCTTCATAAATGAGTTTTACTTCCAAAGGACAAACTTCTTACTGAAGATGCAAATACTTAACAAATGCAAATAATTACACTATTAAAGGATTTTTTAGAGCTTTGAACACACACACTTCCTTCCTGTAGTTAGGATAAAATTATGTTAAAATCATGTTCAAATCTGATAACATTTAAGTACTTCATGTATACTCAGGTTTTCTCACCCTGCACAGTCCTTATTGATATAGTCTCTGTGGGATGCAGAATTCAAACTTGATGTATTCCTGCTCACCTTATTTACTCTCCACACACAACATATCATGAGAACATGCAGAACTGTTCAGAGACAAGACTGGCCCCATAATACGTTTCAGTAATATTATTTTTTCTTTCTTTCAGATCTTGACAAAAGACTTGGGAGGTAATGCCAAGTGTTCGGAATTCACAGAGGAGATCTGCCGCCGAGTACGCGACAAAGACTGAACCTCCTCCTCCTGCTGCTGATGGCTCTGGAAGGACATGTCACAGAGTACAATATATGTAACCTGATATCACATGCATAGAGTTTGCTTATCTCTTGAGAGCAAACTTTTTAGCTGAGGCCTCTCCATTAATAAATCTAGTCCAAATGGCTACAAATGATGCTTGTGCCTGCTTTTGGTGGACTTTTCCAAGTGCTTTGTCTTATTTATTTTTTTCTACCTGGTGAACATTTTTATGTAAGTGCATTCTTTTATTGGCACTGTAACTGTCTAATATATTCCATTTCAATTAGATGGTTTTACTTTTGACATAGAAAAATTATGCAAACAAACTAGTAACAGAATTAGCGAAATATAAAAGCACCTTAATGTTTAAAACCTACTTTATTGATCTTGTTGAAATTAAAAAGATAGGTTTTCAGCCTAAGGGTAGCACAAGATAAAGTACACAGAAACAAGTATAAAATAATGTAAAGTAGCAATTTTGTGTTAGAAGCAATGAGAAAACCACTTTAGGTATTCTGGTGATTCATGAAATACAGCCCTGCCCACCAAAGGCATGAATCAAGAAATACAGAATTCTAGAGATTTAATCTATTTCTGTATTTTAAAAAACCTACAACCATTAACAAGGGGTGAAAATTTCTGCTGAAGAAAAGTTACTGTTCACATCTATATACCAAAATAAAAGTTTTCCTCTCTGAAACACACTTTACAATAGAGTTCTAATGAGGGCAAACTATACAAAATTACTTCTGTCATATATTGCGAGGGGAAAGTATTAACTTTGCAAATTTACACTAATTATTTCATGACTTTGGCTAGAATGCTTTTTGTGTTGCAGTTTCTGCACAGTCTGTTCAGTGTGTCTTCCTGTATTAACTAGTAATTTTATTCTAGAAACTCTGAATGTAAGGGACTAGTCCTAAATGGATTAAGACAGATCAGCAGTTTGGCTCTGGTGCCTATGTTCCAGAAATACATTTCATCCCTATTCAAGGGGATCTAAATCTATTTTTTCCTTGCTTATTAAGCTTAATGGGTGCAAAAGCAACTCGTTGCCCTCCCGTTCCCATCAGATGCAGATCATCATTCAAGTCATTCTGATCTGTAGCTATCAAGGTATTGCTTCCATTCCTGCACCTGACAAGAAAATATGTATTTTCAAACTCGTTAGTATAGCACAGGATTATCCTTCCTGCCAGAAGCAGACTTCTTACAGCTTCATTCTATTCATAGAAAGTAACTAAGTGGAGTAATATCTATTATGACTGTTTTGGGCTGGTTGTTTCAGAAGTAAAACAACTTTGGAGTAACAACTTCTTGTGTCATTCTCTAAAGCAAGCATCCCAGCTTTTTATACAGTCTAACAGCATGCTGGAGGAGCTTTATTCCTCCCACACTCTGCTTTTCTTGAATAGGGCAACATTTCTTTCTGTTTTACAAGCTGCTGCTTCCTTGTTTCCTTCCGATTAATATTGTTACATTCTGAATTACCATTGCGCACAAAGTGGGGAAGAATAAACTTTTCAAAGTCCTATTGCTTGTTTTGTTTTTATAATCCTAGGCTGCTGCTTTGTCTTATGTATTGAGCTGATTATTGGTACTTGCAACATATTTTCGGTCTGTAAGATGTGTGAGACGGGTAATGGAACTTTTATGGAAACTGTCCTGTTCTGCATCTTTTTTTTTGTCTCAATAATGGGCTGTGGCCTGCCTGCCTATGTGAGCTACTAGAGCTGTCTGCCAGAGATCACTTACAGCACACCCTTTAGACAACTTTGTGCCAAGCATTTCCTTCTCATAATATGATTTATTTTGCACATGGGTAAGAAGAAATGCAGCCCACATTTGTCAGAATTAGTGCAATGTGAATACTGAAACATGCAGATACACACTGACAAACACTGCTCAAAGAAAAGCACTCTAAGCAATTTTACAAAGTTTCTGTAAGAGCATTTTAATGTGAGAGCTCCTGCAGTTACTCCTTTGTGTCTTTCAGTCTTAGGGAACTATTCCTCTGCTTTTTCTGACTATTTGTATTTATGAGAAATAGCAATGCTTATTCCAGCATGGACTTAAGAAGTGAACTGCTGTGTTCACAGAAGTCCAAAGTTACAGAAGTAGGAGTGTCTTCAGGTTCTGAAATGTGTTAGTGAACAAGAAAGTGTTCTCTGCGACAGGAAAAAAATCTCAGCCCTTTTTTTTTTAATAATTGTCACTGGAGTGGTGTGACAGTTTCATTAAGCAGTACTGCTATCTAGCAAAATAAATCATGAGCTACAGGCCACATCCTGTAGAACAAAAGAAAAAAAAGAAAAATTGAAGACTGTATAAAAAACTTTGTTTCAATCTAGAGGAATTAGTTTAATCTGCTTTATACAACATGGATGTTTTAGTCATTTAGGTCATAAAGTAAAAGCAGTATTAGAGAATGGACACACTGTAGATGCTTCTGTAAAAAGAGGCCAAATGATCAGGTATCAGGAACAACTAAATTGACAGCAGCTTTCTAGTGGTTTGGTTCAGTAGACTCAAAGCATAAATCTTTGTTAATGCTTTTGATGAGAAAATACTTCCTTTTGCTCACAGATCTTTCTTAATGCTTGGAGGAAACACTTTTTATTCTTTATAGAAGGAGTCTACTTCATTTCGGTATTTCTCGAGCACAGCGAGCCGCTTCAGCTTCATTGTGGGACCTTAAAAGAGGGAGAATCAATTCCAAAAATAGGAACAAAAATTCCTACTCAATTTGAGCTTTGGTGCCTAAGTTTTTTATTGAAGAGCCTGTTGGGAAGAACATGCCCCCCTCTAAACACAGATAAATGCTAAATGTGAGGTTGATATGTGAGCATGATATGTGAGGTTGCTTCCACATAAGCATGAGGGCTTCAAAGAGAGCTGCAGATAAGAGGGTGGTAACTGGCTACTACTTTTTTCATACAAATGTGTTTTTGAAAGCTTTTAAACAATTCCCAGTTTATTCAAAGAGCCTGGTAATGTGCTTTGGGCTCCATTATCAGGCTTTCACTATCTTGCCACTTTTGTTTGTTTTCTTTTAAAGAGAAACTTTTGATGCCTTAAGTTTTAGCTTTTATCTTTTCCAGATCAGTACTGCTTAAGCATAAAACTCTCAACCTCCATACCCTGTCAGCTACTGTTTTCCCATTTTATTCTGACAAAACAATTTCTCTCTAGGCCTGAAACCCAAGGTCACCTTATTTTCACAGGCCCCAAAAAATGTAAACTACAGTGAAGTGGGAAACTTCAAACTAGGGGAATGGGACTCCACTACCTGAAGCTGTAATTGGACAATTGGCCTCAGATATGCAAATAGACCAAACTTACATCTGTCCAAAAAACGTGTGACGGTTGTCCTTGGGTGTAGTCTCTGTGACACTCCTGCACTGCCCAAGGTGTACTTTGTGAAGGCCTTTCAATAAATATCTACCTTTATCTTTTAACTCTGTCTAGCCTCTGTTCTCTAGGTAGCCATTCCAGGCATCACCTTCAGTATTAGTACTGGAAGTTCTTAATACTTTAATGCACAAGGAATTAACCAAAATTGTTTAATTACCCAAAGCAATCTGAATTTTAAGAGCTGTACTTGCAAATGAGCACAGATTCATAAACATGTGCAGAGTAAAAACTCCAATTTTTGTATTTCTTACCATACAATGCATAACCATTTCTCCTTTCTCTGTACTGAATATTCTTAGATAAGCAGCCTCTTAACTTTGTGTATCTCAAGATAAATCAGTAAGGCTTACCTAGTTCTCCCCCAGAAATGGAAAAATCTCTTGGCAGGACAATCCATTTCTGAATGCAATGAACCCTGTTGGTAGCCGTGCTGTTGACTCTGTTGATGCCCTCCTGTATAGCCCTGTAGATCGCCTGGTCTCTCGTAGCTACAATCTCGGACACTTTGGTGGCTTTACTTCCACTCCTCTGGCAGAAGTCTCTAGCTTGTTCTGTGAGAATGTCAGTAGGCTCAGATGTATCTGGGTCCAGCACACTCTAAAATACCAAATTAAGTGAATCATCAAACACTCACTCTTAAAAGGCATTAACAGGTTCTCTGAGCAGGCCCTCCCACTTAGGGAGGCTCAGGATAAACACACAAACATTCTGTAAGCCTTAAAAAGCAGAAACACCTACAGATCATAAAGGGCTTTTCTTTCCATTTAGCTACCAAATGCAAATATTTTTGGCTTATATGCAGATGTCATGAACAGACTTAAAATGTGTGAATGAATTAGGCCACAGAGTCTGTCTCTGACCTTGATTTTCATATTTTCCACATTTTCCAAATGCCTCCATTGTTAGACAGAAACATTTAGCTCATCAGTCAATGGCATTATTATGGTGTAATGTAAACAGCTTGAGATAGAAGTGTTCCTAGACTTCTTAAATCAGTATTTCTATTGTACCTGAATGTGGGAGATGGGGTGATATTTGTTCAAGTTGTTCAGACTTATGCTCACCAGCAGGCCCTGTGGGGAAGGCACAGCTGCAGGCCAGACAGCTGGAAGTCGGTGGCGGGGTGAGAGGCAGGTGTGAGGAGGAAGGTGTGGACAGCACGTGAGTGGGAAGCTGACTGGGTGATAACATGCATGGAGAGCAGACTGCAGCTGAGCCAGACAATGGGTGCCCTTCTTCTGTTAAGCTTTGCTTCTGTCTGCTTGAGATTCACGGTATAAAAGGGGGCTGATTTCTACAATAAAGGGATCTCCTTTGGATCCATGTCTCTTTGCTCCCCATTGTTACACCTGAAGATAGGGAGTATCAGTCACAGAGGTAAACAAGTTGAAAAACCTACATGGCATTCACTAGGTACATCCACAGAACTGAAGTGCAAATGCTTTAGGCAAACAGTGATTTCTCAATTGAAGCTTATACCACAGCAAGGCTATTAATTATTTTGTTCCATGGTCATCATTCTTATGTTATAAAAATAAGAAATTATAGAGAAATGTTTCTGTTGGAAGGTTTCTGGGTTTGCCAATAACAGAAACATTGGTTGGTTTTGATCATCTGTAAGCTTAAAAGCTATTGTTGTGTTCTGTTGCAGAGAGTTCTCAATCATCCAGCATTTCTTATATAAAAATTTGCATTTAAATAGAAAATAACTCTTACTGTATATGTAGGAGAAACAGCAGTAAATATGTGGACCTAAATTTAGACCAGGCAGGATGTCTGTAGTTGCTACAGGTATTTTCGCCCTGCTAACATCCTCCTATCTAATTCTAGGTTTTTTTTACAAATAGTTCAAAATTATTGTTCTTTTGTTAGGTGCAGGTGTATAACTTCACTGAAGGCAAAATTAAAACTGGTTTACCTTTAGGGTGAGGAACATTGACAAAAACTTCTTCTTATCTCCAATCACCATAGCATTACTAACAATTGGGAGTTCTTTTTTAACAGCATCTTCGATTGGAATCGGAGGCACGTTTTCACCTCCAGCTGTAATAATTAAATCTAGGCAAAAAAAAGAAAGGCTATTAGTTGAATTCAAATAAATTCCAAAGATCAGGTTAATGTCTGGCTCAACTGCTTTTCTGGTTCTGACATAAAAAATAAGAGAATTTTTTTCCCAAGATAATATTTTCCAAATACCAAAACCCTATCAATTATCTTCAAAACAAAAATGCTACTATTTTTCAAACATGTGCTCAAGTTCTCAGATCTCCCTCAGTATATTTGCTCCAGATATTTTTCACATAAGCCAGTAACAGCTTATTCTCAAGGGACTGTTAGATAACTGGAATTTTTCTGTGAGAGATCATCTCTTCCAAATTAGCATAGGAATCACCCTGTATTTTGTTGTTGCTATCTCACCAAAAGCAAGTTGATTGTTAACATCATGATTCAAATCAATTCTTATATCCACCAAAAGGGGTCAGCAAAAATAAGTTACTACTGGAGGAAGGCTTGATAAAAGCAACATTTGTTCTGAAGTGTAATGAAATATGCTATAAATAAATAAATAAATATAAATATGTAAATATATTCCATTAAATTATTACAAACTTGAGTATTCCCTAAGTAAATTCCAGTTCTTTGCTTTTTACTTCTCATGGTCTTCAAATAATTGTCTTTGCGGCAGTTCAGAGCATGCTTCAACAACTAAAACAGACACACTGTTGTAGGTCTAACTGTTCCTTTCATTCTACCCTCCTTTTGCAATGGTCCTGTCTTTGTCTCAGATTCTCTACCAATCTCTCTGGCCCTTAGTTTTTCATTGTCCTTATTTGGACTTGGATTTAAAACGTCAATTAAACTGGACATATGGTTATTTTATCCCAGATGGTCTACCTATCTTGTAATTTAGAGTAACAGCTATTAGTTCAGCAATCAAGACAGATATAAGAGAAACACAAATGTTATGGATTGACACAAGGGGTTGTTACTGCTGTGCTAAGGGAAAACGAATCAGACAAGAAAACAAGGTAAAATCAAGACAGGTGCATTTGGGGCAGGCTATTAATAGTACCAACTTCAGTCCTGATTCCTAGCAGGACAAGATGCTACCTGTGACAAATGCACTCATCTGTGTTATCTCCCTAGTGATGCATCTTATGTTCTAAGATGATCTTTACCCAATTCTTAAATCTACCTCTGTTACATCTTGCCTGTGATCAATCCCACTGTCTGAATATGTATCATGAAGAAAGCCTACAAGTCAGCAAGTGACCAGTCTCAGTTTCCTGAGCCTTCAGCCAGTGTCCTGTAATAACACTTAAGTGTATAGCTTCAGCTGTAGCTTTCCCTTCTACTCTCGAGCTTCAGCTGTGGTGTCTGCAAATACTTCAGCAAAGGCACCAGAGGAACTGACCTCTGACCTACAGCAATAACTTCTGTCTAGCAGAGGGTGCCTCTCCTTCTTGCCTAAATATTCTAATGTGCAATTAAGATATTTTGGCAAGATTCAAAGATTAAAAAAAGAGACTGGACAGCTTAATGATATAATTTAAATCAAACAAGACACATTAAACCTGTGTTAGTAGTTTATATTGCTAATTGTAATTAATACTGAGTAAAGGTCTGGGAGATTAAAAGCCTCATTGTAGGAACTGAATCATCTCCACCTACTACAGACTAGAGGAAAACCTTCCCTGAACACAGAGCACACTGTGGTTTTCTCATAGGAAAGTTTATTTTACCTTCCCTGAACACAGAGCACACTGTGGTTTTCTCATAGGAAAGTTTATTTTACCTTCCTGTTAGAGCAATGCTGCTGGCATTAGAGGAAAGACACTTCATTAGATGGACCACATGTGAGAGATGACTCAATGGTGCTGAACATTTACCATAAACAGATAGCAAGATTTTGCCTATTACCTTTAATTCTTCCAGTGACATAGAGAAAGCCATCCTTGTCTAGCTTTCCTAAATCTCCAGAATGCAGCCACCCCTCCTTATCAAAGGCTTCCTTTGTTCTGTCTTCCATATTTAAATAACCCATGAAAACAGTCCTTCCCCAGAAACAGATTTCTCCATTGCCTTCTGTATCTTTGTCCACCAGTTTCACTCTGCATCCAGGTGCTGGTTTACCACAGCTACCAGAGAAGAGCAGAAAAACTCCACAAGGATCACAGAAACATCAAACATAATACTGATAAGCTGGCCAATGTGCCAAGTCCCTGAAACTGTCTAAGTATCCATGACTGCAAATATCACCGTGCTGTAGCTGTCCGACAGCCATGGAATACTCCTTCACTAGGGCAGATTTGTCAGGGTGTCTGAGCACTTTCTGGCAGTCTGTCTTGGCCTCTGCTTGCTGCTTTTCCACCCCCTGTATCTTCAGGTATAAAACCATTTTTGGTTTTGAGGTCTTGCATTCCTCTCCTGGGCCAGGGCTAGAGTATATGTCAGATGTAGTCATTGTGTTTGGCTAGAATGCTGTAGCTTAGTTTCAGTGCTCCTGGCACAATGTGCTATGGAGTCAATGTGTTCAAATTCTGACCGGGAAATTATTCGGACTCCCAAAGTCACAAAAGAGTGGCAATGCACTCAGGGGAAATAAAATAAGCAGTAATATCTTTGCTGACCTTAGTAAATTATCTTTTCCTAGATAAAATTAAACAGATCATATTAAAAAATAGTAATAAAAAGCAAAATTACCTGTGCTGCCTGTAAATGTAAGGCCCAGACAGGCAATGTGGGCCTGTGGTCTCACTCATCCCATAGGCCTCATACAGGGTGATGTTCAAACCCAAGAAGAAATACAATGTTTCTGTATTAAGAGGAGCAGCACCAGAAAAGTGCTTCTGACAGGAAGAAAGCCCCAGTGAATTGCGGATTTTTGCAAGCACCAAGTAGTCTGCTAATCTTGTCCAGAGCTGCTTTAGATCACTGCTGAGCACAAAATACACAAGTAAGTCAGAGCAACCTAGGAAGTTTTCAAAACAAAATCAGGCACAGATTTTGTTTGGAGATGTATTTGTCATTTGGTTTTGGCTGTTGACAGAAGGTAGAACATAAGGTGATACATTCATTCCTCTTTCATTTATTCAGTGTCTTTTGTTTCTCCAGCTTTCCTACCTCCAACTCTTGAGGTATCCGAGTTCAACAAATACATAAAGAATCTATAAAAACATATCGTATGCAACACAGCTCTTGTATTCCTGATCTTTTATCAGTTAAATGTGTCTCTGAGAACCTACACCAGTGAAATCTGAAATATTCAGGATCTATCTGAGAAGCTGAATGAAAAGACGAGCAGAGGAATATCATGGTATGATCTTTTGGAATATCATTCTGCATAAGAAATTTCACACATTATTGTGAAATAATTGACATCAATAATAATTGGTAACTACACCCTCCCCCTTGCACTGTATTTGCTGTGTTACCAAGCCAACTTTTACCCTCTTAAGCAAAGAGTCTCACTGAGGCTTCATGGTTTATTACATGCGAATTGCTACTTCCAGGTTGCTGGAAATCTCACTTATTGCAGTACATACCTGTTTGAGCTGTTCAGGTTCCTCTCTAAGCTAAGTGACATAGCCCAGGACAGCATTTTCTTCTTCATAAATCCTGACTGAGCAGAAGCATCCTTTAATTTCTCCATTATTTTCTCCCATACTCGGGGAACTCCCATGTGAGATGTTGGCTGCACTTCTTTTAGTGTGTTGATCAAGCTGCCCTGTTATAATAATTAAATAATTTCAACAAAAGGCACACAGCAGAGATAAAGAGGTTTGGTGAAGTAAAGCCTGAATGTTTAGTGCTGTAGAACATCACTAAATATGTAGGACATAAAGAAGGGCTGCTGAGCCTACTTCAGTCAGCCATGTGCACTAATATGTGTCAGGTCTGACATGATGGGGGACGTATGTACACAAGGAGGGAAAACACACATGGTTCAGTTCCTCTTGCCTCCCTTTTCTCCAAAAACTGCTTATATTTCTTTTGCCTTAAAAGAGCCTTATGGCTTGGAATTGTATATTTTAATTAGAATCTAGAGCACTGGATCACAAATACTATGAGCTTTATTTTTTCATAACTTTTACAATAATGGACTCTCAAGCTTCATCCTCTACAACTTTTCAAATATCATATTCTCTCCTTGGGATGTTTTCGAAGAGAAAGAAGTGGAAACTTAATTAGATGTAATGCAAGACAAGGTACCTTTAGAGCGTCTGGCTCAGCAAAGTAAATTTGTTCTCCCCATTTGATTCCAGTCCACAGATCATAGATCTGTGCAGCTATGTGGCTGAGTGGGAGATAACTGACTATGGACTCCTGTTGGACCTCTGCAGGTTGCATATCTCCTGCTCTGCTGCAATGGGCTGATGTCCAAGTTATCTGTTTAAATAAATAATAAAACACATTAGGTATGGTGGGGATTTTGGTTTGGATTTTTTTCCTTTTTTCCTCTTAACACAAACTAAGGATCCTCTTGCTATGCTAACAAAACTTTGAAACATCTGTGCTCACAGAAAGGCATTGCAATATTGACCACACACTAGACTGTCAGTAACCTGGGGACACACTGCCAAAAGCCAGATAATCTTTGCAGCAATACAGAAGAGCAGAAACATAACTAAATACAGCATTTGTGCTGCCTGACGTAGCTGTGAACATTAGCAGCTCCCCATGCTCTAGAAACACACTGAGCCAGGCAGCCATGAGCTGGATGGACGAGGAACAAATTGATCTGTCCTTTCCTTTGCAACTCTCCAGCTCTGCAGGCTTTCTGATAAACTGGCACCTTCCACCAGTGTATCTGCAAGTTAGAAAAAGAACAATAAATACTGAGTGATCAGTGAGCTCAAAGGACAATATAGTATCAGCCACAAGCTCATTGCCTGGTACTGATCATCCCCTGGCTAAGCAGTCAAGAGGAAGACAGCAGCTGTACTCTGCTTCTGTCGAAGCCTCTGGGATATTCACTGCAGTGGTTCCCAAGGGACACATACACAACCACCCCTCTCATGAGAGGCAGCACATACATGAATAATTTTGAAGTTGTGTTGTTTGACTTGTTAGTGAACCTGGATGATGTTTCCCCCTCCTTCTTCCCATTTCCCACTTTATCTCAGAAGATGCAGTTCAAGGATGCAAAATATGCATATCTTCATAATCAGAACACAACATATGGAAGACCCATAAAAATATGTGATGGTGTGAGAGACAGTGGAGAAGATATATGTGCACAAAAATAAAAACCAAAACAAACAACACCCCTCAAAAAAACCCCAAGCAAACCAGAAACCCCCAAGCAACAAAAAGAAACAGCTCTTTCTCAGAGGAGTCTGTAATCTAAAGTGGCAGGATACAGGAATGAGAATATTCAAGATGGCAGAGTACAGACACAAATCACATGTATTCCTGTTATCACAGCACATTCCTGCCAGCTTGTTTGTAATAAATGAGAAGGTATGAGTGTAGGCTTGACCTAAGGAAATCGAGATTCTCAAGAAGGGGTTTTAAGCAGCAGCATGCTGCCAGGCCAGGCCATCCAAGTTTAGGTGGCAGCACTGGACAAGCAGCTACAGGAGACTCACACAGTAGGAAGCACAGTGTATCTTTAAGATGTGTCTATATTCATTGCTTTTACTCCAAGCCTCACACAGGCACACTCACAGCAGACCTGTGAGGGTCATGCAGGCCTGATTCAGCACTGGTTTTGCATGTGAACAGTGGCAAACATCTTTGACTAAAGAAGGCAGTAGCAGAGCTACAGGCATGGCATGCTTTCCGCTGTTTGTCAACGTAAAAATAGCCTGTTTGCGATCAGCAGCCAAGAATAGTTTGGCAGGTGGCATGGAAATGACACCAGACTCCTTTGAGATAGAAGAGCATAGATTTGCAACATCGAATCAGTCTTTTTGTCTCCCAAGTTCATTATGTTCTGCTTCCAGGCACTACTGCACTAATTCTCCACATTTGGGTGAAGTGCTGTTTTCACATTCTGCAAGTCTGCAATAATTTCTGCTTTATTTTAAGGGGTGAGGCCTCAACTTAGACCATCCCTTTTCACAGATTCTCTATGTATTCAGAAAGGCTCCCTACAGCCTTCCACTCCTGCTCAGCCACCAAGCACGTATCTTTCCAAGCAAACCTCTGTGGAAAGTCCTTTTAGCAAACAACTTTGCTTTTGTCTGTAACTGGAAATTTTCTATTTGCAACAACACAGCTAGGGCTACTGTCAGCACCAGCACTGAGCACTGGAGCTGTATTATCCTCCAGTGACAGACATAGAAACCTGCACAGAAGTCCAGGAACAAAAACTACAAAAGTAAAAAACCCACGCATCTACCCCCAATTTTAATAAAATCTGCAAAAGCAGTCCATCAGGCTGTTTTGATAGTAGCTGGCTGACGTATATGATTTGTTCATTTCACAGTGACCTGTGACATCACTTGGGAGACTTTATGGCAATCTGTGGATTACATTTATGAATTCATGCATTAGATCTCACAAGAAATACAGTGAATAAAAATTTCATATTCATGAAGAGCTGTTCAACTTTGTGAAGTGCTGTTTGAATGGAGTTTCATTCTTTATCTTGCTTGTACTTTACCAGAAACAGCTGACTGCACTTTGGACATTGCTTTGCAGTACACTGTCCATGCCATAAAAGCAAAAGCATTTCAGGGCTCTGGGATATACCAGCCATTTCAAACCACAGGAATAAATATCCTCACACTTTCCTGTTTCTCTGCTGCAGGAAGAGCCTAAAGTACCTACATTGTCATGACTCAGCATGGCTCCTTTTGGCTTCCCAGTTGTTCCGGAGGTGTATATCAGAACACAGCACTGATTCGGCTTTTGGGAGTCAATAATGTCATCCAAAGTACTGTCAGAGACATCACCTCCCAGCTCCAGAAACTCTTCCATCTAGAACATGGAACAGAAAACACAGGATGACAAATGGCTTCTTACAAATTGACACACTACTGCATCTTTCCTGTCTCAAAAATGTTAGAACATTTCAGTGCCTTGTTCTGAACACATGTCCAAGGCAAGTTTCCCCAGACCTTGGCTATGGTGAAGAAGAAGAAATATGGTGAAATATGGCTCTATCTTAGAGCTTAATGTGTGAATTGCAAACAGACTATCTAAAATTGTGCTGCCATAAGTCTTTTCAATGTCTAAGAAGGAGTAGTAATACTGTTCCTCCTCCAACGCGGATACGATGGATAAGTCACAGAGGCTAAAACTGTTACGCTCTCACACTGTAAGAATGATTTTGAGATTTATTAAAGGAATCTGGATGCATCCTTTTTAAGAGTACACTTGTGAGAGCTCATCTATAATTCATTGTACACTATATTAAGATAACTGTAAAGCAATTGAATGAAAACATCTTTGCAAAAGCATCATTATTTAGATGTGTGAATGTTTGCCCAAATTATGTCTCTTTTATAGGAAACAGCATATGATGCTGGTCACAACTTGCACTCAAATTTAGCTCATTCTAGAGTGAGATAAAATGATACTGGGCTTTTGTGCCACACAAATTGGCCTAGAAGAATCCTGAACTTGCTCCTCTGTATTTAATGGGTTGCTCCTCGATAGTTCGGCTGCACATCCCTGATGTGCTGTTAAGTGTAACACTGATTGCAATGCTAATTGGAAACTAGAGTATCACAGTATTTTTTAAGAAAATTGATAACCAAACTGTCAGTTTCTCATTGCAATCATGTGATTCATCCTGTGCTGCAGAAGTGTGCTATTTAAATGCAAGGTGCAGCACCTTCATTTCTCAGCGATTTCTTGGAGCTATATCTAGGACCACAAAGCAGTAATGGGGATGATGAGAAAAACAGGTAAAAAATGAGACCCTCTGCTTGAGGGTAGTTCTTTTCTTCTTTCAAACCTCTGGCATTGCCACTGGGCTAAGATTACAATAGTCAGCCTCTGTGGCACCTTAACCTCCTTTTCTTAGGTGGCAAGGCTGTCCTAGGATTATTCATCAACTTTCTTCCAACAAACCACATCTCTGAAGAGAGAGGCACTGCACAGCTCTGTAGCTAGTCAGGGATTTGTCATATTCTATCCCTTTTCACAGAACATGGCAGCATCAATTTCACAAGCTCTTGGAAAGCCTGGTGGTGTGAAGGATGTAATTGTTTGTATGTCACTAAGCAGTTTCCTGCTTTCCTGACCTTACTGTATTCTCACAGTTGAATGCATTGATCACTGAGAATCTGTTGCCCAGGCTTTGTTTACTGAACAGCCCCTGCAACAGACGGTGTTGGCATTCCAGCAAGTGTGGAAGGTACAGAAACAGTCACACCACACTCCTGACTCTGCATTTGCCTTCTGGAAACACGCACTGCTCAGCCAGCTCTGCCCCTGCTGCCACTCATCACACGGCACAAATCCCTTTCATCCAACGCCATAGGGGCTGGTGGTTTGCTCTGCATCACACCTCAGCAACAATCATTTCTGCCTTTGGTGATCTGATCTCTAATTTTGCCTTTACATAACATAAACTATGGCAACTGTCAGACACTCACAGCTACCCTGCTCCTCTGAGAAAATGTTCAATATGACACCTGAACACTGAACTGGTGTTTAAAAATACAGCAATTCTCACACATTTAGATTTCAGTCAGTGCAAGTTGTTCCAGAATTAAATGCTAGCGCCTAATCTTCATAAATAGTAAGATCATCCTTGTGTTAACATTTTTATTGCACAAGATGGAAGGCATGCTCTATACCAATATGTACAGTATTGGAACAGTAACAGTTTATTAAGTTATATGCAACACATGAACAAAAAAGCACAGAAGACTTTTTTCTATTCAGATTATCAAAATTGCAAGTGTTTAAAAATATTTCTATGCTGTTCACTGTTCATTCTGTTTTATATATTGAATTCATTATATTTTTTCTGCAGTTGAAGTTTTTCAGCCTAAAATCTGATGATCTGTAATCCAGTTAAAACACTGGATTTTTTAAAAAATTACCAAATTCACAGGCACCAGGGAGCAACTTTTATTTTTAATCATTTGAGAGTACACATTCTCACCTAAAACCTACAGGTGTTTTAATAACCCAGTCAAGTTAAAGAACAGGAAGACACGAGACAGACAGTAAAGCAAGGTAGCTCTGTTCTTAAACGTGAATTATCAAAGGTAAATTAAACAGAAAAAGCTGATAAACCTTTTGAATGTGTTCACTGGAACACAGCAATGCATTCTAAATGGTAGATAATCACAGTGCAAGTTTTTCAAATAAATAATACTCCATGTATCAACAGGTAATACACGGGTATAACCCCATGAATTATTTGGTTAGGCCTCTGTTCTAGTGTTCACTCACCGTGTACAAATTTGGATGTTTCTCTGCAATGGAGTCCTTATATAGCACCACAGCCTTCAAGTGTGGCAAGCGATTCCAGATCTGTTGCATTTTTTAAAAGAAAATTATTATTTATTATTCATGTCTTGTGTGGGCTTTTATCCTCTCCAATGCTGCCAAAACTGTAATGGCTTGACAGGCACAAAAACCTCCCATTTCCCTCCACCTCCAAATATTTTCCCCTCAACTCATCATCAACTAGCTCAACTAGAGGCGGGGTGAGGAGGAGGGAACTACATAGTCTACACAGACTGCTCCAGGAAATCTGGTTTCAGTCAAAAAGTTTAAAAAATGAAAAATACACCAGAAGTGGCTCCTCAGCATCCTTTCTTATAATGCACAAAAGGGCACATAAAGGAACAGTGCAGGTCAAGCTAGAAGCTGACCCTGGCCTGTGATTACCAAAAAAGTCCCTCAGCCAAAACCAACGTTCAAGTGCTAAAAAAAGTTCTCCTTCCTTAAGGAAAAAAAGCAAAGGAAGCTGCATGCACATTGTAAGGGTAAATAAAAATATAAAGATGCAGGCTTACAGACAGACAGCAAGTGGTTGGCATGGCCTGCAGGAAGCATTGATTTCACTGAATTCTGTGGGACCCCATGCCTCATAGAGGCCTTTCAATTAATCACATTTTGAACTGAATTTTGCCAATACAAAAGCAGTGGCTTGATAGTAGCCAGTATGTACATATTATTAGAAGGATAGCAATTGAGATGTTATTATTTCAGTCTTGGATTCCAGAAAAAATGTTTCAAAAAAACCCTCTGCTGGATAAAGCAGTGCTGATCAGAGCTCTCTCATTCTACATAATGTGTATGAACCAAACCCCTGGGGTTGTCCCATTTGGATTCTTCTCTCCATGTTCACAACAGCATAGCCTGGTATTGTGTAAATGGCACTGCAAGAAGGCTGGTCTGACTGTTTGTTTTTATAGAATACTTACAAAAATCTCTCTTCCTCCATATTGCATATAAAACGCAACTACAAAATACAAAGTAATCAATGAACAACTTATATGAAATAAATTTGAAAAAAACCACTGCATATTTTCTCTCTTGCAGGTACGTGGTTTTGGCAGAAAGCTCCATCATGGAGGGCCCTCCTCCTTCAGCAAATGATGCCATTTGGTGCAAGTTTGATGAGTCCACAGGCCTCCCTCAATGTCTGACAGACAGACAAGTCCTTCCCAAGAGCTGCCTGTGCTCCTCTCCCAATTCACTTTGCCATCAAATTGGTCTTTCCATCTGGCACTGTTGCTGAAAGGCAGGCCCAGCTGCCCAGGAGTTCTGTCAAAACTGAGACTGTTCAGTTGAGGAGGCTCCTGCTTTCTCACTAAGGTCTGTCTCATGTTAACCATGATGCTACCAAAGTGCAGTAAACTCGAGCCTTAATGACTGATATTACAAGCAGGAAAAGATGATACCTTGGCAGGAAGAAATTCTGAACACTGGCATCCTTAATATTTAAATGGCAGACCTTTACAAATCTGCCATCAGCACAATCTCTTCCATTTAAGTGGACTGTGCTTTTCCAAACAGAGTCAGGTGATGACAGTAAAAACATGGGATCAAAATGTGGGTTTTTTCAGGTAAGCCTGCAGTGAACCATTCAGTGAGCTCTCTGCTGGAGCCACAGACACTGCAGAGAGTCAGAGCCACCCACAAGCTCTAACACCAGATACCAGATTTCTGAGTAACAACACACACTTCACAAAGAAGGGTTTAATGATACAAGAGTGTACATCGTATTTGGGACCAATGCAGCATCAAGAAATGAAAAATTGTGGCTTTTCAGTAATCATTCAGCCACCTTGTACCTGCATTATCTTGTCCAGCTGTTTCTGATTTTCCACAACCATGATATTAGTCTTGCTGTCATGAGCAATGTAGTGACAGGCCTCTGGAGAACTGGTTGTATATATTCCTGTGACAATTCCTCTGCATCAAAAAATTTATAAGAACACACATTTATAAGCATACACACACATATACACACATGCAGTATCAAAAGAGAATAATAATCAAAGATCAGATGAAACCTGAAGGGGTATGAAGATGTGGAAGCAAACACCAGGACAGCTCTAATGTTTGTTTCACATATTCAGATATACATGAATCTCTGATTTATTCTAACCTCTGAACTATTCAGTAGAAGATGCTGTAGGCTAGGACTCAGTGTTTTAACCCACTTAAGGTTACACAGGAGGTAGCTCGGGAAGGGGTAAAAAAAATCCCCACTTATGTCCTCTTCTTGTTCAAGCTGTGCACAGATACCAATTTGGATTTCGTTGGTACAGAACAGTTCAGGAAGTAAAATCCAAATTAACGGGTATCAGGACAGAAGAAATCAGGATAGTTAATATTCCTATGTTACTTCATCTGCTTGAATATATCTTACTGTAGATATCATTACTATTATATTAATATCATTAATATAAAAGCATAATTCTCATCTGTTTCCCACATCTTCCATTTATAAGATCCTGTACAACAGTTTCTGTGTGACTGCCATGGTTAAGCCCATGGCAAATAGGATCCATTTCTGAGTGTCTGGACTCTTTGGGATATGAGAATCCATCAGGCTGCTGAACGTGTTAATCAGTAGCAACATAACTTCCAAGATATGACACAAAATATCGACTTGATACATTTCCAGACCTAGCAAAACAGAAATCCCCAAATCTCCCTCAAAAATTAACCCCCCCAAAAAATCTTACCCAGCAAAAATAGCTCCAACAGCTGAGATGAACCATTCTGGAGAATTAAATCCAAGGATTGCTACGCTATGGAATCGTTCAAGACCAAGCTTAAAAATAATATACATACGGTTATATAATATAGGCCCATGGGAGAGAAACATACACACAAATATAAACCATGGAAACTTTTGATTTATTATTACAGTATTGACAAGGCATGTGAAGGCACATTTTGGTATCCATAGCAAACTGGTATTTATCAGCAATTAACAGGATTTGAATTTTCCACTACCTTCTCCTGTCTGGTTGAACTCTGCTGCCCAGAAAGGCCCAAGACCCAGAATATTTCAATATGAAAGAGAGCACAAGGAGTACTAATATTATCCTATATTTAGAATGTTTTAAAGATTGTCCTTATCTCACCAAATTCATGATAGTAGTTTTCCCCTATTTTTTTTTTTTGATTTTAAGGCCTCATGCTGAGCTCTGCACCCATGTCCCAGACACACAGTGCAACACAGCAGCTCCCCACTTGCAATCAAGGTTCCCTGACAACAGTGTTACCTCTGACCAAAACTCATTTTCATCATTATCATTTCAATAAAGAATATGACTACCGATCGTCAAGTAATGCAAAAAACCCTTGTATATTGTGGGGTTGGGATTTTTTTGTTAATTTTTGGGGGGTTTTTTGTTTTTAAAGGCGACAAAAGGATTAAAGACATTGGTTTTGTTTCCTGTACCTACCTTCAAGAAGCTTTTGGCCGCTTTCCTAGAGAGGCAATAATATTCTGAAAAAGTTATTTTCTCCCATTTTCCATTCTTTTTGCTGGCCAAAGCATTAAGCGATCCATATTTTTCCAGGCTCTCCTTGAACATCTGATGAACTGTTATGGGAGTCTGTGGGCATGAGTTATCTATTCTCAGTCTGACTCTGCCATCAGCAAAAGAAGTCCACAGGGACTCTGGAAGGTAAAGCACCATTGTCAGGGTAATCTGTAATTGAAAAATACCATGTGACTGTGTATCTCAAGACAAGAGGATTGCATAAAGACCACAGGACTAAGCACAGCTCTGGCACATCCCAGCTCTTGAGAGAAGGGCTTTCCCATTTTCTTATTATTAAATATACCATGTAGAAAGAGAAATCTTTATTTCTTATACTTTGTTCTGCATCTTCAATAAAAGTGCCATACAGAATTCTGTTGATGATCTATGTGTTGTAGGTACACCCCCAGTTCCAGAAGAATCTGTTTGCCTGTGCTCAGCTCTGCACTCCCCCTTGTGCCAATGGAGTGGCTGGTGAATCAGAAGGCTAATGAGATCCAAACGATATGAAACTTCTGCTGCTGTTTAATATCTGAGCTCCTTTTGCGTGCTAAAACTCTTCCCTCCCTCCTGCCCCTCCAGCTATTCTCCCTCATCCTGTTCCTCACTACTTCCCACAGTTTTTCCCTCAGTCATCTTGCCCCATGTTCTAATGTGTCCATTCCACACACTCATGTCTCACCCTGGTTCCACGCTTCCATTTTTCATCTTCTGCTCTCGTCTTCCTCACCCTGTCTTTATACCATCCACTTTTCTTCTCCCTGTATCTCCCCTTCTTTGACAGGACAAAGACGCAGAGCACCAACAAATGTCACTTGGCTCTCACCACAGGTGCCAAGGACTGGGACAGTCCCTGGCATTCACAAGAAATGTCTGCCTCAAAGACTCTCTTTGGCTCTTTCAAACCCTGCAATGAATACACTCGTTAAGAGGATCTAGGATAAGTTGGCAAAATTCAGGTGAATTCTCACACGGAAAGCACAAACTCTCCCACGACTCCCCTGTCAAACAGTTCCCATACTTATGAACAAAACAGTACAAGAACATTTTAAGAACTTTTTTTCCTTAGATTTACTTTCATAAATGAAGCAGTATTTTTAGCACAGGCATAAAAAATTGATATATTCTACAGTGAGCTGGTGAAAAAAATTCAGACCAAAGTGCTTGGGTTTGTCAGAATTAAGAGTTACAGAAAACAGTACTTTTTGTAATTCCTAATACAAGTTAATAAGCATAATTGTACTTTACTACACCTATGGAAAGCAAAAACTGTAAAGCAAGCTCAGTTAGTATCTGTGCTGGTTCCTGCCACCTCAGTGGCTGAAAAAGAGCCATTTTGGAGTGTTCAAAAGTACAACATGCACTGTCGGAGTTCAGGGCACTCCTCTGACTGCCCTGGAAGGTTTGAGATCCTGGCAGGGGGTCAGGGACCCCCCTGCACAGAGCCCCAGAGAGACACTGTCCTGGATCTCAGTCCATGGAAGAGCTTTCAGCTTGTGAAATGAATTACAAGCCACAAGAATGTAAGAAAAATAGTAGTAGTAGTAGTAGTAGTTAAGTAATCATGGGGTGCAAATGTAGAATATTAGGATTTTTAGAAAGGGGTCAAAAGAAAAACATGGAGGATCTGGGTGTGGTTCTTGTCCTTTTTGTTCTTCTTCTTGGTATCCATTTTTCTGCTGTAGCGTCTCACAGGGATTGGTGTAGAATAGAGGTGACATGTCTAACATTAGGGTTAGGTATTGGTGATTAATAGTAAATAAAAGATATGTAGAATGTAGTATAAAAAGTTTTGCCCGCCTGTTGGGAGTTGGGAGTTGCTTCATGCCCTCACTGAAACAAGACCTTGGCAGGGCACAGAAAGAATTTGTAGATAAGAAATAATAAACAACCAAGAGAAAACCTGAAACGGTGGCTTTGACTCTTCTTTTGCTTCACCACGGGGCATTCAGGGAAAAAAGACTCTTATCTGTCATGTCTTGCGAAACACAAACCCAAGAATGCACCACATCCCTCTCCAATGCTATTCTAGTTGCTTCAGAGGTCTGGGAACTGCCTCTCTGAGCACTTGTGGCAATACAGGAACATATCAGCCATAGCTGGATCCACACCAGTGCTTCAGAACACACTTGCAGCCTCCCCCAAGTCAGGCTTGCAGTCTGCACCAAGAGCCAGAGGCACAGCAAACTGCTCTAAGCTCACAAACATTTCATTCTATTCCTGCTCCTGGCTGGCAGATTTGCATTGTTTTTTTGACAAACAGAAGGTGCTAATGACAACAATAAGTACAAATAAAGCTGATTCATCTCCATGCACCTTCATTTTCTCATGTGTAAATTGTACATAATGATTTTCAAAACATAGGTGTGGAGCTGTGCTTAGGTCAGTGGAGAAACGGCATCATAAATCCAGACAGTTTAGAAACAAATAGCTCTGAAAGAGTTTAGGTAATAGACTTTATCAAAGTGTAAGCAGCAGCACCCAATAAATACTTTATCAGTTGAGATGGCAAAGCAGCTGTTTCTGTACTTAACCCCAATGCAGACGTGAAAAGGATGAGAGGCAAGACCTGTCAGAGGCAGAAGCTATTGTTAATCCAAATGTTTATTGTCTGCAGTGACACACCAAAGCCCAGATGAAAAACTCTCTATGTAGATATTCTGGCTTCTAAAACAAAGGTGTCAGGGATTGCAGGTGTGCTTGGACACAGGTAGGTGACTGCTCTGTTCAAAACAAAATCATACCATACAGAGATAAAATACAACATTCTTGTCCATGCATTAAAAATGGTCCTGAATAAAGAGTACGTCTCTTGAAGGAAACTGAAAATATTAGCAACGTTCCTACGATAACATTACAGAAGTTGCATTAATAGTGTCTTTTCACTTCAGATGTGCAGCAGATAACAGCACAGTTCCCGGAGAATAATGAAAATCAACCAAATCCCTGAAATATCTATACATAGAAACCAAAAATGTACTTGAAAACTGGGTTTTCTTTTTCTTATACAGGTTTTTCTGGTGTTAAGAAGGCATCTTTGATTCATATCAAAGAACAGAATCACTTTCAGAGACTCTGTGCATCACCTTAATAATACTCAAGACACAGTACAAACAAATATAAACCTGAATGCCCATTCAGTGTTTGCTTTTGCGTGTATTTGCAGGTGGAACTTAAATCTCAAAGCAGTTCTGAAATCTCAATAAGCTAAAGAATTCTAAAAATCTACTTAGTCTGTCCCTTGAGTTAGTAAAAACAACAGAATATGAACAATATATTCCTCTGTAAGTTTGCAGAGGGATTATGAGCAGAGGGCTCATTCTTTGTAGAAAGTGCATGGGAAGGAATGCCTGGCTAAATACTAAATGCATCAATTATAAATGTTGGGAGAAGCAAAACAGGTGTTCTGCCTCAGTAGCATCTGAAAGTTAAACTGCAATGTCCAGGCTGGAAATCCACTCAGTACCTCCTGAAACCAAAGTGGAGATCAGAATAAAGCCCCTCAATATACACTATTAGCATTGGTACGTTATATAACTGTAGCTTTACAGAGTGCAAGGAAAAAACCCAGCACTCCAGCTCAAAGCACTTGATGCCACTGAAAGTTTTCTGTATGCAAGCAAAGAGTAGTTGTTCCTTTCCTCTTTCTTCCACTAACTCCTGCTACCTGCATTATACTTCATACTCAAAATGCTTTTTCATCCACTACTATGTACCTTGGCTCATGTCCTTCATATGAATTCTGAAGGTCAGAGATGTTACAAAAAGATTTCTGCTTGAAAAAGGCTATATTGTCAGATAAAAAGAGCAGAGATTTTTTACAGGTAATAAAATCTTGACTGTTACTGTTTGAGGCTCTGGAAGGACATTTTTTTCCCAGGATCAGACTTCATTTTCCATGTTTCACTGTCTTCCCTGCTGAAGGAAGAGATGGCTTGGGGTAGTCTCATTCATAAGTTATAACAGGATGATTGTACTGCAGCCTGTCTAGGGAACTGTTGTAACAAAAGCTGATCTAAATACCTGGGATTTTAGGTGGGCAGTTTTCCCACTAAGATGGAAACTAAAGTGTAAATTTTTCACTTTACAGGAGGAAAAAAGTAGTTAAGAACCACTTAAAAGAGGCACTTGCAGTTTTCAACTGATCTTCTACAATACAATCCTAAACTTACGAACTGTTTACATGTGAATACTGTGTTATAAAAGTACATTTGTTACTCGAATATTTTCTACCAAGTTTGAAATTATACACAACATAGAACACATTACACATTTTGAATTTTTTAACAGCCAGCTTATTCCTTCCACCATGTACTATGGGAAGTTCTGACACGGTACAAGCCCAGATATCAAAAATTACTTTAAACAGACAAACAGATAACAAGAGGGGTGGTTTTTGTGTTTTTGTGGGGGGGTGGGGGGATGGGGGTGGTTTTGTTTGGTTTGGGTTTATTTTGTTTTGTTTTTTAGATTGGGGGGGGGGGTTAAATTTTTTTTCATGAATAATCAGACTGGCTGAAACTGCTGGACCTCTGGGATACATGAAGGAGACTGTGCAGTAGTTAAAAAACAAAGACAAGAGAAATATACTAATCCTACAGCTTAAAGCTAATATCTTTAGTGAAACCTTCTCTCTGTTCACTACCTGACCTGCAAGTACTCTGGTGGCTGCCAGAAAGGATTTGAGAATGCACATGAAATCAGATGTTTATGGAAGAACAGCTCTAAGAGTCATATAAAATGCAAAAGACCCAAGGTCACCTTTCAGACAGATAAACAGACAAGCTGATTGTGGAATGGCCCTGCTGCATGATCTGAGCAACTCCAAGTGATATTACATAGATGTGCCCTGCAAAGCAAGAAGTAAACCAGTCATTTAACTTCTGCTTGAAAATTAATCATATTTAACTCACAAAACAGTGTCTTGATTATATGCCAGATGCTGCAAAACATCACTCTGCCCTAATGATGAGAGAAGGAATTTAGCCCTTTGCTGGAGGCATTCCTGTCAGTCATCATCCAAGATTCCGCAGCTATGACGCCATCACATTCTGCTGACAACAGAAATTCACCATTCCTCCTCCAACCCACTACTTTTTACTTTTCTTCAAGATGTCTGTGACCCTGAAAGATTAACTTCATTTTAGTGAAAGCTGGAGCGGAGCACGCACTGTTTAGAGTCTTAGAGCTTGGTATGTGTCAAACTTCTCCTTGTGCCAATAAACAGATCTAAAGGTACAGAACTTTGGAATTTCAAGTGAACCTGAAAGCCTCAGCCAGCCTAAACACACAGTGATTCTTCTAATAAAACACACAAATGAGCTCCTGTGGCTTGTCTTGCCATGGCTGGGGGAGGAAAAGGGTCTTCTGCTATATAACCAGTTTTCCACAATAAACAAATAATTTTACCCTCTCTAACAGAAAAGACAATAAATAGAGGAAATCTTTTAAAATAAGCCAAAACACACAAAAATATTTAAATTAATGGAAACTTCTACTTTTTCCACTGGAGGAAAAGGGAACAATTATTAATTACCATAAAATATACTGCTCTTCATATGAGTAAACCCCTGAAGTGTGGATCAGAGAAATAAGATAACCTTCAAAGAATGCCTGCACGAGCTGACGTGGAGAGAGGGGTGCACCAGGACAAGTACAAAATAAGCTTCATAACAATACTGACGCTTCTAAAACTGATTACCATGTACCAAAATGAAAGCATGTGGAGGGTGTAATCAGGAGGAAACATCACTACAGAAACATTGCCCAGGCATGCAGGAATGGAAAGTCAAAACTCAGAATTTAAATTGGTGAGTAATGTGAAAAGTCACAAGAAGGGCTTTTACAGGTACAGTGGCAACCAAAGGGAGAACCAGTGATCTTGTGGGCAACTCCCTGACACAGGACAGGCAAAGGGCTGATGCTCTCAGTGCCTTCTTCACCTCAGTATTTAATGGCAAGGTCAGGATTCCTGAGCTTCCATGCCTAGTGGAAGGTGAGACATTTTACCTACAGAAGCAGAGCATCAAAGTAGGGCCCACTTACACAAACTGGTCACATACAAAAGAGTTGATGGGACAAGATGGGATCTTTCAGAGTGGACACTGAGAAACCAGGTCAAAGCTATTGCAAGATTGCTCTCTGTCATCTTCGAGAAAGTACAGCAATCTGGTAAGGTGCCCATCACAAGAAAAAAGGCAAATGCCACACTTGTCTTCAAAAAGCAGAAGAAAAGGGGATTCAGAAAACTAAAGGCCAATCAGCCTAACCTCAGTCCATGGAAATGCTATAGAACAAACTCTCCTAGAAATAATTTTGAGCTATCAAATGGTGACAGTCAGAATGGCCACCCTTCACTTGGCCCTGGTAAATATAACCCACCTACCTTCCAAGATGAGTTGACACGGTGAGAGTAGCAACACATTGCTTACTTTACCTTTAACACACTCTTTGACAACTTCTACATAGCCCAGCATCCTTAGAAGGTTTGAACCAGCTGCACTTGGAGGAACAGGTGGATAAAAAATTGACTGGATAAGTAGTCTTTAAGAACGGTGGTCAGCAATTGCAAGTCTTGTTAGCAGTCAATTCCAAGTGACATGCTTCAGCGGTTACTTGTGAGAATGACACTGTTCCATGATGGCACTCTTGTCCTGGACAATAGATTGCACCCTCCCCAGCTTCACTGATGACAGCAAACTTGAGGAAATGACCGACAGGACAACAGGCAGGGCAGCCATCTGGATGGATCTCAGCACACTGAAAGAATGGGCTGACATGACCTGAAATCTCACCAGGGCTAAAACCAAGTCTTGCACTCTGGGGAGGACAGCCCCATGGCACAGCACGGGCTGGATGCCCCCATGGTTCCAGGGGACAGGCTGGCTGCCAGTCAGTTGTGTGCCCCAATGGAGATGAAGACTAACTACACCCCTGGCTGCACTGGTAAGATTATAGCCAGCAGACCAAGGAAAGGGATTATTTCCCCCTGCTCAGTGCTCCCGAGGCTGCCCCTGAGACAGTGTGCAAGAGAGAGATCCTGACAAGCAAACTGGCACATGCCTAAAAGAGGGACTCCTAGGCAGTCAGGGGCCTCGAGCACACCATGTACAAGAAGCTCTGCAGGAATTGTGTTTCTCCAGTCTGGAGAAGATAAAAGACGAATCTACCTGCAGTTTGTTACAGACTGAAGCAGGTACTACAAGGAAAACTTATTCTTCTCAGAGGCACACAGCAGAAGGACAAGAGGCAATGGACATGAGCTGCAGCAAGGAAAATTCTTGCTGGATCAAGAATTTCACAAAGTAGGCAACTCGGCCTAAGATGGACTGAGAAAATGTACAATTTGCATCCCTGGAGGTTTTCAAAACTCAGCTGAACAAAGCCACAAAGCTTCCCACGAGCAGAAAGATGTCCTAGTTGTCCTCCAGTGCTCTTTTCCAAAATAAATTATTTTGTGGATTCCATTAGTATAAAACCAGCATGGATGAGTTCTCTTCTAACTTCACACTGGTTTTAAATCAATATAATGCCTGCTGCCAACAGTAAGGGTACTCTGGATTTACATACGCATTAGAAAACCCCAAATCTGGCCTGCTTCCACAGCCATGAGCTTCTATATGTTGGTAGAAAGGAATGGGGAAAAAATTCCAGAACAACCCATGGTACTCATTAGATAAATTTACTCCTGAGGTTGCAGAATGTATCAATTATAAAGTGAAGAAGTCAGTTCCAAACAACTAGAAAGTATCAGAATCTCCTCCTTTTCTCTTTACATAGAATGTAGACCCCCTGCAACCAGACAGTGAACTTCCTTCTCATGCAAGATCTTTTGGGAGGAGTTTTTGAAATTCATCCCTCACTTCACCACTCAGCATCTGCATAGCAGTGTGATGTTTCCAAGTTAAACTGCTTCCCATTTAAATGGATAACAAGTAGTGCCACGGATTCCCAAAGTCAAATAGAAGACAAAGTCTAACAAATTGTAAACTCCTGATTCATCAACCAGAAACATATCTAAACACCAATAAAATAACTGCTTAATTAAAATGGGTGACGTGTGACTTGTGTTTGCAGGAAAATTACTGTGGAACAGCTGGAATGGCTTCTGCTCTTAGCTGTTCACCTCACCTTTGTGGCAGAGGCTGTGGTCACCTCTTCAGGAGTGGCTGAATGACGTGTGCATTCCTGCCTGAGTGCTGCTTTACACCCCAGCTTACTTCTCTAAATTGCAGCCAGCAGCAACCTCTGGGAGAGAAGCAGGTAGGGAGCTGACAGTATTAACCACTGTCCTAGATGAATTCTTAGGAAAATAGGTCAGAGCCTTCACAACCACACAAGCAAGCAGTCTGCAGAATCACAGGCTCAGTGACAATCTACGTAGAGAACACGTGGCTCACACTGTTCAATAAGACACACTGTAAATTTGAAAACAGTTTGTTATTGCCTTTATTCATCCACATTTATTTCCTGCTCATTGAAAGCATATAGCTAGCAGTTCACTTCTTGGAAAGAACCCTACTGTGTATAAAGACCTGCCTATTGAAAAGTCACTATATATCCATACAGATACGTATCTATACACATGTATAAAGTCTGCATGCAAGATTCCTACATAGATCAGATAGCTAGGTGCTTACTGCTTCAGTTTTCTCCTAGAACAAATATTTTGTTTCAATGAACACATTTAGATACCAGTAGCAGCCTCACCAAGGCAACAGGGAGCTCTCTTAGGGCTGCAAACCTTCCAAAGAACCTCAGAAAGTTCTGCTAGCAAAGCTCCTTTAAGCCACACGGCAGCACGTTCAGGCAAGCCATTCAGCACTGCAGTTGCATTACATGACACAAGTGTGCACATGCTCTGATGCAACACAGAACTGACCAAAGCACAGATATTCCTTTAAAGCCTCCAGTCATTACACTGCACACCAAATCCTCCCCAGGTGACAGCTGATGAGGAGGCTGTGATGCCAAAGGTAACCCAACAATTTGCATGACTCTCAATGGGATCAAGCTATTTTAATTTTTATCTAGACATCATCTCAAATAGAGACAAACCCTGGTAGAAACTACGAAATCCATGCATATTTACATGGATTACTCCTGAAAATTTTTCAGCTGCCCTGACTCCCTTTAGTTTTAATTTTGTCTTTCATTATCTGAGCCCCAAGAAATTGTCAGTCAAAACCTGCTAGAATAGACATAAAAATGACATTAAAAAAAATCTAAGTAGAGCTCAAATTTCCAAGGATCATCTTTTACATGCTTACCTGCTGGCTCTATGCCTTCAGCCTGGGTCTCCTCCAAATGAGGCAGCAGATCCCTGCAGACAGTCTGTGCATCTGTAAAGGTTCTAAAAGCAAACAGAACTAATAAGATGTTATCCAGGAGCACTAGTAGCATCTACTACAATCAACATACAAATATGCAATATAAGGTATCAAAAGGTAAACAAAAACACAGCTTGCATGCACTTTGAAATTCAAGCAGGTGGAGTTAGAAAACTCAGACCTATCAAATACATTTTGACTCTGTTGCAAACTCCACTATGACCTTGTCAAATGGAAATGCCTTCTTTATGGATGACATTCTTTATTTCATGTTTTTGGTTTCAACATCATAGAATATACCAGATGAAGACACTAACTTTGAACCTCCACAAAGTGGCCATGAACCATATAAGCATGAAGAATGAGTTACCAATCTTAACCCTGATCATATTGACACTGCTAATATCACAACACCTTGTAAATTGTCACTGTTGATATCTGTTGAAGCTCTGAAGTCAGGGGTTTTTTTTGTCAGGAAGAGAACGCAATTTAGTTAATAATAATAATAATAATAATGAAGTTTCTCAAAAATGTCACCAACACAACAAATTATCATTAACACATGGACAAAATTAACTTTTCCTAAAAGTAAACAGACCAAGTTTAAAGCACAAATACAAACTCCAACCCAAAAAGTCTGTAAGGTGACAGACTGCTAAGAATTCCACAAGCAAAATATCTAAATAAGCATTTAGAAATGACTGAATATAGCAATGCACTGCAGATTATTCATGAATAGCAGCATAAAGATTTTTAATAATTTCATTTCATAGAACAAGTGGTGGGAATCAGCACCCTTTAGAGACTAAGAAGAAGCTAGGATTTCCTTCATTCCTTCTCCATGAGTACAACAGAAGAGTCCTGAGAGTGAAGCTCAGGAAGTCCTTCCCCTCCACAATAATAAATTAACTCAAAATGTAGAAAAAGAAAGTTGAAACAATGCCCTTCGCAGCTTTCAAATAAATAACAACCTCACAACCGTTTTTACACAGTGGTGACAGGGAGCAAACAGCAGGACCAAACACTACCTCAGGCACTATTTCCCATTTCATATTACCAACCACACTTGTAAAATACTTATGTATGTGGGACACTCCTAGAATTTGTTATTGTTAGTCACAGTGAAATTGAACTGTAAAAATGCCTTAACTGAGCTGTATGCCCTTTACAAGAATGCAGCAGACTGTGCAACTCTTCACCCCTCAGAAGTGCCAACCACAGTTCTTTTCCTGCCTCGCTCCTCCCCACAGGTCCCCTCAGAGCAGGGCACAGGTCACAAAAGCAGCTGAAGGAAAACAAGGAGTAATCACTAATCTTGCCTGTGAGGATATTTACTCTCTTGTTAATGGTATAATGGCACAAAACATGAAAGGGCTTGTCTGATAAGCAAAATGAGGCTCTGAAAATAATCACTGGCTTGGTGAAGGCGGATGCTGAGGAGAAACTGAGTAATTTAAATACAGAAGCGGATTATCCTGCATTTTGAAAGGTAAGCCTGTGTTTGATATGTGGAAGAAATGGTGACATAATGAAGTAGGATTGCAAAGACAGAATGACAGACCAGGAAGACTTATTTGGGAATAAAACCAAAAAAACCATCTGAAATAACTTAAAAAACATATGTTTGTCTGCCATCTCAAAGAACTTGATATAATTCTTGATTCTTTTCCTATTTTAAAGAAAAACTATATTTGATGTTTAGCATCCAGTGGAACTTTTTCTTTCAAATATCTTGTGATTAATAAAGCTTTTTATTATTTTACAAAACAAACAAACCGAAGTCTTGGTCCAAAGATAACTGAATCACACTTTTGATGGAAACAAAGAGCAACCTTCTGAAAAAAAGCTTTCTAAATAAAACAACTCTGATTAGTAATGTATCAGATGAGCCTCATTTGAAGATACTCAAAACTTTAATAAACATCACTAATGACTTTTCCCAGATTAATACCTCTTTAGTTTGTTCTATTCTTATCTGTTATAGGATACTGGTTCAGTTTACATTATATTCTCTCTATAGAAAAACAGCCATCCAACATCTGAACTTCTGGACTTCCTCTGGTAACACTTCAATGTGCAAAAGCTCTATGAGGACCCCTACATGTTCAGTATCTTCATGAGTGTTAAAGTTGGTAACACTCCATGCAACATAATTCTTACCTGTTCCCATGAATCAGGCAGCTCATTTGAGAGTGATGTTTTTGCCCTGAAAGTACAATTAAGAAATTTTCTCTTCCAACAACAATTTCTGTGTATATTCAGAACCATTGTTTCTGTGTGAAAGAATGTGGCTTTGATGACTCTGCTTTAACCTTTTATTAGGACCTCTACTTTAACCTTTTAACCTTATTTACTTAAAAATTAAGTAAATATCCAAGAATGGTTATGGTATCGAGAACTGTTCAAGATTGAACAGAGCAGAATTTGGTGGGGCTGCCTGATCAAGAGCTTACTGAGCATAAATTGCAGCAAGGAAAAAAGGCCCTGCAGAACCATGGTGTGGTGTCAAGATGCCCCAGCAAAACCAAAATGCTTTGGTTATCTGGACTTTGGCTCTTAAATTTTTTATTAAGACTGAGATTCTGCATAAATTATTCAGTGTTACTAGTGTAGGGCCAGCATCTTCCAAAATCCAACTACCAGTTTACAGGTGGACTTTCTACATCTGATTTCTGCAAGTTTACAATTCCAAAGGTAATATGCAAAAACCTGTACAAATCACACAGAGCAAGAATTTAACAGTAGAGGTCACTTGAACAAGTCAATTAGGACAAATTGAGATGTTCCAAAACATTGACCACCTAGAACTAACCAAAGCATATTTCTGTGTAACTCCATTAGCATGGGTGATTTTTGAATGACAGTATTTCCTGATGCAATGTGGGCTTTAATTTCAAAGTTCCACTCTAGCAAACATGACCTCATCTGCTGCCTGCATTCAACACACTGCCCTCACCTGAGATGAAAGCACAACTTAGGCTGACTGGCTTATCCAGAGGTTTGGAGCAAAGCCCAACACTACCCAACCCATCCGCAGCTCCCACCATTCCCCTGTGCCCCCTGGATGCTATTCCACACTGAAGCTGTTCTCACACACCAGGCCAACCTGAAAAGCAAGAATCTGAACATTCTCTATACTGGATTAACAAAGGGAGAGCTTCCTTTCCCTCTGTTTCCATGACTGTAAAAGCTCTAGTGAGACTTATCTTTGCAACCCAGTGGAAGTAATGTGCGTGTGAGGTAAAATAATGACTGATGTAACTGACAGCCCTTCCTGCTAGGCGTGAGTCACCAGAGGAGAAGCACCCAATCTGGATTTGCTGGCACAGCAATTACTGGTTTTATCTGAGTGTATTTGATAGCAACCACTGAATACAGTATCATTTCTTATTGTAACTACAGAAACTAAATGCCATCGCCAAATTTCTCTGCTTTTACCATTACAAAATGACAGTGCTCTTTTGCTAATTGCACGCTAGAAAAACTGGTGGTTCTGTTACCAGAATGATGCTTAGTGATTAACAGCGCTACTTACTGTGATACTAATTTCCATAATTTTTTGTTGCTGTTTTAAGGGACTTTGGAATTAGCCTTTTCCTTCCACAGGCTCTGTTTTCTGTTCTGGGAATTAGAATTTCTGCTCACACTTCACGCTCTAGGCCAAATACAGTCAGATATTAACTGTCCTCTAAATTGTTTCCTCGTAGTAAAATCTGGTGAAAATACAAACCATGAAACTGAAGAGAATCTATGAAGTCAGTCTTTAATATGACAATAAACCATTTTCTTCTTTGGAAAAAAACATTTTACAGAAATTCTCACTTGAATAAGCCTTATAGGAAACACTGAGTGTCCTGTATAATTAGGTTGTAGCTTTTCTCTCCAATTTAAAAAAGATGACATTTATGTGCTAGGATACATTTTGGTCTTGTTTCTGCAGAGTGATTTCTACTATCACAAATTGCACCAAGAGAGTATGAACTG
Organism: Nicator chloris; assembly: GCA_013400495.1. Lineage (NCBI taxonomy): Eukaryota > Metazoa > Chordata > Aves > Passeriformes > Pycnonotidae > Nicator > Nicator chloris. The sequence goes on along the minus strand of WAAE01009625.1, from coordinate 277,926 downwards.
TTGTGCAGCCATCATATTATTATGAAATTTAAGGGGAACCTATTCACTAAACAGATTATGTATGGGAGCAAATAAAAAGACATCTCATTGGTATTCCTATTCCTTATCCTGTTCCTGTTGTTTAACTCCTGTAACCTTGTCAATGTTCAGTTTTTACCAGTCAGCTCTCTACAAGGATTATCAAAATTTAAAAAGATCAACCTTTCTGTAGAGAGAGAGGTTTTCTATAAAGTTGCAAAAATAAGCAGTTTAACAAATAATTACATACATAAATTGTTAATACATAATTCAAGGACAAGGTATTCCTTTAGACTTCAGAATATTTACTCATAACCCTCTGCACACATATAGCAAGTCAAAGTACTTTTACATCTGGAAATCACATTCACAACTGCTCACAAAGAAGACTCAAACAAACATTTTTTTGCCATGAAACCAGTGGGTAGTTCAGACCACACATTCACCCAGAGCCATATTCTGAGCTTCCAGACCTATGCTGTCAGATTCACAATGAAGATACCATCTCCTCCTCCCTTTCTTGGTATTCCTGTTGCAGAGGCTTCTCCATTACACAGCTTCTCCACTGCCACCCTGCTCCTGGATACTGTTGTACCACATGTGAGATCACCATACAGCAAAATATTTTCATTAATTAATTATTTTTACGCTGGTTTAATGGATGAGACATATTCACTGTTGAAGATACTGCATCCATAACACACATTATCGGATAAGCTGAGGTTGTGACGTGATGCCTAAGTTTAGAAGAACAGTGTGTTCAAGCTGCAAAGCTCTGGCTGCGGTCAACCATGTTACTGCAGTTCAGGTCCACTTAACTTCCAAAGCTTTTATTATAAAACTTGCATGATTCTTCTGCTTTTGTCCTTTTGAAATAAATGATCCTGCAGACTGTCTGCAACAGAGAGCACAGCCAATAAGGAGGGAATGCGCAGCTACAGTGTCTGTGGAGTGCATCCAATTTCTCTGTCCCTTACATAACTTTTTTTCCAAAAAGCAATCCCGTTCAGCTTCTGGGAGCATTCTCACGGCACTGCTTCCAGACTCAGCGGCTCACAGGAAGGCTCACTGCTGTTCTGCCCTCACTGTGATGATCCAAAGCAGTGCAACTCCTTCCTCTGCCTTGCTGTTCCTCCAAGCGTATCACCTCCAAGCGTATCACCTCCAAGCGTATCACCTACAAGCTCAGCCACCACCAGAGGCTGCATTCATGTGGCAGTTGGCATGTTACTTCATACCTCTTACAACACAGTCCCCACCTTTTAATTAAACTCCTTTCTCTGCTTGACTTGCCCAAAGAAATATTTTGTAAGACACAGGTGTTTATCTTAAGGAGCAATGCATGCAGATCCCCATTTGCACAAGTATTTTTTTCTCAAACACTTCTTTAACTGGCTTTCCTAACTATTTAATATTAATACTATTTCATACACACAAAAAATAGGCTGAAGTAGAAAATATGCATTTTTCCAAGACAGAACTTATTCATAAATTTTGTTTTTATCTTTCACTGCTTGCTTCTTGTGAGGACAACTTAAAGTATTCCTTCTCTAAACTCCTACAGCTTGCTGATTTGATTATTTAAGGAATCCATTATAAAGTGGATTATAAGACATCCTTCTTCCAGTCATCTATCCATCTGCTGTTTCAGTCTTGGTGACAAATGTCCTAAATATTGATCTCTGTTCCAACACTGAGAAATTCCCCCCTCCAAGCTTTTGTTGCATGTTCTCCAGGCCAATCCAGTTATATACATTCCACCAGCCTTACTCTCCACTAGAGCTTCTTTGGGGAGTGTTTTGGGTCTACATCTGCACATTCTTAAAAACTTTTCATTGGGTGTTAAACATTTTCAACAGCTCATTGGGGCATTTGAATTCAAGATGGAATCATTAAGTATTCATCTGATAACTCTTCTGGCAGCAAAAAGCAATGGCTTAAATTACCTACGGGTAACCTCTGAAAACTGTAACGATTCCGGCATTTTGCCTACAGACTTCAGAAACTAAATATCTTCGCCTGGATCCTATTCATGAGAAATCCTTTCCCAAATCCCCATGTATCCTACAAGAGCCAAATCCAGTATTTTAAAACAGAATTCTGGGGACAGATTGTAGGAATAAGCCCAAGACAATAAATTTAGAGTCACAGATCTGACCTAGAGTTCTAGACAAAGACAATGAAGTCACTCTGACTTAAATCAACATAGCACCACAGCTTTGATAGCTCAGCATCTAAAGAGAAACCTGTGACTGGCACAGAAATAGCCAAGCAAATACTGTATCTCCAGACTCTGAGGTGCTGTCAACTGCTACCTAAGATGTGCTGAAAATGTTTTTTCACTTTTTATGACATAAGGGGGAAAAAACTCCACAGCAATGACACACCACATTAGTTCTTTAAACCCTCATTTTCTGTAATGTAATATTTTTCCTATAATGAGTAGCAAGTCACAGGAGGTCCCCATGGCCCTTTACAGGACACTGCTGTCTATTATGACTGGTCATCTTATTTACTAATTACTCCTCTAGTCAAATGAGGGCAATATTATAATACATTAGTTATTAATTCTATTTAGAAGCTCCCTTTGCCCTTGAAGAACAGGTTAGATTTAGCTGTTAATTGGTTTCCATGCCCTCATGAGACTTAAAAACAGGGCCACAGATCAGCCTAGATATGTTCCTACTCTTGCAAAAAGGCTCAGCTGATTCGACAATCGCTTCGATTTTCATAGTGCACAAGAAACCAGTCTTTGTCAAATTACTCACTCAACTTCTTCTCTCACAAAGATATATTTAAAAGCGAAACAAACGCTTAATAAAGAACAAACTACTGGTGATAAAGTTAACAGCTGAGATCTATTTTACCATATAACACAGTTGGCACACACCTAGAAAAACCTCCCTCTTTACTTGCAAAAAACAGAACTGAAGCATTTTTTTTCTCTTGTTAAGAATAAATATCCTCAAAAATCAGGTCATTTATTTTGGTGAGCAGACCAGTTTTACCGATAGCTGGGAACTTCATGGCTGAATGGGAAGAAAGGAACAATGTAATGAGCCTTTATTATTCACCCCCCAAAAAGGCTCTATTCAGCAGTTGGGAGCATACTACAACCCTGCCCTGACCTTGGTACAGATTTTCTGGCTCTGTTCTCCCCTGCGCAGCAAAAACCCAGACCTGAAGCAGAAATCTTCCAGCAGCTGTCTCTGTACGGGTATTTGCGGGGAATGCCGCAAAGTTAGGTCACAGAGAACTCATTATTTCATCTTTGCCTCCTTTTTTAGATCACACGGATTTGATTTTAGCCTTATAAAAGGTCTTTTCTTCCTATCTCCATTTGATACAAATTTTTTTTTTTTTTTTGTGTAGTCCTTTCTACTTGGAGTCCTACTTCTAGCATACTAAGAAAGGGACAGAAGTTTGCTACCTAACCTCAAACCACACCAGGTAAACAACAGCATTTGACATGGCAACATGCACTGGCACCTTCAGAAACAAACAAACAAAACACAGAAGTTTTATGCCAAAGACTTTGAATGCATCAAAAGTATTTCAAGTTCTAGGGTCTGATATTCTTTCATTAGAAATTCAGAAAAAACCCAAATGCTAAGCATCTTTCTAATACAGGAAGCTTGAACTTCCTGTTTGCAGTGCATACAAACCACTGTACTTTTAAATTCTCCTTTAACTTTTTCCTTTAATGAAGAAAACACAATTTTGTTTTGTTATTTTTTTTTTGCTTAAGCATGTCACAAATAGAAGTATGCATGGACTAAAATAGAGGCATTTTTACGAACTTAGCAAAATCCTAACTTTCATGAGTCAGAGTGTATGTATACCTATTCTGATCACAAGTCAAACAGTGGTTTATGATCTTTGGACAGATTAAACCAAACAATTACAATTCTACTAGTAACTACATTAGGATTCCAGAAGCAACAATAATACATTCAAAAGTTTTCAAAGGTTTTTTAAACATCTTCCTGTTCTGAAAATCTTAAGTCTTTGGATTGCTCCTCATGATTCTTATCCAGAATTACAAAGCCCAGAACAGAAGAAACCATTATGGCAGAAATTATCCCAGCCAATCCTTTGCCTGAAAGGATCAAACAAATCTTCCAAGACACATAACATGCAAGTTGTTCCCTAAAAATGTGAAGTTAGATTTAACTTAACAGAAAACTAAATATCATACAGCAGTTCAGCCTCCAGAAACAGATATTAGTACTTAGCAATACTGACAAACTTCTAACAATCAGAAGCTAAAATATTTCCTGTGAGATGTCTTGTTGTAATCTTAAGTACTTCCAAAAACTCTAGAGATGGGGAGATTTCTCTTTTAGAAGATACCATTCCAGTGATAGATCTACAGGTAGAAGAAAGGACATGTTCTTTTTGTGCTGCCTAGGGCAGAAAGGCGACAGCACCCAGCGGGACTATTTTACATGTAAAACGTAACATAAACATTAAAATACACTCTTCTAAAATTCACTTCCCACCTCTAAGAGATGGGCTACCTGCTTAAGTTCTGTTGCCATTGACAGGAAGATGGTCTATCACAAGGATCAATGATGACCTGAGGATTACTCCCCCAAATGCAGAAGAGAAGAGGTGAAACAGCCCCTGTGCTATGAAATAAACATTATACAGGTGCACCCCGTATGTGAATAAGATACTAGCAACATAGCCCCTACTCAATGCTATCAGGTTTAAAGTCAAAGCAGGATTTAACATAGGCAAATAAACCTATTTTATAATCTTCATTAACAATTTTCTCTCATTCTAGCTTCACAAGATATACCTTATTCTTTACTAGATAGTAGAGACACCAGACAAAATTCTTGTGGATCTGCACAGTGGTACAAGAGAAATTTAAGCTGGGAAAAATCGGTAGATCGCTTTGTTAAAATAAATGCTCAAGCTACTTTACCCATTTTCACAGCTTCCTGAAACATTCCTTGCATTTTCATCCTGCAATTGTTCTGTGAGAGTCTCTCCACTGTTAGGCATGTTGACAAACCCTGCAAAGCTGGTCACAAATATGCTAAAGAACTATGTGGATCAGGCATAAATGAACTACTTGGAGAACCAAAGAAACCAACAGTAACTGGTTCTTTGTTAGAAAAAGCAACACGTAATACAAGAGGAGGAGACTACTGCTACAAAAGCTATTTCTTTCTGATTTTAACATGCTTGAAATGTCGCAGTGAGCTGCTTACTGTTAAACTTTCCTTTTAATTCACTTTCCTTTAATTAACCATGAGAAGAATTTTAATGAGTTTACAATGCTTTAAGATGCAAATCTTCTCTTTTGCCAAGATTTCCACAAATTTGTTCACACAAGTTGAAGCAACTCTAATTTTACTAAGTCTAGTTTCAAAAAAGAACATTCACTGAAGCTCTTTTCTTAATGAAAACACAGATTAATTACATTAGGAAATGCCTTCAAGTCAATTCTACATTTGAAACCCAGTACTGCAACAGCCAGGCACCTCCTCCAGCACCACAACTACAGCAGAACTTCCAGCACCTCACCAGAGCAAGCCTACGGTATAATATGAAAGTTTCTACACATGACTGAACAAATTACTTCCCAGGATGTGAGTCCAGTTCAGCTATTTAGGCTACTTCTATACTGGTAAACAAAACAAAATCCAGAGAACAGCTCAAGCCGCTCACTGGGAGCATTTTCCCTAGCATGGTTTTGGTCTGTATAAACTGGCACTTCCCTGGGACAACACAGGACAGAGGCTATCACTGGAGATGATAGTGACTACCCTGTCTGGAGGAGGAAAAGAGATGCAAGGCAGGCTGTGCCATGGCCTTCAGAGCCAGAGAACATAATCTAAAATGTTTTACTTTATGGTACAAAGACAGCCATAGTGATTGGGAGTATCTAAGATAGCAAATATTAACTTTATAGAAAGTGTGGATTTTATTCCAGAGTGTCTTGTACCATATCCAAACATGTAATTGTAGACAATGCAATTTGAAATGAAAGAAAACTTTGAAGTGAGATTCTGAGGGATCTATTCTCAGCACCAGAAACTTGATTTTAAAATATCTGAACACAAAATGGGGATATTTCAATAGTAAAAATGTGTCATCATACGTAGCAAAACTCTGTATTTATCAGGATTGATTTAGCTCCTTCATTTTGGGATAATTCTCCAAACGCTTTGTTCCAATGCCTCTCCGCAGAAAGCTACAAGTTCTCTTCCTTGCAACCAACTTTCCAGTAACATAATAAAGAAAAAGGCTGCAAGAAAACTCTGCTTTTTCTTCTTCAGGTCATCTAAAATATTTTAGATGCTACAGGAAGGAATCCAATTAGAGAACTGCTAATTACCTTGCTTGAGTTGCATCTTGGGTATTTAATGGCTGGATAACAGGCTGCTGTCACGGAAGGAAATGGCTGCTCACTCTCTAAGTCTTGTACTTGCAGTGAATAAACAGAAAACCTCCAATTTACATGTCCTCTGTACACACTGTGTTTATGAAGGATTTTTCTGTTTTGTTTTTCCTATAATTTTCCTTAAACTAGCTGATGGTTAGCAAATTATTTTGACACAATCAAGCATTCTCCAGCAACAAATCACTCCCCCAGTAACAAGGGCAGCTTGTTACTGCCAGAAGGGAAGCCGGGCTGTGAAGTAAGGGGAATTTATCAGTGGGAATTGGTGGAGAAGAGCTGCTTTTGAACTCTCTATTGTGTGACTGTAACAGAAAACTCACATGATTGTGATAAACTGTGTTTCCTGCAACTGTCAGCTACAGTCTTGTCACTTGAACAATAGGCTCATAAATGTTAAGCTATAACAGTTCTACACAGAACTTGCCTTTGTAGATCTAGTTCTACACAGACCCTGCTTTTGCAGTTCTGGTATACTCCTAGGTTGTCTTCAAGTTTCAAGAAATAAATCCTAACAAATGAGGCCAGAAACTTACATAGAGTTCAGCAGAAAAGATCTTCATCTTGAAATAGTTTTTATATGTTGCACCTTACAAGATGCTATGATCCTTTTCTTTTATGCCTAGATCTACCTGCATGCAAGTTGCACAAGACTGCACTAAATCCAGATAGAATTTTTATGGTAGGATGGGCTGCTTTTTGTGGCTACAGGTTAAGATTTCTGGGCGTTGACAGGCTCACTACGCTATAAAGGAATACAAAAGCCAAATAAACATTCTGTTCATATCCTCTGCTCTGCAATTAGGACTGTTATCTTTCAGAAATTTCCAGCTGATACCCTAGACTTGAAGACACCATCACTACCAATTTGCACTGTCACAAGATCCCGAACAGAAATATCAGAGAGGCCAAACCAAAGCCATGTTATTGAGTGACCAACAGCACCACGAGGCAGACTGGTCTCCGTGTGGGTGGAGCATGTTTGGGACAGGATGTTTCAGGTTTAATTAACAGTGAGACTATGGAAATGTGACACTAGCCAGGGCTGTGTACTCCCCCACCTATTTACTTGTAAGGCAAGAAAGTGAATACCATAAAACTTGTATTTACTTAAAATAAACGGAGGGGTGGGCTAATTCTGGATGCTCCTTGCTACTCATCCCAGTTAGTTTAAGCAACTGTATGATAGGGCCCCTTTTTCTTCCTCCTATTTTCAGTCATGTAACTGGTAACAAATAGTGTAAAACAATATTTTTTGGTGCAAACATGTTATTAAACTGGTAGTTCTGTTGTTACTCCTATCTTCCAGCACTGAATCCAAACCAAATTAAAAAAAAAAAGCCTTACCTCACAATGACCACCAGCAAAACTTCTAATAACCTTTATTTTTCCTGTTTGAAAGGCTTTGATACATTTCTTTACATAAATGGCACCACTTCTAACCTTTTTTCATTATTTCAAATCCATTTTCTTAGAGCCTGTCATATTTTCAACTTGCTATTAATTGCAGCCCTCTGCCTGCTATGTTCTGTTAACTACATTTACTGTGATTATACACAGCTCTCTTTTTCCCATTTCCTCATAAAATTAAAAATTTCACTTGGTGTCTAAAACATTTTAGCTAAAGTAAAAAAAAAATTAAACTCCATAGATCTACTAAATGAGAGTATGTTTTGGGTTTTATGCAAAATTCTAAATCCAAGTATGTCTTCAAATATTACTGTGGCAAAGCCTCCATTAAATCTTACTAAACAAGTGGGTCTCAACACATACCTTAGGGATCAACCAATCTATGGTACCTTGGGCCAAGGAGATGATGCTGAGGGTCAGATTCCAGAATGAAAAGCTCCAGGCAAGCAACAACTTTTTAAACTCACAAATACTTTTTATACTAATTCATTTCTAATGAAGGAATTCAGATTAGAGAAAGCTGTGACTGCTAGTCACTCGCTATACACTACCCTAAACCAGCTCAAAACAAATGCCATCATTTACATTTTTCTTGCAGATACAGATCTTTTACTTTCCATCTATAGCAAAAAGATTTTCTTAAGAGTTTGTTTCTGTACAAAATGTCCTTTTCATATATTAATTATGGGCCCAAGACCATTAAAGGTTCCTTAAATGAAACGGTCATACTTTAGCCTTTACCATATATTTTTAATAAGACTAAAAATCATAGCTTAAAAATATTATTTAAAGGATATTTTCCTAAGAAGTTTGTAGAAATTGTGGTAACTTTTGAGATCTGAATGCTTGAAAGAATCCAGCTCAGCACGAAGGAAAGTCTGCTGTGATTCTAATTTCACCTTATAGAGGAAATACTGAAGCTCTTTATGCACATTTATTGTGACTGAAAAGAGACACAATCTCTCAGATTCCTGACTTTTTTCCCCGGTGTTTGTAATAAAAGTTATTTTGGATTCTTTACAAGAATCAGGGGTGCTGCAAGAAGCTGCAGCTGCAGTTCAGCAGGTTGTTCTCTTACTTGTCTCCAGGATGCTGCTTTCAACAAGAATGAGAAACAGTAATACAGCCAGATAAAAGAAATGCAAACAAGTAGATTCCAGCAGTGGTTTATATCACAGGATTAAAAGACAAATGCGTAATTCTTGTAGCACATAAAGATGCTGCATGATCCCAAGGTCGAGGGGGAAGCAGTTTTAACTCTTGTTTTGTGCTAACCTGTTTCAGAACCAGAGGTGGTTAAACGAAACGGGCTCAAGATCTAATTACTCCCCATTCCCAGTCCAGTCCTACCTCCTTGCAGAGAACAGAAATTTTCTGCTTGTTTTCCTGTTGATACCCACACACAAATTTGATACTGTGCTAGTGAAAAGTGACAAGGTGATCCATGTTACATGTGGCAAGAGGGAAGAAAGGGAAACTACAGTAAAAGAAAGTAGCTGTTCATCCAAAAAATGGGTAAGCAACTTCTGATTAGACTGCACAGACTGAAGGAGGCAAGGTGTTGCACCACAAGAAACAGAGTTGGGCACAGACACCCTTGATCACCAGGCTGGTCGAGTACAGGAACCACCACTGTAATTGCTGAGAAATATGTCTGCATGTGTAGAGGCTGTATCACATTTATTACTAATCATGACAAAACCAGCTGCTGAGGATTCTAACTCTGTTCCATAAATACAGTATTGATAAATAGGAAATGTCTTGCTTCAGACAGCTACTGGACCGTATTCCCCTCAGGTACCAGAACGACTGCATCCCTCAGACGAGAGTGATGTAGGAGATGCACACGATGACGCAAAGAATATCCATGGAGTGGTCTCTCTCCTGCTTTTACAGCCTCAAACACCAACCCTTACTGCTTTTCCCACTAATTCTTTGAATAAGTAACAATTTGATTGTACCAGCTGGAATCAAAGATGGAGAAAACAAATACTGCATATTAAAGTAAATATAACCTGATAGGTCTCCCTAATAAAATGAAAGTAAAGGAAGTAGGAGGCTCAATCCTCTTAAGCAAAGATCCAAACCAGCCAAGTTTCTGACTGTTATTAGCAGTAACAAATGTTAACAGTAAGAAACCATCTACCAGTGTGAGTTCTTATTATATTTACCAGTATCTGCCAGACCTACATGAGAATTTCTACTCATAGAAATTATATACTTTTTATGACATACTAAAAATGGATCCCTAAAATTCATTATGTGCTTTGAAAGCTTCTCATCTACTGAAGCATTCAGCTTCTACAAAGCTATAAACAGATTTATTGTTTCTTCTAAAATGGAAATATTATGTTCAGAACTACAGATTATAGCTGATTTATCTTTAAGGTGAAGACCATTATGAGAATAAACCTTTTTTTGCCTTAAGAAGGAGATACTTAGCTCATTTTACAAGTTTACAGAGTAACTTACCATAAATATTTTTAGAAAATAGTTTCTGTATTTACTTGTCAATATAATTTCACAATTGTAAAACACAGATTTACATGCTCAACTGCTGATAGTTATGCTTATGGAAAATAATAGTTACCAACACTGAGTTCTTCCTTGTGGTTTTGAACTATTCTTTTCATTCATATTTTCTGTTGATTTCCTGTAATTAGCTTCCCCTCCTTCAGTAAATTTACATGCTTAATATAAGCAGATTGTATTAATTCAATCTTCTAATAGTATTTACCTGGAATACAGTAGGAAGTTCATTATAATGGCACCAGAGCTCTAAATGCTGAAAAATTTTCATTCAGATTCCACACTGCTGCTTTTCCTCCCCCTTTTTCTTTTTCCCCATTTCCCACTGTTGGACAACACAATAGGGCCCTCTCCTTCAGAGTCATCCCGACTCTTAACCTGGACTGTGGTTGGCAGGGCAGGGCAGCGTGCTGGAACCTTTGGGTTATCATCATCACAGGAGATGCTCTGCTTTCATAAAATTATTCCCAGGAATGAGGAACTGTTTCCTGGAATAAAAAAGCAGCCTACAAACATTTCTATTCAACTCAAGTTTGAGCAAAAATCTGTTCTCAGTTCATGCAGCTTTTCTGTATTTTTCACTTGGGATTTTTCAGCATCAAGTTGCCATCTATAAAAATAAGCTTTTGCTCAGGTCCACACAAGTACCAGTTATCTCCTTCCCCCCGAGCAGTAAATAATTATGTGAGGACCTTCCGTTACCTGGAGAAAGATGAAAACTATCCCAGCTTCCAAGTCTGCTCCAGGCAGGCCAGCTTGAGGAAAGGGCAAATAACAAGCAGATACAGAGCAATACTGACAAACTTCTAACAATCAGAAGCTAAAATATTTCCTGTGAGATGTCTTGTTGTAATCTTAAGTACTTCCAAAAACTCTAGAGATGGGGAGATTTCTCTTTTAGAAGATACCATTCCAGTGATAGATCTACAGGTAGAAGAAAGGACATGTTCTTTTTGTGCTGCCTAGGGCAGAAAGGCGACAGCACCCAGCGGGACTATTTTACATGTAAAACGTAACATAAACATTAAAATACACTCTTCTAAAATTCACTTCCCACCTCTAAGAGATGGGCTACCCGCTTAAGTTCTGTTGCCATTGACAGGAAGATGGTCTATCACAAGGATCAATGATGACCTGAGGATTACTCCCCCAAATGCAGAAGAGAAGAGGTGAAACAGCCCCTGTGCTATGAAATAAACATTATACAGGTGCACCCCGTATGTGAATAAGATACTAGCAACATAGCCCCTACTCGATGCTATCAGGTTTAAAGTCAAAGCAGGATTTAACATAGGCAAATAAACCTATTTTATAATCTTCAGGGCAAAGCAGGGGTACAGAATTAGCCCAATTTATTTAAAAGGCTCAGAATACTGAGGAACAAAGAATCAGGAAAGCCATCTACTAATTAACCAGAACAAGATGTAGCACACAACGTGGGGCAGGTTGTACCAGCAGGCTCGCCAGGCTCTCCCACAGGCGAATTAATGGATTTCACAGAGCAGGGAGAGGAACCGGCACCAACTGAGGCGGCGGCCATGAGGGGCCCCCTCAGGCAAACCCCGGTACCTCAGGAACGACCCCTCACCCCGGCTGGGCCCGAGGTATTTTACATTTGTCTAAAGCTGACACAGCTGGCAGCTTTCTAAATTAGACTGAACAGATTGTTTCTACAATACAAAGATATAAAATATGGGGTGTTTTTTAACGTATTTTTAATTCCATAGAATAGTCACATTTTAGCCCTAATAGAAAGCACATCTGAAGCTTCCATATAATAAAGTTATTATTTGGGGACTTTTATTGAGAAAGGGTATTACGTATAAATCTAAAAGCCATAAAGAAGAGCTAAGAATAGACGTGCATTACCACATTAGCATAGATAATAATTTACAGCTCCCATTCAATGTCAGCTCCTTGGTACTCCATTAGCCGAGTACTGGTTTGTCTGAAGTGTACTCAGGGAATGCCAGGCACGGCCGCAGGGGAGCCTCAACTGTACAGCCTGAGCGGCTAAAGACAATCGGGACACTTGGCCGTGCTCTCCTTTAAGAACTCACTGTGCCGCCCGGCCGGGCCGGCCCGAGGCTCCTCCCCCCGCGCGCACCGCCGCTGACGTCAGGCGCCGCCGTTCTAGACCGTTCCAGCCCCGTGACGTCACGCGCGGCGTCATTCCAGAAGATTCGGCGGGGCCCGTATAAAGCCCGCGGAAGAGGCGGGGCCGCTGGGATCGGTGAGCGGGCGGCGGTACTGCGGAGTGTTTTTGCAGCGGAGGGACCGCGGCGGTGAGCGTGGCTGGCGGGGCGCCGGGCGGGGTAACGCGAGAGTAAGCCGAGGGTAACGCAGCGCCTTCTCCCACAGGCGCCCACCATGGTGAAGGAGACGGAGTACTACGACATCCTGCAGGTGAAGCCCAATGCCTCCTCCGAGGAGATCAAGCGCGCCTACCGCAAGCTGGCGCTGAAGTACCACCCCGACAAGAACCCCAGCGAGGGCGAGCGGGTACGCGGGGGCTGGGGCTGGGCCTGGGCCTGGGCCGAGGCCTGTGGGCCACCCGTCTACTGTGAGGCGGCCGCGCTCCCGGCGGCATCTGCGGCCCCTGCGCCGGGCAGGCCCCGTCTGGCCCTTCCGGCGGGCTTGGGCTGGGGCTGGGCCGGGCTCACCGCAGGCGCCGCCGGGCCGCGGGGTGGGCGGCCCTGCAGAGAGAACGGGAGGCCGGCGCAGGGCCGCCCGTGGGGACACCGCGAGTTCCCCGTAGATAGGCCGTTGATAAATCTAGCGTGCACTCAGTCGTAGTTAAAATTCTGCTTTGCCCTTCCTGGAGCGTAGTACCAGTACGTGAAGGCTCCTCTGCTTCCAGGTCTCTGTTCGTACCTGTGAGCCTGACGGCTGTGGCGAAGGACATGTGGCATTTCTTCTTTTTGGGTGTGACGCGTACCAATTTCCCCGTAGTTACGGTAGAAGATCATCCTTAGAGGAGCTAGCTAAAACAGGCTAACCTGGAAGGATTGCTAGTATGCTAGTGGCCACTGTGTTGTCAGACGTTGAAAAGGCTGGTAGTGGATCCAGCTGCCAGCACTGTTGTGCTGGATGGATTTGTGTTCCTGAACAGGCTGGGTTTCCTATAGAGGAAAATGTTAATGTAGGTGTCCAAGGTAACTATCCCCAGAGAATCACTGGGTTGCACATGGGTGGACAGCTTACAAGAGAACTATTTTACATGCTGTCAGCACAGACCTGCTCAGCTGCCTGTGTTGGCTTGGATGATAAATGAGCACCACAACTGGAGAACTATGGAACATATGAATGATGGGATTGCTTATCTGAAAGCTGATCTGCTAATACCTTAATATAGGAATAGAAGGTCCATACTTGCGTCTCAAGAATACTAATTTACAGAACTCAAATAGTAGCCTAGTCAAAGGTAACCTTTTCTGCTTTTATTTTAGACCTGCTTTCTTTTGCTTACATCACTTTATATGGCCATGAGTAAATTAAATTTAAAATGGAAGTAGTCATTCTAGTAATAGCAAATTATATTGAAAAATTCAGTTGATAATCTTAGTAATAGGAAATAGCTATTTAAGAAAATTCCTTAATTCTTTTGTTAAACTGGGTGTTTTGATTTGTATCTAAGACCTTGTGTTTGTGATGAGTAAGTGACCCCAGTGTCTGGTCACATAAATCTCTGTTGTAGCTGGATGTACCAGCTCAGCAGGCATGGTGGATCCCTTTGTAGCTCTAGGCTGACGAGCACTGCTGTGGCCATGAGAAGCTGGGCACCTGCAGGACTTCAGGGATAGTGCCGTATTCCTTTCTAAATGGGTTTGTTGGAGGTTATAATGGTTGTTCCAACTACCACAATCAACAAAATGTGGTTGGCATATACTTGTAAGGTGGATATGACTGTATTAAGCCCACTTAAAACATGGGAGGAGGGGGGAGAGGGAGGAAAGGGGTGGTTTTCCTGGACAAAAGTGTACTATTACAGTCTTGTTACCCAGGGAGTTTCTTTTTGGAAACAAATGCTTCAAGAGGGTGCTGTAGTGGCTCGATCTGTAGATGGAGTTGTATGTGAGAGGGCTACTTTTCCTCTTGGTCATAGTTGTTCAGAGCTTCTTTTTTCTTTTTAGTTTAAACTTATATCCCAGGCATATGAAGTTCTGTCGGACCCAAAGAAAAGGGACCTCTATGACCAGGGTGGGGAGCAGGCTATTAAAGAAGGAGGCCTGAGTGGCGGCAGCTTCTCTTCACCCATGGACATCTTTGACATGTTCTTTGGTGGTGGAGGCCGAATGAATAGAGAGAGAAGAGGTACACAGTTCTAAACAAGTTCTAGAAACTCTAACCATGCACTTAAGCATAAAACACCTGTGCTATGGTACTGCTGTTCTGCTGAGTTTACATAGTGTGGATATTACTTGTTGCAACAATAGAATAAGTAAACTATGATTTTTCTAGTTACTCTAGCATTAAGATTCCAATAAGGTAGCTAACATGGCTTAGGCATAGCCATTTTTCTGCTAAGTTCTGTTTATTTTTTGTTGGAGGGGGAATGGGTAGTCTGTATAGGGGAGGGGGAAGCATTAGTAAGTCAGCAGTTGACTTAGACCTGTTTAAGTTACCTATTTTCCCAAATCTGTGCCTCTCTTGCTCATACGCTTTTGGGCAACTTTCTTCAAAAGGACACCATCAACTTAAACTTCAGTCATTTTAAATCTCATGAAACTATTTGGGAGAAATTACATGAAACTGAGTACAGTGTGCTGCCAAAAGCACGGTATGATTTTTTGTCTTTTCCATGCCCAGTGCCTGTTAAAGGAGCACGTAGTAACTTGCTGTAAAATCATTGAAATGATGCTATGAAGTGGCATGGAAATTCATAGGCAGGCATAATAGCAACTTCTGAATTGACAGAGCTGAAGCTGGTAGTGTCCTTGCATCTTGCTGTTTCAGTTAAGCTTAGAAAATTAGGAGTAGGAGCAGGGATAGGGTGGCTTTAATGATGCTTTGCTTAATTACAGTTCAACTTCTATGTTTGGACATAAATGGGTGGAGCTTAGTGGAAGCCGATGGAACGGGCACATGCTTTTAAGGGGGCTGAGTTGTGTTCAAAGTTTGGAATGAACTCTGCATTCCTTCAGTAAGACTGTGCATGAACATTTGTCTTCACAAGAGCTGAACAAGTATTAATATTTCCCTTTTGTTTTTCTAAAGGCAAAAATGTGGTGCACCAGTTAGGTGTATCTCTTGAAGACCTATATAATGGTATTACAAGGAAACTGGCACTGCAAAAGAATGTTATTTGTGCAAAGTGTGAAGGTAAAAAACAAGTAGCGGTTTCAAATCCTTCTTCAAGTTTTTGTGTGTGTGTGTTTGTGTGGATTGTCTGGGGCTGAGAAAAAAGTCTAAAGGCTTTCTTACTTTTCTCTCTTTTTTCCTTCGCCTGATCCCTGAAAGTCTGCCAGGGTATTTAATTCTTACTTATGCTTATCCAAGAAAAAGTCTCTTAACCACAGTGTTACTAAATGATTGTTCTAATCGCAAACAAATTCACTGTGAGTTGCAGTTAGGGATACCTAAATTAAAATTACCATCACCCAGAACTTGGATGTAAATGTCTATTCTGTAAAACTTCTTTAATTGCTGTGGGTGGAAGTCTGGCTTGTGTTATGCTACTAATTTTACAGTTAAGTACTCCCTAACGACTGGTCTTCTTTGAGGTAAATTTTAATAAGGTCTTGTATCTCAGTACTCTGTTAAATATTTAGTAAACAGATTCTTTTCCAAGTATTAATGGAATGTTTATGTCTTGAATTTGGTATGCTGACAGTTCCTTGGAAACCAGGATTTACTAGGGGGTGGGGCAGAAGCTAATACAATAAGCTGTGTAAGCATTTTGTTTGAAGAAAGCTCCAGCTTGTGGGGCATGTTTTGTGATGGCAACTAAATTCCATTACTGAACTACTTTAGTTACCATAAATATGCTCTTGAAGTCAGTGAGTTCCAACCTGACTACTGTAATTTTTTGAGACTGAGATCCAATTAAACTCTTTTGTCAAAGGTTATGGTGGAAAGAGAGGAGCGGTAGAAAAATGTCCTGTGTGTAAAGGAAGAGGGATGCAAGTTATAGTTCAGCAGATTGGACCTGGCATGGTGCAGCAAATCCAAACTGTGTGTCCAGAATGCAAAGGCCAAGGTGAAAGAATAAATCCGAAGGACAGGTGTGACAACTGCAATGGCTGTAAGGTTGTAAGAGAGAAAAAGATCATAGAAGTTCATGTTGATAAAGGTAAGAACTGTGTATTTGTACTGGTTCCCTAATAATAGTCTATAGTTCTGCAGAGAATAAATGGGAGTTTTTTCTTCAGGTATGAAAGATGGTCAGAAGATAGTATTTCATGGAGAAGGTGACCAGGAGCCTGATTTGGAGCCTGGTGATGTCATAATTGTGCTTGATCAAAAGGATCATAGTGTCTTCCAGAGACGAGGGCATGACTTGATCACAAAAATGAGAATTCAACTCTCGGAGGCCTTATGTGGTTTCAGAAAGACAATTGAAACTCTGGACAACAGAGTTCTTGTCATATCTACTAGGCCAGGTAGGTCTTTTAAGAGTTCTAATAGTATGTAAACTATCAACTGCTTGCCTGTTTAATTGTATTTGGACTAGAGTTTTTGGGGGAGATTGTTCTATTTGGGTTTTCCTTTTTCTAACCAGATGATGGAGCAGGTTCACGAGGCAGACAATTTAGTTGGTTCTTTGTTGTTGTTGCTCTTTCTAAAACATGCAGAGTTATAGCTAAAGCTGTCAAATACTTCTTAATAAACCTCAGTCTCAGCTGCTGCATAGGCAATAAAATACTAAAGAGGCAAGAATCTTATATTCTACTAAATTATCTGTTCATTCAGCCTGAAGGCTCTGCCAAGAAAAGCAGGTTTCTCCTAAAGCAGGGGAAATAGTGTAAATGGCCTTAGTTCTGTACAGCTTGGGTTATTTCCTGTGAATTGATTACAGTCTCCCTGAGGTGCCATAAGAACACTGCTTGTGTACAGCCTTGCCTTGTGTGGCTGTGACATGCCTGTCCCATCCCAGCAGCCCACTTACAGCTCTTGCCTCCATAGGTGAAGTGATAAAACATGGGGACCTAAAGTGTATCTACAACGAAGGGATGCCTGTCTACAAATCTCCAATGGACAAAGGCAGCCTGATTATACAATTTTTGGTAAGCTGCATGCTTTTCTGTAGCCAGTATACTCATGTTTGCATATCAATAAATACTCATTTTAAAAAATGCATATAATTGTAGGTCCAGTTTCCAGAGCACTACTGGCTCCCAAGGGAGAAACTGTCTCTGCTGGAGGCTCTGCTTCCTTCACGAGAAGATGTTATGGTTACAGATGAGATGGATCAGGTAGACCTTGAAGATTTTGATCCAAATGAGCAAACCTACCGTAACAGTGCAGGAGAAGCGTATGAAGAAGATGAGGAGGGTCCAAGAACAGGAGTACAATGTCAGACATCTTAAAGCAAGGTGGAGTGGATATCATCTAAGATGTAAATTTTCACAATGAAAACTGCATGGCTGTAATAGCCACTGCTTGTGGTTTTTGTGTTCAGCAAATTGAGTTGCTGCGCTGTCAGTATCACCTTTTTGTAACTAATTTATATTGTGTTCTTGTAGTCTTTCTATATAAAGCAAATGTCATACAGCTGAGAACCAACTGAGTTGGTATGCATTTTCCTTGCTGTGAAGGTTCTCAATTTATTTCACTTGTGCTATTTCTATAAGACTTCAGCAATATCGATAGAGGCTAAGTGGAGTGTCCTATGTAAATACTTTCATACTGGAAATTTCATAGAATAAAACATAGCAGAATAACTTCTAATAAATAGTACTTCACCTTTTCTCATGCTTCTCTTGTACTTTCTAAGCCACTCTAGAATCCCTTTTATTTAAACAAGTTCTTCTAAGCTCAGACTCATCTAGTCTAGATTATTTTCAATATTCAACTTTGTTAGCTGCACCACTTACACTTGTCTCATTTTGTATTTCAGAAGCATGTTGTGCATGCCCTCCTCTCTGCCTCACAGCCCTCTTCCTGTGTTCTGTGGGTTTACAGTAGCATTCTCTCAGTTGCCTGTGTGTGACCGAAGGTTACAAGCTGTCCTCTCTTGCGTTACATCGAAGCAAATTATTCCAAATAAAAGCTTGACCTTTCAGAAGGTCAAGCTTTATAGTTCAGCCTTCCCTAGAAAGAGTTTTTACTTCCTCCTAGGCATTGTATGCTTGTGCCTTAACTAAAATGAATAAATCAAAACCACCTGCATTAGGTATACTGCTGCTGTTGTATAATGTACATGATACCACAGTAGTGATCCCATTAAAGCTTTTTTCCCTTTTACCTATTTTATGAAGTGTTTGTTTTAAGTCAGGGTGAGAAACAAGTGGTCCCCTTTAGTGAAGTAAACCATGATGAATGATCTGTGTCCATGTACTACACAATTGGTGAAACAGGTGTTCAGATTAAGTGATCTTCTTGCACTCACTGGTCTAGAATCAGGACAAGCTGAGGCTGTCATTTTCTATGTCTATAACACAGCCTGTCGTTTTCCTTCTGCTAAAATAAGCTGCTGTGACACTTGGCTCATGCTTTCCATCTCTGGTCTATTTATGTTTTAAGGCAGGGGCGATTAACTGAGCAGTTACTTCACCCATAACTACATCTTTCCAAAAATATATTTGTCCAAGAATTAGACACAAGGACTTGAAACTGTAGCTTTTATTTTAAAAAAGTAAGACTTTCTCCATGCTAAACAAAATCAAAATTCGATACAAACATACCTGGTCTTGCAGATCAGTATGAAATGCTTTTATCATACTAAAAAATTACATAGGACAGTAGCAGTCCCTTCAAACTGCTACAAGAGATTTACTGCAGCATCTGAGTCAAGACAGTTAAACTGGACAGTCATAAATATGAATTTCTTGATCATCACCAACAGACACAATTTTGGACCCACTTCCATTGTATTTCACTCCCCAAACCTGTAAATAAGACACATGCAAGTTTATCAAGAGAGGACAAAGAAAAAGAATCTTTGTGGCAGTCATATTTATTCCAAGGAGTAGAGGAAGGATTATTGAAAAGTCACCTGATTAGAACTGGTGCAGTTCTAGCTCCTGCTTCAGCAGCAGCTGAGGCTGCCGAACCAGAGCAGGACACTGCCCTCTAGCAGCCTGATGAGTCCCTGACGGTGGGTTACACAAGCCTGATACACTCCTACCAGGGCTGAAAGGTACTTGCCCCAGTTTGCATAAATAACCCAAGCATTTTCACTCTGGCCCATCCTGTAGCCCTTTCTGAAAATAGTATTTTACAGTGCAGCAAAGCAAGAGAAGCAGCACTTGTCATGCAGACTGACACATCATAACACACTGAAGAATGATCTGGTTGATCCTTGACCTCTCTCAGAGAACCATTGACCTACCAGTGCAAAACTTAGAAAAAGTCAGGTCAGTCCTCTGATTTAAGACAGTTTCACAAGCTCTTCAGTGACACCCATCTCCATCAGAACGACATCAGGAAGGGTGAAGGCTACCCAGCACATTAATGTGAAGTGCAGAATAGGTGTGTTGACAACGGTGTATTTTGGGCAATCCTGTACCCTATTTTGCATTAGTACCCAAACCCAGCATTCCCAGAAACTGATACATCTCTGTTTGCCACAGACTGAACGAGCTTATCCTCGACAGCTAAAACAACAGGGGAAATCAAATCCCACTTGGTACTTCAATATTAAAACCCCCACAGCTACAGATAACTGAAAAGGTTATCAGCAAGAAAGTACTACGGAAGAAAACATTCAAATAAAATCGGGATGAATAGCCTTTGTTTCTTGCTCAATGATCCATTAAAATATAACATTGTTCTATTTATCACCTGACATTTGGACAAAGAATAAATGGGTAGAAACCTAACTCCTTCTGTCACAGGTAGCTATCACTGAGCAATAAATTAAAAACCCCAGTATTACAGACACTGGAGGAGGAAAAACTCCCCAAGTTTCCAGGCTGCTTTCATAGTAATTCCATCCTTTTAAATAAGTATTTCCACCTTTACACATGCACATGCTGTGTAAGTCACAGAAATAAGTAAGACCAGAGACAAAGGTAACAAATAGAGTCTGGTGAGACTTTGGCCACTCAGGATTGGCTTTCTATAGGCCTGAAAAATGTTAATTACTTGGAGGAGATCAGCATATACACTTGGGACTACTAGTTGAATATTAAGTGCTAAATAACCACAACTTCTAGAATTTCACTGTAACAAGCTAAAGTTGCATTACTGCAAGCCTGGAGCTGCAGCACCAAGGTGAAGCACAAATGTGCACAACTACACAAGCTCTCCTGGGAACGTCGTGACTTAAGGAATAGCAGCCATACCTGATCTTGGTGATCAAAGAAAGTATGGACACAGGTCCTCGTTCCAGCATCCCAAACTTTTACACTTTTATCAGATGAGCTGAAAGAAAAATAATACTGATCAATGTTTAAATGAATAGATTAACTAAAGTTTAATGCAAACATTAAAGGGTCTTGTAGACATACGAAACCCTCTTTCACCCATCAAATACAGGGATGAAGTAGCAAAGGACTGCATCTTCTGCCAGGTTCCATTACCTTTAAAATAAATTGACTGTTCCAACATCCAAGGAAATTCCTGTTACATATACTTGGTCCCCCTGCTGCCTCAGCTGTTTTAAAGAATTAATACTAAAGTTCAAGTAGATTAATGTATTACTACTTTAGGTTGTAATTCTTGATTCAACAGCAATTTTTCAGCTATTTAGACTCAAACCACCCTTCTCTTAAGTGTTTTTCACTTGTCAGGAACTACACTGCAGTGGGATGACTTACTCTGTAAAATGCTCTCAATACAGCTGGTATCCCATCACAGATTGGCTCGAGCCTTTAAATTTTATGTTATTTCATTACAGATCCCACTACAATTTGTACACATTTAATTGTTATGATCCATCTCCCCTTATAAAATCATACTATATTCCTTCATCATAAACAATTAAAAATTCTCAATACCTGGAAACAAAATGGGTATCATCGGGACAAAAGGCTACATTTAAAACCCAGGATCCGTGACCACTTAATGTACCCGCCAAGTTTGCATGTTGCCTGTGAAAAGAACACGTTAACATTTGCTTTGTGAATTCCAGGGAAAAGGCAACAGGAATGTACCCTAGCTAGTGCAATCCAGAATAGTTCAATGGAAGGTGACTTCTGGACATTTGTTCATCCAAGCTGAACTGGTATTACAGCAGATTCTGATTTTCCATTTCCAATAAAAAGATTCCAATAAAAAGTTAAGATAAAAATAAGTCACTAAGAAGATACACTGGAGGACAAATAGTTTCACCAAAGCCAAAGCAGTGCAAGTTTAGGGGGTGAAACCACTGAAGCAGGGCCTTTTCCTCCCCAGGGCCTTCCAAGGTGTATTGCAAGATGCAACAGAAATAGATCATAAATATAATTTCTCGAGTACAGAACAGATGTTTAGGAAGGGTGAACACAAGCTCACAGGACAGATACACAGAAGAATTAGCTTATTGCCTACAGGCAAATATGAGGAAAGTAATTTGTTTTCAGGTTACAGCTCTCTTCTACCTCCACGCTTTTAAAAATTAAGGATGTAGTATTTTATGATTTCAGATTCTTTATCACGTAAAAAGTCACCAAAAGCTGACAGGAATTCTGGAGAGCCGAGGGTTTGATCTATGTTTCACAGTATCAGCCTCTCTAAACAGTCGTTCTCCTGCCAGCAGGGCTGGGAGTGCCCACTCACACGTCGTAGATTTTGATGTAGCCGTCGTCAGAGGCGGTGACGAGTAACTGGGAGTCAGGGGAGAAGGTCAGCGAGCGGATGGGCATGGCGTGGCCTGGGGAAACAGGGCCACACATCAGCACTGGCTTCCCCTCACTAAGGCCAGCACGCAGCAAGCCACACCACAACAGCACCGCCTGCTCAGAGAGCCTCTGAAGCCTCCTTCTCTCTAGAGGCTTCTTCCCACAGAAGAAAATGCAAACGGACAGCAATTCTCAACTGTCAATGTTAAGGCATGTCTGCAACACAGAGTATCTAATTCTTTCAGCTGTGGATCTTTATTAGAAATGATGTCATATTTTATAGTATGATTGCATATTTAAGTGATTGGGGTTTTGGTTACAGCTGTGCAGAACCTGCATGAACATTAAAAGCCCATTTATCTGTTAGAAAAAATGCATGTCTTCTACAATGTCAAATATTCAGTTATTTTTTAGAACAGCAAAAAACTGCTTTAGAACAAACACCATAAGAAACAGAAAAACCATATGCACAGCAGCACACATTTGGCTTGGCTTCATTCCCTTGTACTTTTCTGCAGTACAAGGAGCTACAATTTAAGAATTTAGTTAAGCATTACTGACGGTGTCTTTTAAAAAAGGCATTTATGATGCAAGCCTGAGTTTACAGTTTGTCTCTAATATTTTCAGTGGTTTCATTTAGAGCACACTAAATAACTAAATACTGTCCAATGGACAAAAATGTCAACTCACTTTTGCCATGGTTGTTGTAGCTTATTCTGACTTGCATTACATCCTTTAATTTTGTCAGAAATGAAGCCAGAATTTGGGTACTGCAAATAACTAAACCATACCTTCTAGCGTATGCAGAAGTTTTCCAGTTGCAATATCAAAAATATTGATAATGCCATCTATTGCTCCACTGGCCAAGTATTTTCCATCTGGACTCTGTAATAAAACACAAAAAGTGCAATTCAACATCTGTGAGCATTTAGGCTGTGTAAGCCCTGACATTCCCTTGGCAACTTTTCACAAATAATGATCTATGCAAGATACCTGGGCTCCAAAAATCCAGAAGACTATAAGCAAGATCCAAATATATTTTCCAGATGTGCAGGGGGAAAATGTCACACAATTTGTATTTGGAACTATGGCTGTCCCTTCGTATTATTGTACAGATAAACTGATAGATGGAAACAAGAATACCTACTTGCAACATATTACAGCATTAGCAATTTCTCATCAGGAATTATCAATTGTGCTTCTTACATATGCAATGCTAAGGATGAATTTTCCTCTGGTGTCCAGAGAATATTCTTTCTTTCCAGATTCAACGCCGAAAATATTTACTTTCCCCACGTGACTTCCTGTTGCAAGGTACTGGGAATCAGGTGAAAAAGCCAGGGACCAAGCATCAACTGTATTAAAAAATAAAAACCAGTTAGCTGGATCCTGTTCCTGGTTCTTATTCAACAGTGTCAGTTCTGTATGCATCTGTTTAGATGTTTAACCCTCTAAAAATGTACAAGCTCATCAAGCTACCCCTTCTATGTAATTAATGAAGTGTATTTAGTAAAAGATTACATTTCTAGTAAGACCTTGATCTTATGAGACCCTCGTGTAACAATAAATTTAGAATTTAAGACTGCATCGGTTAATTCTAAATTCTTACTTTTTTCCTGGTACCAAAAGATTGAAACTACTGAAAAAAGCAACACCAGTATGTAGCAAAGCACAGAAGATGCAGGAGAAATGCAGATCTACAAACATAACACATAGCAGTCCTGCAACTAAATGTGAAAACCCATTTTTCACAGCAGTGCAATGTATTTATCTGGCACAAGGTAATTCACAGGTTTTTTTCTAAAAGCTTAATATTAATTGCCTAAAACACTGCAAGACTGTTCTTAAATTCATGACTTCCAGTGGACTCATGAAATAACTTGGAACAAGACTCTAGGCCCTGAATTCCAGCTTGGAGAACATTAGCATTGATAACTGTTTTGACTTGCTTGCTCATGATTGGACATGCTGGATAAAAAAGGATCACATGCACAGCTCAAATTCACTGCAGTGTTATAAGGAATGTTCAGAGCTCCTTTGTAAATCCATGTGAATAAGCACTTGAATTATTTCTTCCAAATATCCATTTACCAATACATGTGTAAGAGCAAGCTGGTTTCCATTCTGCTTTATGCATACAGCAAAAGCCAACTATGTGTGCCTGAGAAAGCACAAGTCGTGTGTAAAAAGAGATGTAAAGTTGTCTGATGCTGCTTTGTGTTGAGTTCATAAAACCTTTAAGACTTCTGCAAATATAGAAAATATTAAATCTCCCAAAGACCTTAATCCCCCTCATATATCCGAATCCTCCAGTGTTCAGTATTTGCCAGGAAGGGTCAGACTGTTCTCCTGCAGAGCCAGCTCAGCACTAGTGTCTTACCAGGACCAGCATCTATGGACTTGATCTGTTTGCCAGTCTCTAAGTCCCAGAGGCGAATGTGGGCGTCCAGGGAGCTGGATGCTGCAATGGCACCCGTGTGGCTGATGTCCACAGACACCACCCCCAGCTGGTGACCCTCCAGAGTCCACTGCAGATCCAGCTTTTCATCGTTCCTTCAGTGCAAGGGAAAGAAAAGCCTCTTTAGGAACAGCTGGGGGTGCTGAACGATCCCCAGCCTCACACAAAACAAACAATCCACACTCCTCCATTTGTTCAACACAAGGCAATCAAAGTCCTCCCATGAAATGCAAAGGGTTACACACAAACTCTCAGTACTTAAAGAACTGACAAATCAATAATTTACCATATTCCTGCAAAGCAGGTACTTCATCTTAAGTTTGGAAGCCATCCCACCAAAAAATGTCCATCACACACCAGTCTGTGAATGCTCACAGAGCTGACGAGCTCAACAAAAAGTGCCATGACTGACATTCACGGTCACCCCAACCAAGCTAAACCTGTCACTGAAGTGAAGCACAGCCTTCACACTGCTTTGCCTAAGAGACAGAATACCTTCTTTGCAAAAGCACACTTGCATAAGGATTATCGGGATCTTTTTTCCAATAAAAAGGTAGATGTCATTTCCTCTTTCTCACTATTCCCATTATTGGGAATAGCACACATCTTTCACAGCACACATCTCCAAATGCACTGTCTCATCAAAAGATGCATATCTCATTCTTTGGTTTAGAAGTACATCAAGCATTCTCTGACATGCATTTTCAAGCATTCTCATTCTTTGGAAATGAAAGCACAACAGATCGCCACTACCCCAAGAGAAAGCACACACCAATGGAGATAAGCTTGCTCAAAGAAGCAGCTCTGTGTGCCAGGCTACCCCTTCCCTGAGGTAACTTCTAACATCCTTGCAGATTGTGGAAATTCAAGGCTGCTCCACACAGACTACTTCCAAGGCCGAACACTGGTTAACATGGAGCACTTACCACTTCCACACCTTCACCAGATCATCCAAAGAGCCAGAGATCACTGTTTCAGAACCATCATTTTTATTTTTTCCCCAGGCAACTGACCAAATGGCATCATCGTGAGCTACAAGAATATAAGCATAGTAATTAAAAATTAAGAATTTTCTTTTGGTAGAAGGTCACAACCAGTTTTAGTAATGCTGAAATGGCTAGCTGCAATGTTGGCAATAAAGCCCTCCTGCTCCTCAGGTCTACTCAGCGCTCCGAGAGCCTTGTCACTGTTTTCTTTGTTGCAAAATACGTAATGTGTGACCAGCGTCACTGATGAAAAAGCCCAGCCACCTCTGAGTTACTCAGATTTATGCCTAATATAAACATAACCAGGTCTCCTCACACGGATACCTGCCATTATCAACTTTACATCAACCCAGAACACCAACATTGCTCAACACCCGTCAGCGTTTGCTCACCTTGCTCTTGCTTGAAGAGAATACCGTACTAGAAAGAAAAAATAATTAATATTACACATGAGCAGCCTATATATGTATATACCTCAAGCCAGCAGTGAGCTCAGCTAACGCTGTGTTTTCAATTACCTGTGTGGTCATGTTTTTCTGAAAACAATCCCGACGGGAGCGCTCAGGAAGAAGGTGAACACAGCTCCTGCCGCCGTCGCGCCTTGATGACGTCATGTACCACAGAGAGCGTCCCTCCCCAGCGCCTTCCGGCTCCGCGCTCTCTTGCCGCCGCCCTGTGGCCGGGAGGCCCAGGCGGACACATCCCGCCGGCGGGAACGGCACGGGCGACCCGCAGCGCCCTCGGCGACAGCGCGGCTGAGTCCCTGCCCGGCGTCCTGACCCTCAGCGCCCTCAGGGACAGCGGGGTTGAACCCCCGACCCCGCATGCCGCAGTTGCGTCCCTCAGTTTACATCTTCATCACCGTCTCTCAACTCATCCCCTCCCGCTCACCCATAGGAGCCCCGGTCGCGGGGCCGGCGCCACCGGTGTCAGAAGCCCTCAGGATCTTCGGTGTCTGGTACCAGTGCCAGCGATGTCCTGCGGTGCTGCGATGGCGGTGATGGTGTGAACTGAGGGACCTGCCGAGGAGGGATGCGTTCAAGTCGGCCGGCCCAGCCGTGTAGGAAGCTCCTGACGAAAGGCTGAGCTGGCTGCCTCTTGCCTGAGGTGTGGAGGAGGCAAAGGGCAGGCTGAGCACAGCATTGACTGACCCCACGCTCCTGGGGCTGGAGCCCACGGCTCGCACCACGGCACAGAAGGCTTTAACTTCACAAAATCATTAAGGTTGGAAGGGACCTGCAAGATCATCAAGTCCAACCTAAGTTGGCCACGTTGTCAACTAGGCCAGAGCACAAAGTGCCATACTTGATCATTTCTTGAACCCTTCAGGGATGGTGACTCCACCACCTCCCTGGGCAGCTCGTTCTGATGCCTGACCGCCCTTTCTGTGAAGAAATTCTTCCTGATGTCCAGCCTGAACCTCCTCTGACAAAGCTTGAGGCTGTTTCCTGTGGTCCTGTCACTTGTTTACAGGGCGAGGAGCCTGATCCCCACCTGGCTACATGCTTCTGTCAGGGAGTTAGAAACAGCAAGAAGGCCCCCCCTGAGCCCCCTCCAGGCTGAGTCCCCACAGGGCCCTCAGCCCCTTCTTGTGCTCCAGAAAGGAAATTTCCCTGCTAATCATATGTGTCAGGAGGAAAGAAAAAAAAAAAAAAAGCTATGACTTTTGTTTTGGAAGCTGAAGTTTTTCAAGTTGCTGCTTCTGCTTGGGTTAGAGGTGGAAAAAATGTTGGAANAAACATATGTGTCAGGGGGGAAAAAAAAAAAAAAAAAAAGCTATGACTTTTGTTTTGGAAGCTGAAGTTTTTCAAGTTGCTGCTTCTGCTTGAGTTAGAGGTGGAAAAAATGTTGGAATTAAAGTTCAGGAGAATAAATCAGATTCCCTGAGGCTTAAAATTAAAGACAAAGGATCAGTGGTCTTTCACAGCTCTTAATCAGTTTTTATGTGTACACAAAGCTCTTTGAGATCAAATAGAACTTGTCTGAGTAAGCAGAGTAACAACCAAACAGGAATTCTGAATGTGTCAGAACACCGTTCTGCAGTCAAGAATGAAAATCTGGGTAAAACTCTTACACATAATTACAGACTTTTACATATAATTACAGAATGCTTACTTGTCTGATTAGGTTAAGCTTTGAGATTTTAAGGCTTACAGGCCTTAATGTCTTGAATTTCAGAAATCCTCATTTTCTCGTTCGTAATGACGCAATGGTAAAGATTCTCCAAAAGTAAAAGAAGTTATTCTATTTCTTGCCAGGGTTCTTCTAAGAATTCTTCCATTTAAATGTGCACTTACAATGTACTACTTTCACCTCATGTTCAAATAATCAAGCTTGGTCTTGCAGTTCTGTATAGAGTACTGTAGGACTGTAACATAATCTTTGACAGACCAAGGGTTTCTAATCCCTCCAGAGGTTTCATATTGTTATGGGTAAAAAGCAAAACCAGCCAAATTAAAAATAAAAAAATAGAATTTATTGATTACAGAAATTTGAAAGGAAAAAGCCACGGTCAACGGACAAAGTACCAAGACCCAGGACTTTGGCACTGGTGAACAGAGCAGCCCTCTCACTCGCCCTCTCTCTGTCACCAATTCGATGTGCCAGTACCCCGGTTTTTATACCCGAAATTCGCCCTTAGGCTTGAGTTCTCAATGAGAACAAAAGTCTTTTCCTGTTGTAGATGAAATCCATAGTTGTTGAATGCTGGTCTCCGGTCCCACTGAAAAGATTGAATATGGTCCTCCTGTCCCACTGAATAGGTTTATCGGTGGTGATGACTCCTTGATTTATTTTCAGATGAGAGTCCGGGTGGAGGCTGACGAGCTTATCCTTATCTGATGATAACAATCGTGCGTTAAGTACCGATCGTCAGCCACGATCTTTTCCCGAAACTCCATTGTCTCTTTAACTGCAGCTGTTTGTGACTGTGCGAGGTTTCCAGGCTCCCCACTGGAATTGACTTCCCGTAAAAAGGCCTGAACAAAACTATGATCCTTAGAAAATATTAGTTATATATAATAAAGGAGATCTGTCAGGAATTAACACTCATAACAATATCATGCAAAGTTCTCTCTGTGCACTGCTATTTACTCTGGACAGTGAACACCTTAGGCCTTCATGGGAGCAGATTGTTCCTGTTCTCCTGTGAGAGGGCAGGGTGAGATTGTGGGTTATTTCCTACATCACTTATGACACAAATCTGTGTTTGTTAGAGTGAAAGCTGATTAGATGCTGTTTGATGCATCAAGAGGATAATCTGAAGCAAAGTGTGCCACATGTTTGATTTACAGATAAGTTGCCTCTGTGGAATAGTAACTGAGAGCAGGCTTCTGTACGTCTTTCCTTGTTCTGGAGCTCTGTGTCAGTATGGGTATTTCAGCCCTAATCACAACAATGCTTTGGGAGTGCCTCTGAGTTCAAATGGCAGCTTTTAAAACATTGTTACAGGGAAGAAACCTGACATATTAAAAACCATTATGATCACCCTTATATTGTCCTGTCATGGGTTACCACAGTTTGGTTTTTAGTTAAGGGAGAAATAGTTCTTTGTAACCCTTCAGGGACCTGTTATTTCCTGTAGAAGAGACAATGACCTATCAGAACTGAAGTTTAGATACTGACATATTGTTTGACCACTGAGGAAGCTGGATACAACTTTGAGAACACACATATAAAGATGACATTGCGACGAGGCCAGCCCTTCTTTTTCCGGCTGGCCAGCAGGGAACATCAGCTGTGCAGGGTGGGGGGAGGCCGGGCCAGGCCCCGCCACCCCGGCCGGGCTCCGAGGCTGCGGCTCCCCGTGAGGGCCATGGCGCTCCCCGTGAAGGGCCATGGCGCGCCCCGTGAGGGCCGTGCCCCGGGCCCCCCCATCGCTGCCGGCGGGGAAGGGAAATAGGACTGGGCCCTGATGTCAACTGCGGCCCGTGGGGCCCAGCCCACCCCAGTAAAGACTGGAGCGGTGGGGAAGGAACTGTTTATGACCCGGCCTGGTGGATTTCTGGACTGCCCAGGTGCTCTGATCTCTCGGCCGAGTGTCTCCCTACCTGGCGGGGCCTGGAACACCGAGTGGCCGTCACTGCCAGAGATCATGAGATCATCTGCAGGCCCTGGGAGAGATGTTTAACTCTTCCCTAAACAGATGACGCTTGCACAGCACCGATCCTTCTCTGCGAGGAAGAATTGACACAGTGATTTAACGTAGAGAGAACATGAGAATGAAGTCAGCGAAAGAACTGATAAAGATTACTGAAGAAAGGATTGAAGAGTGGACATTTTTAGCTGAACTTCTCTAGTGAAAACCATGGAGAAAATGGACTAATTTTTGTCATATATTAATGCTGTTTGGGGGAATGCTGATTCTGGTCAAAGGTTGTGGATTGATGTAATTGAGACAGACAGAGATGAATTTTCAGATTTAGCTCTTCACTTCTAGGGTAAAAAGAGGTCTCAGTCTGAGATGAAATAGTAGGTTCCCCGGCTCCTGGGATGAAAAGGAGGTCTCTTGAGATGGAGACAATTTTAGAGATAGAAGAAGAGAATCTGTGTTTTATGCTAGAAGAAAGCATTCTTAAAATAGTACCCTAGATATGCTGAGAAGTCTATAAGCAGCCACGAGTAAGCTGTTGGTAGATGAGATTGCAAACCCTGCAAAATTTCCAGGCGGTTGCAGGTTTGTGACATTAGGTGCTACCAGACTGTTTTTCTTGTTGCAAATGTCTCCATGAAACTGTAGAGAGACTCCTCTCCAAAGTAAGGAAAGATTGTTTTTAAATGGTGAAACCGACTGAAAATCACCGGTTTTGTCTCTCCAGGTGTTTGTGGGAAAGTGAACAGTTTGTGGGGGGAGAAGTGTTTTGAAAGTTCCTTTCGTTCTTTTAGTATGTGTGTGTGAATAAACTATATTTTGTAACTTTTAAGTAAGTTTAGGCCTGTTTTGCTTCTTTTCTCCTAATCATGTCGCACGACAGCAGAGTGAACATTAAAACCATCACATATGCTTACATATAGAAGTGAATTAGGTCATGACTTTGGATGCCACATGAACGTTGCAAAAGGCACTTGCTAGTCCAAAGTTCAGTTGCAGAGAACACATTTGAGAACACATTTGAAAACACAGGCTAAACAAGACAATTTAAAAACACAGGCTGAGTGCCACTGTGGCCTGTTACTATAGTCCCAGTTTGGATCAGCATTCACAGTTCAACACCAGCCTCACACACAAGACAGATGCCAAGTAAGCCTTGATTCATTAAGGTCTTGAAGACACGTGAACTTCCATAAAACAGGAAGGCTAGATAATTAACTGGGGGCTCCGGCTCTGCAAGTTCATGAACACTGCAGCATTCAAATACCAGACATGGCAGCATCTCTCCCTGCTCCACACTAAATAATGCATTTGCTAGTGGGTTTGAGGAAGATGAGAATGGTATTTAAGTTATGTGGTGGTCTTTGCTAAAGTGAGTAATATAGGAATATGTATTTGTGTGGTTACTAATGTCAGGCCATGTCAGTTTAGAAAAGGGACTATGTATTACAACTGTACCTGCAGAGAGCTGGATTCAATTCCAGGCTCCTTTCAGGACTGATCCATCACTTTTGGGTTTGTTTTTCCATCTTAGGGTTCAGTGTAGGATCAGTCACGCACGGGTATTGCAGAAACAAAGGGCGACTTCTGACAGAGCACGGCGCCTGTGTGCAGATTTATATATATATATTTACATATATTTTTATAGATATGTGTATGTATACCATCTGCCCATTGTGGGGCAGCAGGAGCATCTCTGTCCTCTTTCCAGGAAGTTGGCATTCACAATGAAACATTATCACAGTTGGCACTGCGATTCCAGGTCCGGTCTGGCCAGGCAGAGCATGGCAAAAATAGAGGAGCAGGAAGGATGGAGTGCCCGAAAATAGAAATTTAATGGTGGTAAAATAACAAATGCAGAGACTGAATGGTCCAAGGGGCAGTATCCAAAGACCTGGGGCTTGGCTAGCTTAACAATATATAAGGTTATCTGAGGGCAAGGATCCGATCCCAAATGCGGGATAGGAACATGACTTTATATGTCAAAGGTCCCGAACCAACAGAGAACCAGAACCAGAGACATGACCTATTTTGGAATGATGCCGTTAACATCCTAATTTCCATGTCCCACCTCCCATGGTCTCAGGTTTATGGTTTCTGCATAAGCTACCTGGGCTAAGGTATTATCCATCTCAGCTAGCTTGGCTCCCACAGAACATTAATAATTTCACATCATTCTGTGTCCGGGGACTCTGAACAGTTGTGGCAGGAGCAAAGAATCCTCTGCTTCCATTGCTTACTCTGTCTCTAGGAAATCATTAAGGGACTGTGTTCCTTAATGAGTGAGTGGGAATGGCGTTTGCACTGTTTGCTTGTTCATTTAAGGTCTCTGTTTGCCTCATCAAGTCACTTAGACCACCTACAGTTTTTTGTATAGCATGTGTCAGCATTGTAATGCATTACAATTGGGGCAAAAGACAAGAGCCACAGAAAATCAAGTCCTAATACAGTCTTCAGTTCTACTTTTGAAACAAGTCCAGTTCCTTGCATGCAGATTTGATGAACTTTCAGCTTTTGTTGGTTTTCGTCTGCTCACTTATTTCTTTGTTATATCTTTTTGTCAGCTACTGTCCCCTTTCTTCCCTTTTCTTGCAACTTCATATGCTTTTTCACTGATAGGTTTCTCTTTGATGGTCCCAAGCAAGTGAATTGGAATCTGGAGTCAAGCCTGAAGTTCGAAGAGTTTCAAACAAAAGTTTTGCTTTAAAAAGGCTCCTGTCTTATTTCCAAAAACATCCACTGTAAGGGCACCACATGTTGCAAGCAGTGGCACCAAACCCAACTGGCGCTGTTGCCACGCTAAAAACACTCACGGACTCTGACTCTCCTTTCGATCTAGACAACTGAGTTTAGTACATCACTGACTCCTTTATATACTATTTCAAACAAGCCCAGCGGTTGGTAGGCAAAATCAACACCTCTCCAATCACATTGGTCAAGACAGATGTCCATCAAGAAAACTCCTCCTCCAAGAAAGAATGTAAACATAGATAAAATTACATATAACAAATCCATTATTTACAGCAAAATGCGTGAGAAAAGAATTTCCAAAGTATAAACATCAGAAGGCTGAAAAACCAGGGCGACACCCAACTATCACAGCTTATAGGATGTAGAGTTGGAACTACAGTCACAGTTGTATCTGTAGTCCAAGGGCTGGGCAAAACAGGGGAATGACATAATGGAAAAGCTCTTCAAGAGTCTGAAACCAAGTCCAAATATTAATTACATTCTTGCCCTATAAGGAAGGATCACTATCCCATTTCAGAGATGGGTGAAATCTGAAGCAAGATGACGAATTTAGTCAGTGGTAGACTGAGGAATGGAACCCATTTCTTAGCCTCTTGGTGTGTGCTCTAAATCAGTCTGTACCTACACACTGACATTGCTTTAAATTTACATGTAAATACTAAATAGTTTTGCTAACGAGAAAGGAAGTATTTAATTGCACTTATTCAAAAAGCAAGCAAAAGTACTTGGGACAGACAAAAATGGAAAGGAAAATCGAAAGAACCAAAGACTCAGTCTAACAGGAATGAAAATGATACTTAGCACTTGCAGAACAAATCCTTCTCTGGCTGGCACTCTGCAGTTCCAGCCTGAGGCGTCCTGGTGGGCTTCTGGTCGGGGAAAAGCTTGGCCTGGAGAGTGCTTTCCTTCAGAATGGATCAGGTTCCTTTGGAATGGATAAGGTGGATGGTGAGATTGGAGTGAATGAGCAGCTGCTTTTAGGAAGAAAAGAAGAAAATAAAACAGTTAATTAAACAAATAGATCCTAAAAACTAGATTCGCTTCCCCACAGGAGGAACCTCATCCCCACTGTCATCTGCAGAGAAGCCAGAATGATCAGATGTAATTACAGGCCTTTTAACCTCTTGCTTATGGCGTGTATAGGTCAAAGAGAACCTTTCAGAGCACAGTTGTTTTGAAAGGAATAATAAAATAAGCAAAGAAAGAGTGAAAGTAGTTGTTTTTCGTGAGAGAATTTCTAACAATTGGTCTGTGCTTCATGATAACTGAACCCAGACATTATTTTCTACCTATCTTCTCTTACTCCTAGTGAAAAGACTTCAGTTCTTCTTTCATCTATTTACTTTTTCAGCATTATCATATTTTATTCTTTATTTTATTCTTTCTCACATCTTTCTTTTCTTAAGGAGCAAGAAGTGGATCAGAGAGAGTATGAGTCTGAAATGTTGAATGACCATATAGAATGCAACTACGATAAAAGAAACATCTGGTGCTCGTTTGTCAGGTTTGAAATAAGGCCCTTTAAAACATCATGCATGTAGTTGGGACCGACTTAGAGAAAGCACAAAGTTTCAACCCAAGTCTAGCAGTAAAACTTTTCTCTCCAGGATGATGAATTTCACGTTTTACCAAAATCAATGTATGTCACTTGCTATTGTGGCTTCAGATAGCAATACCGACTGCTGGACATGACCTGATGACTTTATGCACCAAAACAGAATCACTTGAGCTCTAGGAAAACACTTTTGGCTGTCAATTAATAATTGGCTGTTTAGTTGTGAGCTACTGAGTATTGACCACATAATCTAAGGCACTCTTCCAAGCTGGATTGTGTCCTTTTTACTTTGGTATCCATACATAATGTGTAATGGAAGGCTCTTCTGTGCCATCCCCAGCCAAGTGCTGTTCAGTCCCTAAGTGCCAGTGAATGTCTGCAGTCAGTAACTGTGTGACTTGAGATGCTGTTGTCACAAAGCAGGAGGAGGAAGGCGTCAGAGATGCCCTGCACTTCTCTACCCAGAACGCCAGCTCTACCTGCATCTGGGTCATTTGAGCCGATGATGAGTCGTATGTGGCGGTGTGTCTGAACAACTTGGGCCATTCTGTGTACCAGCCAAAATCCTTGTAGATAACAAGACACCTGCAGTCGGTTTTTCAGAGTTCTCAGGAAATCAACAAGGTCACTGAGAAAACAACAGGATCAAAAATAAGAACAGAGAGCCTGAGAAAGTGTCTACAAGAAATGTAAACTCTAGATGGAGGAAGCACAACGTGATGATGGACATTTGACCAATCAGATGCCTTGAGGAAGATGTGCTGCCCTCTGGAACAAGCGACCTAGCCAACCCTGGAGTTTTGGGCCGACGTGGGCCCTGGACTTAGAATCTATAATTGAGATGTGAAGTAAACAATAAAGGACTTGGGCTGAAATCATATTGGTTCTATTATTCAGAGGTCCATTTCCCCCTGCAGTTGTAGTAAAGAAGAAAAGAGAAAGCACCTTTTTTTTTCCTTCTTTTTCTGGTCCATACAGCCAAAGACTTGAATAGACTGCTGAACTGGGAGACAGAGAGGACGGCAGGGGTTTTCTTCACCTGTTCTGTAACATTCTCTGCCTGACCAAGCTATTTACAATTCACTAAGGATGAAATGAAGGCATCATGGTTCCAGTCTCTTCATATGTTATTTGCTTCACTGTAAAATGTTATTAACTTTATTTTTCTTAACGACTCTCTTTCTAAATTGGTAATCAATGTAGCTGCTCAAATTGGTTTTTAGATGATTTTTTTTGCAGGAGTGGGGATCCAGAAACTGGCCTAGCGATGTGGCACCTTTGTAACATCAGGAGTCTTTTTTATATGATAAACTTTTACAGGATCAAATGTAGAGGACACAACTCTGGCTTTTTTAGAATAATTAGTAAGAGAAACCAGGAAGAAAACCCTTAATTCGTTGGCAGTAGATGCTAAGAATGCTCATAATAATTAGGTCAGATACTCTCAAAAACTTTTAGTTGTGTTTACTAAGTATTTGTTCCTATGAATTTTTGTGTCACCATTTGGAATATATTTACATAAATTGGTACTTAGATCTTCAGTGCCTGGTGTCCATTTGCATGGGTTACCGGCAGACAGGCTGTACGTATACACTTGGCTCAACCAGACAATTACTTTGCCACTTATCTTCATGTCACTGCCCTGCTTTGTTATTGCAGCCTTCAATGCCACTTCTGTCTTCATCAACACTGTCTCATTCATGCTATTTGCTTTGATGACTTTGCTGGGCAACCTCTTTCTTGTCCTTGTCTCCTTGTGAGAGAGGCTTTTGCTTCTTCAGTTTGCCTGTCTGGCTCACAAACCCCTGTGAATGAAATTGACAATATTAACCTTACACAGAGGAGTTGTGCTGGAGGATAAATTCCAGTGCTCTGGAAGCTGTGGCTCCCATGGAAGTCAGAGGGAGGAGGACTAAGTGTGGCACATCATAAAACATTATGTTCAGCTACCTCTGGATGAGATGCTTGACTCAAACCATACAAGTTGGTTAAATCACTGTGTTGTTGCTGGCTGCAAAAGCCCAATTTAAAGTGGTGATTCAACATCCTATTCCTGCCCAGCAAGACCACGTGTTCATGAATCATGGATTTTACTGGGTCCTGAACACATGGTCAAGTCTCTACCCAATCGGTTCCATAAATACATCATATAAAATGCTGGATACTTTTGTGAATTCCCATCACAAGTACTTCATCTACATTTGACATTGTATCAGCGATGGGTGTTTCATATAATGAAAAAAAATTCAGACGTGTAATGAGGTGATTGTTTTGGTCCACCTACCTTTAGTGATGTGTTACTGACATTAGCAGAAACATGGCAAGAGGAAATAGGAGATTCTGTATGTAAGGTAATTGTCTTCTGGGCTTCAAGCTTTCTAAATCAGACATAGAACCAAAAAAAAAAAAAAAAAGAAAGAGAGAGGAAAAACAATTTCTGATTTCTGTGAACTTCAGATCAATTGCCATGACTGGAGGATTGTTGCTGAGATCACATAACACGGTACTGGAACCTGGATGCTATGATACCAGGAAATCTTCAATTCTTTGTGTTTTCTGTGGCAAGAAAACCTTTTCTTTGACACTTTTGACATTTGAGTTAATTTATGAAGTGGCCCCTGGAACCCCATGCTTTTTGATTTTTTAGGTTTGGTGGTTTGGAAATGCTGTCTAAAATGCAAGTGTCCCTTTCAAACTGAAGTTGCAAATTCTCAAAAACCATGTTGGGAAACCGCTGAGGGAAGGTTTGCTTGCAGAGATTGATGTGTTGAAAATACTGAGTGTAATTTTCCCTGTGGTGTCTTGGCCCTTGAGGGCAGACTCAGAGGTACTAAGGGTGAGGAACCCCGAAATGTATTCACCATATGATGTTTGACAAGTGCTAGTGAAGTGGCTTTTCGGTTCACAGGAGTCAGTGCTTTCTGTGCTCAGCTGAAAGAGAACGAATTGAAGCAGCTGCACTGAGCTCTATTCACATCTGTGACCCACTTAGCTACAGCCCTTGATGCTGCCTAATGGAGGGAAGTCATGCACATCTCTGTAGTGATACCTAGGCCAGAGCTGATCCTGCACGTAAACAATCACACACTGACCCCTGAACTTCCCAGGTCAGCAAGGGAGTGATCTTTTAGGCCCTTGCAAGGCACCACCAGCTTCCATGAAGGGCAGTCAGTAGCTCTGATTTATTGGTCTTAGTTAGTGTGTTGTTTAATGGTGGAGATTTAGCAGGTTATTGTTTGAAGTGCTACAGTCATCATAGAAATAACTGAGTGCCACTGTGGGTCTGATTTTAGCCTGCGAGCTGCTGAGAGCAGCAGCTGGGTTCTGTAAGACAGAGAAGTTTTCCCAGAGTGTTTGGGAAAAACTTCTGTCTTCCAGAGCTCGCTGCTGCTCTCAGCAGCTCACAGGCTAAAATCAGACCCACATGCCACCACTGGATGTTCCTGTGACATGCAGTGGTCTCAGTATGAGTGTATGGGACTGGTACAAGCCCCGAACTGGCAGTTTAACAGCAAAAGCTGTATCATAGGGGTTTGAACACCAAGCAAGGTGGTAGTAAAAATATGTGAGTGTTGGCCAGCACAACATTGACTAGTCTAGTGGAAACAGACAACACAAACACAGTCCTAGAAAGCAGAGAACTAGAGTTTTGGCCCAGAGAAGGGACAACAGTGGTCTTGTCTGGACGTTATCAACAGGGATTTTATGAGACCGCTCAGAAAGTGGAGGGCTTTGTCTGGCCCTTCCTCACTGCTGAACTGGGTACACAAAAGTGTGCTCAAGTTCTGATCCAGCACAGTATTTAAGCATACACAAAGTGTTTTAGCATTGAAATACAAATATTTGGAATCACGATATTTAAGTATTTTGCTGCTTCTCAGTCTTATTTACAGGAGATTGAGGTAATAAAAGCCTTCTTCCTTCTCCTCAGTGAAGACTGTGTCAGTGAAGATTGTTGCCCAAGTCATGAAGAATCAGCTTTAAGGAGATACTTTAGACTGACGTTTTGCCTCGGTCAGATTTGTCAGTTCCTGAGATGGGATGGCTCCTAGTAGTCTCCATACATTTTGATAAAATATGTGTGGACTGTGGGGCCCTCTCTGAGAAGAGTCACTTTTCAATATAAAAGGTGCTCCATCAAACATCAGAAGAGAAAATGGAAAACTCAGCTTCACAGCCGGTGGTCTAAATATTGGCACATGATCCTCTGCAGCAGTTTTAGATTTTGAAAAGCAGCTTTTCCAGCACGTGTTTAGAATTGGAATAATTTACAATGTGAAGAAAAAACAAATTGCAGATTTCTAGTGTAAGTATGAAGGACCGGTCGTCTCTTGTTTCTACATACTGCTCCCTGTGCCAGGTTTTGTCTTCTGAGAAACCGAGCAAGGCTCAGGAAAAGGCCTCTTCTGGGAGAGCAAGGCACAAAAGCAAGAGGACACTTGGTAATGTGAGCTGAACTCTGATCCCTTTGGAGCCCTAAGCCCTGCACAGCCAGAATCTACTCACCCTCCTGAACCTGTGTGTGGCAGAGTGGTAAAGCTGGCTGGCCGATTGTCCCCAGTGCCATGGCAGCTGTGGCCAGTTATGTTGCTTTGTGCATTCACCTCTTCTGAGCAAATCACAGCAAGAATGGCCTCTTTTCCAGAGATGGGAAGTTCTTGGGTTTATTACATGTGGTAAGAGAAACATATTATAGTAATTGCGGATAAGGTGCTGATTTAAAGACATGCAGACTGTGCATCATGGTCTTAGTGGACAGTTCTACCCTAGAGATACTGAACAAAAGCAAAAGCATTTTTGATTGCCTTAAGTAACGATCATCTTGAATTTGAGAGCTAGATTTCTTCCAAGTGCAAGTGGACAAATCCAGTTTTTGACAGACTGAGCTTGCCTTTGAGGATTTACATTGTCTAGCTCCTTCAAGACAATATCAGCTTGCTAAATAAACACAATCCCCTTTGCTTTGCCATCTCTGCATTGCTGTCTACACAAATTCATTTTGTTGTTGCTAGTCTGTTGGGGCTTTCTTTCTTTTTGTATGAATTGGGTCACTTCCCAGTCTCCTTGCATTAGAGCAGGGTAACAAAATCCAATGTGACAGTTCCCCAAATGTTTCGATGTTTGCAAGAGGGAGGTGTGAGGCAGCAAAGGAAGGCTCTACCCTTGAAGGAATTTAATCTCTTGGAAAACTTAGTTTCAAGTCCTTCCAGGCTCTTCATTGACTGACTTTTCAGCAAACTGTTGAAAGCCTAATTGCCGTATGTTTCGATTGGTAAAGAGATCCGGGAGGCTGTGCATTAATGTGTCACATCATAGGCTGGAGAAGATTCACGGCTGGCCTCAGCACTGATGATGAGACAAACAGATGGTTTATTGATTGTTTATTGTTCTGCCTCCCCTTTTATAGAGGGGTCAAAACTCCCGGGCTTGGACAAAACTCCCGGGGTTGGTCGGGGTCTCAGCACCACCAGCTCACAGGCCAGTGATGTGTCTGCATTCAGCACTGAAAGCATTGGCTGGGGTCCCTCCTTGAGTTCCAGTCCATCCCAGCATTGCATACCCAGGGACTTGTTCTAGAATGAACCAGGCTTAGCTGAGCTGGATTTCTGTTACAGCCAGATCTGTCTGTCCAGCTACAGAGCAGCTGTGCTGTGACAGTGCACAAGCAAAGGGGAAAACGAGCAGGGAGCTCTGAGATACACAGCAAGTTACTGCGGAAAACACCATCCTGCCAGGCTGATCTGAACTTTCTCAGATTGCCACATTGTGCAAGAAAAAAGGAAACAGCCCTGTCTACTCCTTCTTTCTTTACCTGCTTCTCCGTGGTGACATCCGGCTAGTGCAAGCCACATAATCCTCTTTGCTGAGGCAAGAGGAGACAAACTGGGCAGTATGGGCAGCTACTGGGCTCCAGGGAACCAGAACTTCACCACATTTTGTGGTGGAGAGGAAGGTTGGAGGGAAAGGCAGGGAGGGTGCTCTCTGCTACCCTTGATATTGTTGCTTCTTGGTCTCCAGGAACTGATGGTGCTGCATACGTGGTGGCTGGGAGCCACGGTCACCCCTTGTCCAAAGTTTCTTTCATCCCCCTCTACTCTTTCAGGTAATTACTTACAGAAGATGAGAAGTCCCAATGCTTCCTAGAGGATCCTGCCCTAATGCAATCCAATCAAGACAACAATTTTTTTTTTATATCATGCCAAACTCCTTAGGTGAACAGCTATAACCTTTCCCTTTTAGTGGCCATATTTTGTTCTCCTCTCTGATGAAACCAATCTCCATGTCCTGTGTTCTGAAACATTACCCGTGTACTGAATTCTGACCAGATGTGTCTTAACCCATCATTGCAGTGCGTTCAAGGCAAACACACACACTCAGAAAAATTATTGTTGTAGGCTCAGTACTTGTGCTTTAGGTGCAGATTTACTTGAAAAATTGTTATAATTAAAAACACTGATATGAGAGGTCCAGGAGTGTGGAACTGGCATCCCCTTGTATCCTATGTGAGGCCTGTGTTGCAATAGGACACAAAGAACGACACTTACACCTGAGTTGCTGACAGCAGAGAAAAAAAGGGCTGAAAGTTTATTTTACATCACTTATATACTGTTTGAGAAATGGCTGCGGATTGGAGGATGAAGGGACCGCCTCTCCAATCCCATTGGTCAAGACAAATGTCAATCAAATGTCTCCGCCCCTAGAAAAGAATTCAAAACAAAGTGGAGATATATACAGAAAACAAGGTTGTTTGCATAAAAGGGCTGTGAGAAAGTCTGACTCCATCTATAAATAACAGAAGGCTAAGATCAACTTTAAAAAGACAAGGCGACAGGCCTGTATGTGATAAAGGATTCATGTGGAGTGTAAATAAATTCTGGACCACAAGACAATAAGCACTGCAGAAAAGAGAACTCTAAACATGTATCTGAAAAAGAGGAGGAAGAACAAACTTGAGGATTCAGAAAGAATCCAAGGACCCCACTCTAGTAGGTGGCTGTAGATTTCTTTTGGAGATGTCTGTAAAGGTCAATGTCCCCTTGATGTTTCTGATTCCCCACTATTTCAAGGGAAATACATCCTATGTGTAGCTCTGGTTGTTCAGTTGTGTTTGTAGGGAGAAGTGACCTTGTAAAATGAGTGTAAAATTATTAACAGCTTGTAATTATCAAAGCATATTTGTTGAAATAAATCCCTTCTCTTACATAGCTCTGAGTAAGGTGATTTCCCCCTATAATTTCAGTTGGAATCACTGTACTTGTTTTTGCCTTCTTTTAATAAGGCCTCACAACCAGCTGAAGTTCAAGCTAGCCAAAAAGAGCTCATTAACTTCCCTATGTCTTTCCCAGTCACTGAGGAGAACACAATAATTCAGTGTATTTCTCAGGTGTGTTTCTCAGACTTGGACTTTATTTTTGACTTGTCTCTTTCCTGTGTTTTTATCTGCCTGTCTCTAAAGCCTTCAGAGATTTCCCCCATAACATCTCCACGATAATGACCACCACAAGGCTAAACTTTCATCCTGGGACTTGAGTCTCTTCTGCTGTAATATTCTTTTCTTTGTCTTCATGGTTTGGATTATTCTATCCACAATTCTCCTATCACAATTCTGGCTCATCTGCACAGACCCACTCGTTTTTGTAAGTGTATCTTGCTAAGCATAAGCTACTTGTCTTCACTCTCAAGACTGTTCCTAGCTACAAATGCTGGCTCTTTTATCATCTGGCACTC
This sequence comes from Nicator chloris, assembly GCA_013400495.1. Classification (NCBI taxonomy): domain Eukaryota; kingdom Metazoa; phylum Chordata; class Aves; order Passeriformes; family Pycnonotidae; genus Nicator; species Nicator chloris. The sequence goes on along the minus strand of WAAE01009625.1, from coordinate 236,062 downwards.
AGTACAATGGGTTCTGCAATAGTCTTGTAACAATAGGCTGGAGTCTGCTTCTTTTTTTCACATGCAACAGTACATTCATTACTCCTGGAGCAGCCTCTTTGGTTTCACTGGGCACTCTTGAGAGATTGCAGACAGCCCAGCCTGACTCTGTGGGCTAGGAAGATCTGCTCTGAATTATTATTATATAACAAATAATCTACCAATGAAATAATTGGATTGGTGTCAAAATCAGTATCCTTTGAAACAGTCAAGTAACAGGAACAGATGTATCAGCATGTTAGCGTGCATTAGAAATGAAGTGAATAGGTGCCTGTGCATGAATGCCACGGCTGTTGTAACATACATCAGCTCATGGTTTGTAAGAACCAGGGTAAGAAAAGTGTGAATAATTAGGATGATTAAAGAAACTCAAATGCAATCAGAACTATAATACTTCAATATTAGCAAGTTTAGAAAGTTTTCAGAGACAGTTATAGACAGATTTAAAAGTGCCTTGCTCAACCAATAACCTGATTTATTACTCTTTGATCTTTCAGTCCAGGGCTACCCTCTTTGGAGTTAATAGCAGTCATTCTTGGTAATGATGAAACTGTTTTAGAATGAGCATTAACAAGACAATTAAATATCATTAAATAAACTAGAAATAGCTCTTGCAGCCACAGAGAATCATGCAGTCACAGAGAAATTATTTGATTTAACAGTTTCAGTGAACAAAACACCACCTTTTGGGCCCAAGATTTAGACTTTCCTAGAACAGCAGTTGAGATTCATTGCCATGATGAAGAATAGTAATTCTCTTCTGTTTGGTTTATCTCTTTGTGCAGTGTGTCAAGGTCTTTCTCAGTGTGTATTATGCTTTATCAGAAAGTCAGCACTTGACTGCTTTGGAGGGGATAATAACTAAAAACTTGGAGATTAATATAGTTTATTTTTAAAATGTTGTACGGTGAAAAGCAATGTTTTATATAGACTCTGATGTATAAAAAAGTATATCTAAAACTCTGAAAGTGACATAAATAAGTGATTTTCTGCTTTTCCTTTACCCTAGGAATAGTTTCCCCCATTTGCAATTGCATTAGGAGCATATTCATATCAAAGTGCCTTTCTAAGCTTTTTGGAAAATACTCTTTGTGCACGAATGTGACCTGCATTTAATAGAAGTGATAGCAAATAGCTGAATTTTCATCATGTTCCAGATGAAACAGTGCCTTTTCCTTGTGTAAAAACTTGTGTAACAGTGAAATCACCAGATCGTGGAATAGGTAATTTTGGAAGGGACTACACTGGGTCATCTGGTCCAACTTCCCTGCTCAGGTAGGGTCATTCTAGAGAATTTTGTTCAGGATTGCATTCAGATGGTTTTTTAATATCTCCAGTGAGGGACATCAATCAGTCTCCTAGGTAAAGTTTCATAATTGGATTGCACTGTTCTGTGTATTAGGGAGGAATGGTGAGGAGGTGCTGTTTACAGAAGTGTATATATATGAAAGACATAAATTTGGGGTTTTGTCAGATGAAGTTCTTAGATATCAGTACAGTGACATCTATTCTGCTATGAGTTAATCTTCATAGAACTGATCCAAGTGGAAGAGAAATAATGATTTCCTTGAGGAGCAGATCATATTAGCATCTGCAGTGAAATTCTGTGTTTCTGCCACATTCCTCCTGCAGAGCTTTATGCCACAGGGTTCCTCTACAAGTGTGAAGTGCTGTAGTCTCATCTTTATATATTTTTTTTTTGCCTGACCCAGAGGCTTATTCTGACATTGTACGTTCGTGTGAAGATGGGGATATAACAAGGAGTTTTAAAATTTGATTTCCAGTTGTTTTTCCTTACTAAATCCAACTCTGGCATCCCACGTAAAAGTGTGAGTTTGCTTTCATGCTATTGCTGAAAATAGGCACCCCAGTGAGATATAGCTGGCAGAAAACCAAATCAGTTTAAAGCAATGAGTTTAAAACTGAAGTAGGCGCAGCAGGGAGTCCTCCTGCAAGTCTGTGGTTTTGTTACTACTTCTCTTATTTTTTAAATGCTTTTCTGTCTACTGTTTATTTGGTAAAGATATAAAAGGGGATGTGGAACAACTGAATGGTGTGACACTGCTGCTGCACGCTCATGGGTGACCGTAGTGAACATGCCTAGTCCTGGCTAAGATTTTTCCTCCCCTCTCCAAACTGAAACTAACCTTACAGGGCAGAGCTGGCTCCAGGCAGGATTTCAGCCAAGCACCAGAATTTACAGGAGCCAACAGTTCACAGAGTAAATGGGTTGAAAAGAATATCAGAATAATGCTCTCTCTCTCCGATTCTTTACATTTACGGGAATTTGCAAGAAAATCACAGACAGGTGTGATTTGTTTTCTTAGTTTGTGGCACCTCTGAACTGTAGCAGCTTTATGTAACCATAATACTAGATAGGTAATAATAAAGCATTAGATTCCTGCAGTAGCATTCTTTTAAGTTTCAGACAAAGGGACGTGATTTTTCTTCATAATCCTCTGATAAGATTCCAAATACCAATTATTTCTTTTTGTCCCACAAGTGAAACAATTAGCCTGCAGGAGATGCCAAGAACTTCAAAACTGTTTTAATGTGTTGGCTTGTACGTCTGGTGGCTTGGTGAAGTAAATGTTTCTAATACTCCTGTCATCTTTCTACACATGCACACGGTGCTCTCCTTGTATTCTCATCTACTACAGCATTACATGGTGTCTAGAGATCACAAAGAGTCAGTCCAGCACAGCCACGCCAAAACAAGCAGTGCTATCATGAGTAAATGACCTTCTCTTTTCTATTGTTGTCAGTGCCCAAGGCCAGGAAATGAAAGGTTTTAATCTTTTCTGAAACCAGGACTGCTGATGTGCTGCGGCTAGGATGTGACAAGGAGAAGTAAACAGGCTTCTGGATATAATAGTCAGGACTGTCATGCACTTAATTAGTGCTATATGAGCTCTAGCCAGCCCTACACACTATTTACATTTCATTTTTGCTACACATTTAGAATCAGAACACCATGCTATAGATCTTTTTTTCCAGTTTACTGGCGGGCTTATTGTGAAGAGCTAAGATCTGTGCCAAAAAAAAAATAAATCAAGTTTTACAGATCCTGCAAGCTACTGAGGGCTTTTAGTTCTTGCTTCAGGAGGCATACGTTGGGTACAGCTTCAAGTAGAGTACCACACAGGTAGTCAGCTGTCAGTTTGTCTTTTCAGTGTATCACTTATCCTTCCTGCTCCCATCTCACTTTTCATTGCTATTGTGAATCTGTTTTCATAGAATTCACAGAATGAATTCACCTGTTTTGTATTTAACATGGTGGCCCACCTACTCTTCTTGTCAGATGTAATTAATGTCACAGCACCCACAGGAAGGAATGACATTTTGGAGCTGACAGCACACACTGCTTCCCTCATCGGGATCATACAGCAGGACTGGTCCAATACCTCCCCTGTTCCTTGCCTACCCTTCTCCAAGGCTGGGCACTGGATGTGAAAAGTGCAGTAGCTGAACTGGCGACAGAGGTCATTGCAGATGTGGCAGAGAAGAGCTCAGGGCACTAACACATTACCTGGATTTGTGGGCTTTCTTCCTCCCCAGAGTGACTCGTGGTGGGACACACTGTATATAGCCAGTGTCACACCCCTCACTGCACGTGACTATGGTAAAACCAAGCCTTCAGAACTGTCAGATAAAACAGAATTTGAAACCTTTAGCCAGCAGCAAACTACGCTGTCATTAGTCATTAGTCTAAAAAACATGGGAAGCACATAAGAGATTGTTGTGAAATATATTCTGTCTAATCACAGCTACAGGCAGTGTCTTTCTGAAGCAAGAAATAAATCATCAAAATGAAGGTCCTATTTAACAGCAGAAAGTCAGGAGTTTATATGCTGTTTACCTTCAAGGAGATAGTAAACTTTTTTTTCATTATTATAATTGTTCTAATGAGTGAAGTGTTTCATTATTAAGTCCATGATGCTTAGCCCACATCCCAAAGCCAAATACTGCTTCTAGAACTGGGACATCTCAAAATCATAAGCAGCAAGGTACTGTTCTTTTGCAGGGAGATTTGTTTTGTTGAGAAGACCAGCAAACCTGTCACATGTGTAACAGTGGACAAAGATAACTGCAGCTGGTGTCACAATCTGTCCTTGTGTGCTGCTCTGCAGAGTGTGACTGAAACAAGGTGTTGAATCCTATCCAGTTCTCAGTTCCTTCCTTTGATCAAGGCCTCTGCTCCTCAATTTCTTGCTTTGCAGGTACAGCTCTCTCCCATAGGTGGCACTTGGAAGCAGAGGTGTTTGGTATCCCATAGTCTGCTCAGGCATTGTGCCACCTGTGCCACACCTGTGCCACACCTATGCCACTGTCCACTGAAGTCTGTAGCAGATCAAGTCCTTACTGGAGAGATTCAGATTCCTGGAGCAAGAAGCTCCTGAATACAGTTTAATTGCCTTGATATTATTCCCTTTTCCTGCTGTTTCAGATCAGCCAGCCCTCCTGTGGGAGATGGGGTGATATTTGTTCAAGTTGTTCAGACTTATGCTCACCAGCAGGCCCTGTGGGGAAGGCACAGCTGCAGGCCAGACAGCTGGAAGTCGGTGGCGGGGTGAGAGGCAGGTGTGAGGAGGAAGGTGTGGACAGCACGTGAGTGGGAAGCTGACTGGGTGATAACATGCATGGAGAGCAGACTGCAGCTGAGCCAGACAATGGGTGCCCTTCTTCTGTTAAGCTTTGCTTCTGTCTGCTTGAGATTCACGGTATAAAAGGGGGCTGATTTCTACAATAAAGGGATCTCCTTTGGATCCATAGGGGGTCCGTGTCTCTTTGCTCCCCATTGTTACACTCTCCCAAGTAAGCTTGCTTCTGATACTGGAACATCTCTTTGTTCACAGAAGTAGCCTCCATTACTCTTTAAGTTGGTTGGTCTGCCTTTTCATTCCTGGCAGCAGATCACGGAATTTCAGAAACAAATCCAAAAAAACATTAGAGAGAACCCATTGAAAGTCCGTGGTATTATGAGCAGAACCCCTCCTGTTCCAGAAAGGAAGATGCATTCATCTTACTGGCTTTCTGTCATAGCTCATTTAGCAAAATCAAAATTAATCAATATACCACCATTTCTTCATTTCCAGCTGTGATAATCTGAAGTTGCCTCTGACATATGAGTTCCATTTGTCTTTAGAGATTCTGCTTAGGCTTGTAGCCTTTATATTAGCAGAGATTTAACAGCTTGGGTCCCAGATATGGACACTGATTTGTTTCTACCAAGAAAATAGCATTCACCATTATTTATGAATGGAAAATTGTAGACAGAATTACATCTATAGCATATGACATAATGGGGACTTTAATCTTGAAGGGCCTCTTATATGCAACATCAGAGAACAGTGCATAGTTGAAAAAGATGAGTTGTCTGTGGTCATCGGCCCTTTTATGATTTAGGTCTGGTTGTTTACTAGGAACTATTAATTTTCTTTCTTTAGTTGTAGATTATTGCTTTTAAAATGTGCATGTAATGACATTTCTTTTATAAACTATCTGCCCAGTCAAAAACACTGTAAATGTTATAAAAAGCAATGGCTGTCTTTTTGTCTTTTCTAAAGGGAGAATCTCTTGTATGGCTGGAAAGCCATAGCCATCTGATAGTCTGGTGGCAGAAATTGAGTTCAGATGAAGAGAGTGTTCTTTATTCAGTGACCCACAGTAATTAATGGTCAAAAGGAAGTGTTTAACTTTTTACTCTAAAGATGTGTGGTCTGGGATTGCTGTTTAGGTTTCTGGTATGGAAAGATATTGCTGCTCTTTGCAAAAAAACAATATTACATTAAAATAAAAATTTTAATATCCCTGCAGCTTCACTGTGGTCCCTTTTTCTGTCAGCTCGTCTGAAAAGTAAAGAGATTGCATCAGCACAACCAAGTGTAAAGTTTAGCAATTCCCTAAAAACAGCGTACCTTATGTAATGAACTTTTTTTTTGCCAGCTTTTCTAAAAATCCCCTCATGGAATTCAGCTGTAGTATTTCGCCTAGACCTACTTTGAGAGTTGGTGTCTCGAAATGACTTGACAAAACATCCTGTCCCTGTCCCATGTTTTTGCTGTTAACATTATTGATGAGAGATGCTGGTAGGAAGCTGCTGCAGGCCGGGGCATCTGGAGCACAGATGGAGGGCTCGGTGGGCGCGGGACCCGAGCGGGCTCTGCGCTGCTGCTGCTGCTGGGGGCTCTGCAGCCTCCTCAGGGAGCCTCCTCAGCACACTCCCTGCCATCACCTGGGAAATGAGGCCTTCAAAGAGCCTTTCAAATGCAGAGAATTGATTCCCTAGATCCTCAGCTTTTTAATGGCCTCTTTGAGGGAGGGGCTCTTGGCAAGAGTGAGGCCAATGCTGTGGAAAGTGACGGATTTGTACTGATGGTTGCATGAACACGGCCTGCTGTTCCTCAGGGACTGAAGCCCATAGCACTGTGCCCCTGCATCTTGGCCAGAATTTCTGCTTTTCCAGGATGCATTATACAAGGATCTCGTGGATCCCGAACTCTTAGAAGCCTAATTACGGCATTTTGAGAAATCTGTTCACACTTTCCAAATTTGATTGCTTTTGGCTGTTCATCTAAGTATATAGTGAGGGACATAAGTAAAAATAGTGCAATTCACAGGGGTGCTGATTACCCTCTCTTTTGACTGACATTAGTTTGTTATTAATTCTGAAGACTGAGGTTCTTTAGATGCCTCATGATACAGTTTGCTACAAATTTCATCATCCACATTTAAAAACTGTGGCCACAATCACTTAGGTCCCTAGACATGACCCCTCTAATCTTAATTGGCGAGGAAGTGGCTTGAATTATCTTGATGCTTTCCAGATAATGTTTAGACAAAGAAAGTCTGCATTATTCTTTTTCAGTCTGAAATCTGCAGATCTAGCACTGGTGAGGAAGCCTGGAAAACAATGACCTCCTTGTCAGGGACTCTGGTTTCTGTTGGGAACGGTCACTTGGCCTGTTCAGTTAATAAGGCCCAGAAACCTTCTGAATTAGAAAGAGCAAAGGATGTTAGTTTAGAAGGTCAGAGGGTTAACAACAGAAGGAGCAGTTGTACTCAAGGTCATTCTCTGAGCAAAGTTTAGCAGGACAAAACAAAGCTGCGAGAAGAATTGACAGCAGTTAGAACACCTCCAAGTTACATATTTCTAGACCTCATCTCCTCATAGTATAAATTGTCATGTCTTCCTAGGAACTAGTACAGTGATAGCTGTTTGTATTGGTAAGAACTAGCTCAAATGCTTAGACTTATTATTGCTTCAAAATAGGCTGATGAAAAACCTTTCAAAGACGTGGAATTTTAAATTGAATTAATGGATAAGATCCCTATTTCCTGGTTCTAATTTATGTGGAATGTTAAATACTCTGTTTTGTTAGGAAAGGGAAAATGAAGTTTCTTCATCTTCTTTTTGTCTGCCAGATGTAGTGGAAAGCTTTTGAATTTAGCACATACACAAAGGTCAGGGCGCCAGAGTAAAACCTGCGGTTGTGCAAATGGCACGGCCTCTATAGCTTCAGGACATGGCCCTGTTGGGAGTTCAGTCCAGACCTAAATGAGAATATATCCCTTTGAATTCACCCATTCTTCTTCTGGACATTTGGGAAAAAATTACCATGGTCCTCTATCCCTGGAGACGAAGGTTCTTTAAGAATCTCTAATGACCTCATATCAGCTCAGTCCATCTGCCTGCCTAAGTCAATCTTAATAGACCTGCATTGTCTTCAGAGAGCTGACACAGTTTGATTACTTTTCTATTGACAGCTACAGCTTTATTAATGCCTTTTGTTCAAGAAAAGGAGAATTGCTGGGTTCCTGAAAGCCTCTGTGAAAATCCCTGGTTTCAAATGTCATGGTAACCCCTTAATGAAAAAGAAACAACTCTTCTGCATTAGCAATTATAGGGAGCGTTTCCAATTTAACAACCAAAGTTCAGCAATGTCACAGCCTGAAATAGCAAGGCAAGGCTGTAACACCCAGAGCACAGCACTCTCACTTTTCTAGCATTGTTCAGATTTTTGTGGTTACTACATGGGGAAACTACCAGACATAGCTCAAAGGAAAGGTTGGGTTTAAGAGCTGCTTTATCAACACCTCTGCCTTTATCAACACCTCTACCCTTTGCCTCACTGAAGTGCACATTTGGAGACATCTAATAAATACATCCTATGAGCTATTTCCTTAAAAGTCTCTGACAAGGGCACAGGAACTTTGTTCCTGACTGTTGGACATACCTATGAAGGACTCTTTGGCTTGGAGCTGGCTTGATTTTATTTCCGAGAGATTTATGTGGACCAGTGTATCCCAGACTCAGAAGCCTAGGAAGCTCCTGCCTCACATCCTCTACTCCCCTGGTTTAGTCCTTGTGTTAGGTTGCCTGTGGGCAAGTGCAGTGACTTGACTGCTTAAAGAGATGTTCATTATCTTGTCTGAAGTGAAGGTATTGTGCTGAAGGGAAACACCCCCAAAATCAGTCAAATCAATCTGAATAGCTTCCTTCAGCTAAAGGAAAGGAAAGTTGGGGAAAGAGAAAGGGACACTAAGGTCTTATTTGCTAGTTTGTCAAAAACCTATTGGGACTTTTCAGGACCTTCTTCTTTCAGAGAGCCACCCTTAGCTAAGAGTTCCACAGAAAAAGCCATTAAAACATGTGTAGTGCTCTTCACAGAGGATGACTTTGACCCCAGGCCATGGATTCTGAAATCAATACATCCTCGGTTTAGTTTTTTCTTTCCGAAATACCTTGTTTTGCCCAATAAAACAGAAAGCTCTGTTTAATCATGTGAATAGATTTTTTTCTTCCTGTTCATACAATACTGTATTTTAAAATTGTCAGTTTGTTAATGTTGTTTCTAAGCTGTCGCCTTCTACCATGTTGCTTTGAACCACGGGGGTTTGGGGATTGATGATTCCCTTTCAGCTGCCAAGCCACAGGCAGACTCTGACTTTCAGGAGGCAGGAACTATTCAAAGGCAGCTGGTGGTAGCTGGGCATTTTGGACAGAAGGCAATGTCACTTACCTTCCTCACACTCTAAGTCAATGCCCAGATTTGTTACATTACAAATGCTCAAATGCACGTTAAAAGGTCCAGCTACTAATCTATATTGGATGTTGGTTATTCAGTATGGCCCTTCTACACAATTATTTAACAGTTTGTAAATCGTTTTCCAAAACAGTGTTCTAAACTAATTTATATTACAGACAGAACATTAGTCTGAGACAGAGTGCTCTTGATTTTCCTCTTTCCTAATATTTGTGGCTTTATTCTGGTAGTGGCCCAGGAAAACACACCCATGAGCACCTCTAAGGCACAGTTCATGGTGATTGTGTCACTGCATTGCTACTATGCATTGCTGAATCAGGATAAAATTGCTCAGCAGTCTGCAGAATTAATGCCCAAGTGAAATGACAATCAAACTCCCTTTCGTTTTCAGAACCAGAGAAGCAAATTTTACTTTGGTTAAGGAACCAATTCTCAATTTTATTGTATCCTTGTAGCACATCAGAAGATAGAGCAGGTGGCCAGCTTAAAGCCTGATTGTGGGAAAGAACACAGATCAATTCATTCCCCATGAAAGGGAATATTTCAGGGAAGGAATTAAGATCATCATATCTATTTTTCTTAATGAACATAAAACCGGCAAACACTTTGCTCTTTGCCCCTAACAATGCAAGAATTCATTTACTTGCCTATTAGTTAGGTCTCAAAAACCAAAAGGATAACTTGGCATTGGAAATCCCTCTAGCATTTCAGCTTGGGAATAGTCAGTATTCTTTCAACTTAATAAGAATGCAGTAGAATATAAGGTGCAACACTGCAGAAATGCTGTTCATGTTGCACACATTCATACTGCATTTCACCTATTGTCATGCTAGAGGCCCGTTGTAAATTTATTTGGCAGATAAATTTATGATGGCAATTTGCCTTCCAGTTGTATAATTTATTCATGTCAGAAATAATTTATTATATTCTCCCTTAAACCAATCTTTTCTCTTTTTTTTCTTCCTAGGGTACCATCTTAGTGAATAAAATCTATTGTTTATGCTGAGCCTTGTGTGACTTCCCAATGGTCAGTCAATAACCTCAAGGGGATAGTTTTGGTCACGTTAGTGGTCACTTATTTGTGTAGATGATGGAGTGCCCTGGTCCCATCTGTACATATATTACTTTCTTTTGTCTTAGAGGCACTGTTGGAAAGATTAATTAGGTCCATCTGTAGGAAAGGATCAGCCTTAGGGGATTCAGGTAAATAAAATAAATGCCAAGGGGAAAAACTGCTGAGGGGCATGTTTTGAAAATCAAGCTGTTTTTCATAACATTAATGAGGAAATTACATACAGAAGGAGATTGAAAGAAAAGTAAAACTGTCATTTAGTCTGGATTATTTCAGCATGATTTGATAAGCATCTCCTATTGATGCTGTGGTAAGAAAAAGGATCTGTGAAGTGGGCTAAAGTAAAGCCCATGGGCAACATTCTCAGCTAATACAAATCAGTATAACTTTCTGATCTTCACTTTATACAACAAGTAGAGACTTGAGTTGTGTCTGCTCCACTGATGTTATTTCTGTCCTTCGAGTGATCTGACATGCCTGAAAAAAACTGATAAACTGGGAAACTGATCCTAGTTCACATTCTGTCTTAATTTTTTTTATTGTAACAGTGCTATATACCTTATGGGTCTTACATCACACCTCTGTTTTCCATTCCTTTAAGCTTCTTTCCGTATTTTCTCCCTTATCTTTCCTTCCCTTTCCTTCAAACGCTTCAGCATGCAAATGAGTCTCATGGCGTTGAGCTAACTGATATGATCACAGCTTGCAAAAGTGTAACTAGTGCATAAACCATGTCCAATTTGTTGTCATTTAAGTTAACTCACTCTGTTGCCTTATCAGCCTAAGTGGGGATTTGTGTTCCACCATGCAATGGGATTACAATCCACAATGTTTTCATGAAACACCACATGGAGAAACAAAAAGACCATTTTTCTCACTGAGCTTAGGCTGTCTTAAGGGACAGAAATACTAGAGATGTTTTGCTTTTAAACTTTTGTTGGAGCAAAGTTAGGTTCCTTTTGAGTTTGGAGTTTAACTCATGATGACTTCTAAATTAATTAGTAAAGCCAGAGAAACATGAGGGCTTATTTTTGAGCATAAGAGGAAAATGATAAATTATTTAAAAGAGAAGCAGCATGCAGAAAGGATACAAAAAGAAGTGTAACAAAGGGTAAGGGGGGAATTACTGCTGGTGCTCAGATCATCTGCTGTGTGTACATGAAGAACTATGGCTGAGAGGGAAGCCATTGGCTCTGGAAATGCCCCTGGCTGTCTCCTGCCTGTGCTGGCAGCATGGACCCTCACTCTCAGAGGGGAGCAACTCCTTCTGGAGTTGAACTTCGAGGTCTAATTCTGAGTAGTTGCTAAGTCTGCTTTACACAGTGCTGGAAGGAAACTGCCTCTCTGTATAAATCAGGTGTGAATCTGTACACATTGCCACAGAGAGGCACTTAGACACTCTAGAGGGTAACTGGGTTTTTTGTTTTAGAAGCTGTATTTTATAGGTGGAACAGTGCCTCATGGTATTTAGGTAGATTGTAACATAAATAAAAATGTAATTTAATATCTCTGTGTTCAGGAGAAATAGCTCAATGTGCTGCCATTGCAGAATAGAGCCTTTATTGGCTGAAGTCTCTTCTTCCTTTCAGCCTAAAGCACTCTCTAGATGAAGAGGATTTTGAAGGCTCCCTCTTGGTCCTCTTGGAATAGGTCAATGGCCACAGTGCAACACCCAGAACACACGTCCTACATTTTAGAGACACTCTCTCAGATGACATCTGCTGGAATAGGTCTTGTGTGTATCAGTGGGTCAGCAAACAGAAGAACTTAAGTGGTCCTTTCAAGAATAAATTGTCCTTCCTTAAAATCTTGGGAGCCAGTTTATTTTCTCACATAGAGACAGGAGTTCCCATCTGGTTTACACTGCTCATACTCATTGTCACAGGTAGCTAAGGACTTTGTCCTGCAAAGAGTGAGGCATAACACTTCCACTGGGCTCCAGGTATACACATTCTCCAGGATTCTGGAAGCAAAGCTGGACCATGGTAGCAGGTTTTCAGTTGTGCAATTGGGAATTTGAAACTGAGGGTCTGAGCAGGGTTTTTCTTCAGTGTTTCATTCAATATACAGGCTTGGTATGTGTTTGTTGGGCCTGCAGGCTTACATGTGAAAATCTTAAACCTACTCACAACAGGAAATTTTTTGTGTGTCTGTCTTTTTTTTCACAAGTGTTTTTCTTTGAGGCAGTTTGAAATTTTCAACAAAGTCTTTCAGACGGAGACTAATTTATTGTCATTTACTAAAACAAGTGAAGGATGCTTCGTGCTCTGGTTTTTGTTTTTGGTTTGTGTTGTTCTGTTTCTCTTTTTAGAGAAACCCTGTTTTCGAAAACAGATATTTCTCTCTGAAGTGTTAATTTCCTGGAAAAAATCCCGATTTTTCATCAAAATATGTTAAAGAGCTATGCCAGGTCTCCTGGGTGTTCTTCTGAAAAGGCAGAAACAAAAATCAGTAGAAAAAGAGTGACAATCAACAGACAAATACTTGGTTCTGCTCTACGGTTCTTACTCAGGTGAAATTCTTCCTGGAATAAAAAATGAGAGCAAATTTCAGCACATATGGAATCCTGCCTAACATACTAAAGCAACTCCCAGAACTATTCGTTTTCCAGGAGTAAACACATTTTATACATAACTCAAGTAACGTACATGTTCATTTTACAGAATCTAACAAGAGAAGCATGGTTGTGAATGTACCATGAAGTTGGCTCAGCAAAGGTTTTCCTATAATTAAAATACATCTGGCTCTGTTCTGAGTGGGAAATCACAGGCCTCTAAATGTTTTGAGTATTTCCTTCTGCACAACAGCAGCAGAAAAACTCCATACGCCTTAACCTGTCAAATTCTGTTCCTCTTTATCATGTGATTAAATCAGTGAAATAAGGAACTTTATCATCTTGGACCTGAAAGTGAGGGATTCAAAGCAAAGACAATGGAAATGGTCATGGAAAGTATGAGAGGCTCAGAACAGCACTCAAACCTTTAGCACGCTGGTGTTAATTTAAGTAAGTGTGAAATAGCTTGCTGTGTTTCTCCATAATAGCTTCTGACCACCACGGGCACTGTTCTTCCTGATGCCAGTTCTGCACCTACATCCTCCTCCTGCCTCCCACGGCATTAGGTGTTGTGCATCTCTTTGTCCGTCACCCTTCTCGAAGGGGAGACTGGGCTCAGGGGAGTGACAGCTTCCTTTCAACAGCTCCCCATCCTGGAAAGGGCTGTGCTCCCTGGCACCCCTTGGAGCTGCTGGCTGTCCCCGTGAGCAGTGCTGGGGGCAGGCTGGCAGCTGGGAGACCCGTGCGTGCGGGGACCTCCGGGTGAGGTGTAATGGGCTGCTGTGCCTCGGCCCTGCCGCGGTGGGGTCAGCCCAGCGTGAGCCTGGAGAGACTCAGCCTGGTTGGATTGCCCTCTGCTTTCCCTGCCTGCCTCCGGGGCTTTTCATCAAGTCTTCGCTGTCCGCCTCATGTGGGAAAAGTGACAATCGAGCTCTCGTTCTTGGGCAGCCCCAGGAGGGGCAGCTCTGGAGCCTGCAAGGCAGGCGGCAAACGGTGACGGATGGGGAAGCCGGGATGGGTGCATGGATGGATGGACGGATGGATGGATGGATGGATGGATGGATGGATGGATGGATGGATGGATGGATGGATGGATGGATGGATGGATGGATGGATGGATGGATGGCCATGACTGGGAGGGGACTGGCTGTCTGGCGGTGTGGTGGTGGCCCGGGGGAAGGGGTGGGGGGCCGGGTGGGTGTGCCCGGCTCTCCCTGCAGCTGCCGCCGCGGTCCGCCCCACTCACAAGGTGCCTGAGCCGGAGAGCGAGCAGCAGCGCCGCGTCTCTGCCGCCCTCCGCAGCGCCCGCCCCGCCATGCCCAACTTCGCCGGCACTTGGAAGATGAGGAGCAGCGAGAATTTCGACGAGCTCCTCAAGGCGCTGGGTGAGGCACGGGGGAGCCGGGCAGCGGGCTGCGGCCCGCGGGAGGGGACACGGGGTGGCAGCTGCAGCCGCGCTCCGGTGCCCGACGTCTCCCAGGAGAGCTCCGTGCCTCGGCCGCGGGCAGGACAGGCTCCCGCCGGTGCAGGGCATGACTCGGAGCCCTCCCCGGGCACGGCACGGTCCCCGCCTCACTGACGACCGCCGGCGGTCCTGCCCGGGGTGCCGGGGCAGCTGGCCCGGCGTTGTGCCACGGGGATCTCTGCGAAAGCCCGCGTGTGCCGGCCGTGCCGAGCCCTCCGCAGCGTGTGCCGACCGTGCCGAGCCCTCCGGAGCGTGTGCCGGCCGTGCCGAGCCCTCCGGAGCGTGTGCCGGCCGTGCCGCGGGGGACGCGCGGTGCCCCGGCCTCTCGCCCCTCTCCCCGATCTGCGGATGCTGGGCGAGGTCAGCCCGGGGCACGGCTGGCTACTTCAATCTCTGCTTCCTCCCCGCTTCGCCCAGGTGTTAATGCCATGCTCAGGAAAGTGGCGGTGGCAGCCGCCTCCAAACCCCATGTGGAGATCCGCCAGGACGGGGACCAGTTCTACATCAAAACTTCCACCACCGTCCGCACCACTGAGATCAACTTCAAAATCGGGGAGAGCTTTGAGGAGGAGACGGTGGATGGCCGAAAGTGCAGGGTAGGAGGAGAGCCGGGGCATGTGCATGTGTGTGTGTGGGGGGGGGTGTTACCAAGCTCTTTTTAGTTCTTTTCTTTTTCTGTGTTTGTCTTAGATGGGACAAACACATCTGCTGCCCGTGTCCCCAGCCAGTGGCTTCGCTGCCCTCAACCCTCTCACCAGAAACACCCTTGGGGATTCTTGGTGGTCATCACTTCTCTTGTCCCTCTTTTGGGTTAAAGCTGAAATCTGAAGGCAACAGGACATGACAGGTCCTGAAAGCAGATTTCAGGTATCTGGTTTCCAGCTTGGCAGGGTTTAGTTCTTCTCTTTTTGCTTCCCCCTCCCCTGAAGACCTCAGCTGCAGTGAAATCTCTCCCCAGCTTCTGTCCCTGATAGAAACATGGGAAATGGTGGAGCAAGAGAGACCTCAAGAGTCAGGATGTAGTGCACAAATCTGACGTAGCTTTTGTCCTAGATTGAATCAGAGAAGTTCTCAAGCAGGACCACAGACCGTTGGTCGTTTTGGGCTGAAATCCTCTGTCACACCCTTGCCAAGTGCATGTGGCCGCTTTACTGATCGATGGCTCTTTAACAGTGTGAGACAGACCATCAGCTGGTATTACACCAGACGCAGTTACACCACCTCCTTGAGCAGAACTGCATTGGAGGGCACTCACTGGAGTGTTTGGGCTTGATTCTGTGTGCGAGACCCTGCTCCTCTACCTTTGTAACCACTTCTGTGGCCACGGAGGGGGATTTAGGTCAGCAGCATCTGACACCAGGTTTTGGCTGGTGTAGATATGTGGGATCTGCGGTTTGGGGAACTGGCCTGTGGTCATAGTTGGTTTGAAAGCCATTATTGGAGGCATGGGTTAGTTATGCTTTCTTCAGGCAGTTTACTCTCATAATTATAAAGAAGTATTTATAAGTATATATAAAACTCTCATAAAACAAGTATAAATAAAGATTATCAGAATGTAGTCTCAAATGAGGATCCAGTTTTAGAAGTATCCAGTGTTGGTGAGATAATCTACTTCCCAAAATATGATCTCTCCTAATTTGTGGATCAGCTTTTGGGACCATTTTTATCACTGAAAATTCAGAACTTACTGTCTTCGGTTCAATTGCTGTCAACATAAATTTCTGAAAAAAGGAAGCAGATTCTGGGCATCAGTGAGTATTTAGAACATCCACTTGCTCTCTAGGAGGAATTATCGTACATTTATCAGTTTGTCCAGGAAACTGACGGATGCTGGCTTTGTTAATTTCTCTTGTTTGGCAAAAGTGTCCTCATACATAATGCATATACAATAAATGTGACCTGCTTTCTAGAGAAGGATTTATTGTTGCAGATGGAAAAACAATAATTATGGCTGCAAGCTATGAAAGTTGGAAAAACCTGAAAGAAACGAGTTTTGTGAAGTAGTAAATTTTTTCCATGTGCTGTGAAATTATTTATAGTCCACTCTCAGGAATAAGTTGTACTGCTGTGTGTATATAGCCAAGATGTGGCCACAGAGCAGAAACTGATAGATAATAAAATAATAGTCCAGAATGTAGTTTGCAGTATCTGGCAAAACTGATGACTTGTGATAGATTTTGATATACTTTATGGGGTGGAGTGTTTTGTGCTGTCAGGTAACTTGATCCATTGTGCAGACAAAGATGGAATCATTGCACAGCTTCTATAACTGCCATTTGAGATGGCTTATTGGCTTATAAAATCTATTGTTTTGAAAAATGTTTTAAAAGTAAACAGCTAATTTTAAATCAAGGTAAACTTTTTTTCCCTTGGAAAGTCTGGGAAGTGTTAACTTGAATTTAAGCATACGTATGCACACACACAGGTGTGTATGGGTATAGGTATAGGTATATGATCACAGACTAATGAAGGTCTCCCCTGTGTAGTTATAAAGTAATTATTTGAACATTCCTCACGGGGCATCCTTCTGCACAGCTGTTCCATTGCACTATGCAGTACTAGTTCAGTGCTCGAGTGAAACAGAGCAAGCAACAGAGTCAGGGCTTGCCTGTTTGCGAAAGTTAAACAAAATCCTGTTGTTTCAGATTCTTTTATTTTTCAGTGGTTTCATATTCGTTATTCAGATGCTTTGAAAAATGCCCGAGGGTATTTCAATCTCCAGATTCACAACCTTAAAAAAGTAATGTCACAAACACTCAAATTCTAACAATGTTTCTTTAATTTAGCCGTGATTTATTCTAGTTTGTTAGCTCAATATGTTTAATACACAGTTAACTTGGCACAGTGCCACAGAGCAGGAAAGATTGTAAGTGACAAATACTGCATTATTTATGACCACGACATGATATATACAATTGTTGATGCTTTTATTCTTAGGGGACTTTGTAGTGATAAATAACATGTCAGATCAAATCATATGTGTACGAGGATGCTTGGGAATGTGGACACTTCATTAGCATGTTCCTGAATTACACTTTTCAATGCCAAGCATTCGATGGAAACTGAGTGGCTTCACACTGAAAAGACAAACTTGCAATTACTTTGTTACTATATATACCACTTCCCAAAATGCCCCATCATACCTTAATTTTTATGTCACCACTTTCCACTGATGACTTTTTTTCCTTTGCCTTTATCTGTCTGTGTGTTGCTCCTTTAGTGGTGCAATTATTCTCACTACTGCTCGTTGTTGTCTCTGTCCCATGCTGCTCGGGAATATAATTAATGGATTTCCTAATGGTTTTCTTGCCTGCAGAGTTTGGCCACTTGGGAGAATGAAAACAAGATCTATTGCAAACAAACTCTTATTGAGGGAGATGGTCCCAAAACATACTGGACTCGAGAATTAGCTAATGATGAGCTGATTTTGGTAAGAATCTTGAACCTGCTCAATACATGCACCATAGTAACAGGTTTCTTTGTTAGTACGCATTACGCGTTATTATTTTTCCTTACTTAGATCCACCTGGAAGACTACCATTTTTGTAATCCTCTACCCTACAATTAATACATTGCTTTTCTTCCTTTCTTTTTATTTTTTTTTTTAAAAACAAATGGAGAGATAAGCATGTTCTGACTTGCATTTGCAAAGATTTGTGTTTTGCAAAGATTGTTAAAACTTTCACCATACTTATACTGGTGGAATAATCACAAGTCGGCCACTTCTGCTCTGTAAATTCACAACATCATCAAAGAATTTGCTTGATTTATTGCGGATTTTCTCTGGTGAAAGTAGATCAAGGCATTTGACCTCATTTCTGGAGAATCTTCTTTTTAGGCATGTGCATAATGTAACTTCTTATCCACAGTCACGAGGTATATGGCAGGAAAGATATGCATGCTGTTAGCATGCTCTAATCTCTCCTGTTTATGAAAAAGATGTCATTTCCTCCCATATCTCTGCCACCTTCCCCAATCCCCTGATCACCACCGAGTCAGATTCAGAATTGCCTTCAGGAGTTTCTTAGAAACACAGAGATTTGCACGTCTGCTGTCAGCCGAGCTCCCCGCAGGGGTGTGTGAGGTTCCATGGGCAGCAGGGTGGCTGCGGGCACTCCAAGCACCTCTGCAACCCCCTGGCCCAGCTCGCCCCCAGCCCTGCACGGTTTGTTTATTCCCACTGTACTGACCTGTGCCAGAGTGCTTTCCTGGCCTCTTTCCTCAGTCACTCCACGTTAATTTACCAGCATCCACGCCTGAGTAAAGACACAGAACAGTTGAGCTCAAGTTCAGAATCATTTTATTGCATGTGTTGTCACTAGTGAATTCTGGATAAAGGGTTGATTAGACTGCTACACCTCATGAGTTTGGACACGGAGGACTGCCTCCTGGAGTGCTAGGTGAGAAAGCACCAAAGCAGGGAGGTTTTATTTCCAACTATCACGCTAACTAAACCTCTGCACTTTAAAAAACAAACAGCCTCCCCAGTGTTTCTCTAAAGCAGATGGAGTTCTGTTTTTAAGACTGCATCTGAAACAAAAACAGGACCCAAACCTAACCAAGTATAAACAAAAAGCTTCTAAGGTGTTAATATTATTCCAGACCTTTTGGAACTGTTCACCTACCCCTTATGAGGACCTGTGCTGTTGGTGAAATCATACTGGTTTCTAATGAATGAATACTCCAATGCTGCATAATTTCTTTTGACTCAGCCACTGGAATCCTTTATATTATCACAAACTTTAGGAGGCAAAGTACTTTTATATCTGCTTTGCACCTTTAGATGAAATGCAGCGGACAAAATATATGCTCAGCTATAACTTTTCCAGCTAACAATACATTTCTGTAGTTTATTATTTAAGCAACAAGCTGATGAGGCAGCTGTTAAATAAAGTGCACAGCTCCGAGCACAGCAAGAAAGCTGCTCATAGTACAATTACCTCCTGCAAACAGCAATGTGAACTTTCCCTGCTGGGGAACCATAATGAAGCTGGATAAGAAACCAGAGTGATTCAAAGATTTAAAGCCATCTGACCTTCTTTCTTGTTTAACACAGTCTGTTGAACTTTTCTGACCTAATTATTTTTCCAGTTAGGATATAAATTGGAACAACTTGCTTCTTATTAAAATATCTCCATTTATAGGAACTCCAACGATAAATTGGATTACTGGTTAATTTCCTTGCCACATTTCTCTTAATCTGTCTGTGTGTAGATTCAGCTTCCAGTCATTACATATTGTGTATAAAAGAACCTAAATGATATGCCTAAATTTTGTTATTGCAAATACTTCTCTTAACACCACTGATTGAGCCACCTCTTAGAAGAACTTACTGGTTGTGAAGCTAAACCACTGGAAGACCTGGAGTCTTTCAAAGTAAAGAAAGCTTTCATTGAATCATTATTTGAGTGCTTTTTTAACCCTGTCCAACTTATCAATTGCCCTCCTAAACTAAGAAAACCAGAATGGCAGGTACTGTTTTGCTAGTGATCTTGCACTTGATGTTATGGTGATTTCACCTCCCTACTCTTATCTAAAATGATCCCCATTTATGTGCAAAGGCTTTGTTGGCTCTTTGCTGGCTTCCATCTCCCCAGGCTGATCCCCCTCCTGTGTCTGGCAAGCTGGAATTACGTTCATTAGTTGCAATGTGTGATTTTACTGTGGCCATTATGAAAATTAGGTATTTGTTTCCAAGTGATCCAGACCATTCTCTCTGCATTTTTCACTGTTCAATATGATATACAGTTTCATTCTCCTACCTCTTTAAGCATTGTGGCCTCTTTTGCTTTATTATGACAATATCTGGTCCTCAGTACAAGCGTTTTCAAGCCCTCATGACCTTTGATGGGACTGAATGTACAGATCTTTTAAATATTTGGGTTGATGTTCAAGATCTGACAGCCAAAAGCTCAGCAATGAGGTGTTTCTGGGAGTAATGGTGGTGTGAGACGCCTTGTCCTTTGCAGAAGCTGAAATGGCCAAAATTAACCCTTCTGGGAGGCAACAAAAGGTTTGGAGAGAGGCAGAAGAGGATAAGCTACATTTTCTTGTCTGTGGTCCCTGATTTTTAAGCCCCAGAACATTCCTTCAGAGAACTGGGCTTTAGAAGCTAAACTGTTTGAAGGAATTGGCTGAGGTGTGTTCAGCAGCTATAAAAGGGAACAAGGTAGGAATAAGAGCCCTTAGTGAGAAGATTCTTTTGATCTCTTGCCTCTCCACTGTGTTTGGGTTTTTTATCACTCCAGTGAACAAAGATTCAACATTAGATTATTTTATTTTATGCTTTGCAAATTTCCTTGGGCCTGAGTTGCATCTTATTTCCTCAAAACCAAGATCACAATGAGAAGAAGAGATCTCTGTCTTCTCCTTTCTTTCTTCTTCCACCGCCAGAGCTTTCTTAGGGATCTTTGGGACCTCACATTCATTCTCATTCAGTTTTGCTGCCCATATTGCTTCAAATATTTAACAATTCCTGTCTTCACACTTCTCAAATCTCCCTGCTTACCTAAGAAATGTTTTCTGTTCCTTTACTCTCTCTGATGTGCTTCAGTAAGGCTCTGCTTCTGTTTCTCTATCCAAAGAAATCTTTCAAGAAGCCTTAAGACCCCTTATTCACTATTAGATGCATTTGCAGAAGAAATCAAGAGAAGTCATACCCAGTTTGAAAGAAGTTGCAAGAAAGAATGTGAACTGTGTTAGACTGAGGCATGAATTGAAGACAGGCTTGGGGTAACAGGGGGGGTGAGGAATTACTTTTACTCTGTTAGTATTGGCTGCAGAAATGTTGGATCTTTGCCACATAATTTTGATCTAAAATGCTGCATTGCTTAGGAGATCCATTTGATTATGGTATTTTCCTAGTGTAAGGATATATTTTTCTCTCCCACACAGCATATTAAATAAAATGTATTTATTATCCCATGTAATAACAACAACAAAAAAACCCCAGTGTTTAATTGCCATGACTACCACAGAGCTAAAATAGAAACCATATTACTCTATAATTATCAATCTTTCTTGCATCCTGGCAGAAGAATTCCTTATGTTCTTCAAAGGTATTTCCTTGTAGTAAAATGATGGTCTTCCAAGTCACATCATGTCCTCTGGTACACAGATGCTGAGAACACACTATTTAGTTAGCAAAGGTTTTCTTTACCTTCGGTTGTCTCCAGTTCTCCTTAGGGCCTGGCAGCATGGAGAGTAAAATTGCTCTAATTAGTAGATAAATAGTATTTGGCTCATACAATGACAGATGTAGGCCTGAAGTCCTGTTAGAAAAAGAGTCCTTTCAGCCAAGGAAGGGAAGGAGGATCAAGTTCTGCTTTATAAAAAAGATGGTCTGAAAACTAGAACATTGCAACGTCTTTTATCAGAGCTGTTCATTCTAATCTCATCTGATGCACTTGCTGGGATTTCAGCGTTGCATTTTTAGAATTACTGAACAATGTAGATAAAAATTACATGGAATGTGCAAGCGAGGGAGGGTGGTAAGGGTAGCTCCCCACCAAAGTCCACATTTATTTGTCTTGACTGTATCTTTATATTGTATTGTGCTTTAGGATTGTAATGCATACAGAGTCAGGATATCTGTATTTACAATTCTACATTCATAAACTATACTTGGATTAGCATTTGAGCAATCAAGATCAGAATATAACACAAAAATGTATATTTATTTTATTTGTTTGAAAATGATGGTCTGGAATTAAGTGCCTTTTCTTCCCCTTGTTATGCTCATAATGTTTTTGTTGTGGCTGTGTGTTTTTGTCAGGGACATTAATGAGCTATCAATCACTGATGTTAGTCAGAAGAATAAAATGTCTGCTCTTTGCAAAGTTAAAGGATGCTGCTTACAAATATTGGCTCTTCAAATGAGACACATTTATGTTCAAATTTTAGGTGCATTGCTGCTTTCACGGCTGCTCACGCCTCTATAGATTTCACCTGTAACACACAAACATTTTGAAGTGGATGATTACTGAAGAGGTCTTTAGAAACAGCCTCTGACCGTATTTTACACAGTTCACCTATCACACAGGGGTTCTCAGAATCAATTGTAACAAGGGTCAAAGATCAGAACACTGGCGGGGGTTCAGGCAGGGTTTCCATTCTACATTCCCTCCTCAGAAAAATCATGTCATAGTTGATTGAAAGTGGTGAACTGCAGAGCCTAGACGAGCAAGTGAACATTTTTTAAATGATTTTACTGACTTCTGAGATTAAACACAGTAGGTGAGAAGGGTCAATGCAGATTTGGGAAGAGATATTGCAGTGGAATGCTGAAATGCACGACATGCCTAAGCCTTGTATGAAACAGATTCAAACTACCTAAGTATTTAACTTTCCAATAACTTTTGGAGAGTGATCTTATACAGAATCAATTATCAAAAGAAGGATGTAGGCATATCAAGCTCAGAATGAGGGGGTTGCTGCTGTCCTCATTAGAGCAGCCTTGACAG
Organism: Nicator chloris; assembly: GCA_013400495.1. Classification (NCBI taxonomy): domain Eukaryota; kingdom Metazoa; phylum Chordata; class Aves; order Passeriformes; family Pycnonotidae; genus Nicator; species Nicator chloris. The sequence continues at coordinate 213,423 of WAAE01009625.1, read as the reverse complement.
AAGTTCAGAAGTCTGTGATAACGCACACGTGTGTGTTGCATGGGCCTAATGCTTTAATTTACTCTTTGCCATGAGCAGATTTACAAGGAGGCTTAGGGATCTACAGCCCCTGCTCACTACCACAGCCTTGTCTGGATCACATCCCAAACAAAGAAAGAAGCCAAAGCCATTTGCATTTTGGCTGCACCCAATCCTGAATGCAGCCTTTTGTGATATCACTTGTAGCTTAGACATCTTCTGGCTTTCAACTCCAACTGGGCAACACCATTGCCTCAGATCTCTGTCACTCATTTGCTGCATGACTCTGAGGAAACTGTATAATCTAGCAGTGCTCAAACACAAATACTATATAAAGACAAGACTACACACAAAGGCATTTAGGCTCCGTGAGAAATCACCTAATTTTGCACGGCGCTGTCAATTGAGACCCTGAGGGACGTGAGGTTGTGTATTGGGTGATTTGCTATTAATGGCCAAGTTTGAAAGTGGGGGCTGCACATTCAGTGATTATGGCCTTGTAAGGATCAACTTCTTTCCTAAAATATAATGGGAGCTGGGAATAGAATGGAAATAGGCAACATGCCTTTGCTGTGAAGATTTATATCTTTATTCTAGATAACGTGGAAGTTTGCACGCAGACAAAGCATTTTCTGAGGATTCATTTAAATAATACCTTCTTTTCTCCATCAGTTTGCTGATGGATTCTCTCTTCCTTTTGTAAGTTGCCTCTGCATTTGGATCAGTCATGAGCAGATAAAGGGGTTTTTGCATACACAGGCAGAAGTGCTCTTTCCCAGGTGATTGTTTCAATGACAGTCTTCCTCTTTATCATGTGTGCTCCACTTACCACAAAGGCTCCTCAACAACTGTTTATAAAGAAGGCCTTCAAAAAGCAGATTTGCTCCTACAGAAATATATTACTGCCCTGTAATTCTCTTTTAATCTCTCATGATGTCAGTGGTCATCAGATTTTGAGTGAACTGAGAGAGGTCAATTTATTGGATTATCCCCCTGCACAGGGCTTTGTTTGCAGTGTGCTTTTGGACTCTTAGCTACAGATTATGACAAGCTAAGTGAAGAAAACAATTCTGTAATTTGCAGTCGTTGCACATTTTAAATCCTATATTAGGTTTAGCTGGAAGCCTTGCCTTGTAGCATTATATAAGTGGGACCTTTCCAAGCCGATGAGCAGGTGGTATTTGAAAATCCTGCATCTTCTCTGTACATCTGAATTTCAGTTTGGTAGCACTGCACTTTTTTTAGTTGCTCTGATGGAACTTCACCACCAAATAGCCAGGATTGCTCATTCTCTTTTCATTTGGAAGTTCTACTGCTTTGGGTCATGGAAATCTTTAAAGTCTGCTTATTGGAACAGCAACTGTCACTTCTTTTGAGCCTAGAATTAGAACCATAGACACTAAACTGCTTTATCCTACCACCAAATACAAGGATTTAAGAGTGAAGAATAGAGGAATAAGATCCTTTGGATTTGGATCTTCCCCTGACCCTGGGCCCAGCTGTACATTAGACATTTCTGTGAGTTACCACAAGAAGAAGAATGCAGCAAGTTTGAACATGTTCCTTCCTCCTTGCTTTCTTTAGTAACACTGAGTGGAGTTTTATCAACAAATGATAGTAAGTCACAATAGGATAGGAAAACGTCTTTTGTGTTTAAACCACATTTAAACCTGTACAAAACCGTGACAACAAAGCCCTTTATTTATGTGCCTCAATTGCATTGTTAATCATCTGAACGTGTATAAGGTGTGTATTTTTTAGCTAAGTGCTAAAAAATGCAGCTCATTCCTGAAACATGTCAGAGGCCACGTAACCCAAACTGTGTCTTCAAGTAAAGGATGTCTTGGTTGTTTGAGAAGTGCCCAGTGTTACATGGTACTGCAGAATAACTAATTGTGCTTTGCATTATTTCTATCTCTTTGCAATCTATATTTGAAGACATTATTGTGTTAAATTATAGTGGTTTTCCAGATGGTAAGAAGGGTGTGTTGCAGAGTCCTTGCATGTAGCAACTGATTTTTTAAAATTTGGGTTCCCTGAATATGTCCATGTTTTCTGCACTTGATTTTTGTCCAGAGTAATTTGAGTGTAGTCCTTTCCCTGAAGTTTTCTGAAGTCCAGAAGTCTAGCTGGAGCTGGAAGTTGGAAGCACCAAATGAGGAGTCTGTGTCACAAACCTGCTGTGTCTCTGAGTGCAGTCGGTCTGTGGTGCTGCTACCCACCCAAACTACTGAGCTTTCCCAGAAAGTCTTGTCTTTATTCTTCCTCCACAAATTTCAGTCTTTATTTCCACACTCCCTCCTGGGAATCTTCCAAGGAAGCTGCCAGTCAGACCACACTGATGTCTGCCCAGGGGCACAGCCTTAGAACGGGACACTGCAATTTCAGACACTCAGACCTACCGTGGCTCCCTTGCAGTGTGAATCACAGCCACTGCAATCTGCTCTTCCCTGCACTGCTCCTTCTCAGTAGAACTGCTGATCTGTTCTGGGGATAACTGCTGTTGCAGAGCTTTAGGGGAAGGAGTTTCTCGCTTAACTTGCCTGAAAGGACAGACATAAATGTGTCAGGGAGGTTACACGAGTCTTGGCAGTGGCTGCTGCAGCCGTTCCCATCAGACCTGGCTGATGTGGCACCCACTCCCATGGCTGTGCAGCTCCAGCTGTCACTCTGGAGAACGCTACACAGGAACTCGCTTACTACTCTTTATGATTTGTGTTGAAGGAGCAGCAGGGGACTCAAGCCTCCCTGTGCTTAGCAGTGCCTGAATGTGAAAGACAATCCCTGTTGCAAGGTTCTTACAGTCTCCACAGAAAAACTCGAGCCCTGGATGGTCTTGGCTCTTGCTTCCTCTCCCTGGCAAAACTCCTGCTGAAATAATTTTGCCTTTGTGGATAATTTGGAAATGTTGAAGGAAAACCTAATAAGGGCATTTGCAGCTGGTGCCATGGACAGTAGAGAACTATCCACATCTTTTATGTTCATTTTCACATGTATTCATGTATAATCGAAAAATATATATTAAACACAGATATGATATTGATATGCAAAAAACAAAATACTAACAAAAATACTAACAGACTTATGTCCCCAACAAAGTGAACAAAATACAAGCCAGAGTCAGTTTTAAACCCAAGTCTTTTCAAAGTATTGGCCAAAACAGGTGTAGAAAGTTTTATATGAAAACAAATAGCCCAGCTGAATTTTCATAACACACTGGGGTAGTTCTTACTGCATGCTTTTCAGTGAGACCTTGGCAGTGACCACAGCCAGACATCCCACCTCAGAGCTCGTTAGTGCTGAGCTCCAAACCTTCTGTTGGCATAGCTGGATGTGAAGTTTTTTATTTCGAATTATTATATTTCCTCACTCTTGCCCCTATTGTTTCCTTCATGCTTCAATTTTAGCCTGCCAGACCTGAAATTACAAACACTTGGGGATTCAGGGGGCTTTCTCTGACAGCCCCACAATCACTGTCCTGATAATCTGTAGGGCACTCCAGACCCTTATCATGGTTAACAAACTCACTGAATAAGGGCACAGTGTTCTGAAGGAGGTTGGCATTGACAGTGCCCACACTTCAGTCTGGAAGAGAGGGTTTGGTGTCCCAGCAGCTTTGTGTTTACTTTTGTGTACATCCTCCTGGTCCTCATCTTTCCTCCACTGACTTCATTTGCCTGCTTGGATTTATATCTGCAAATATCAAAGAGTATGTTTGGAACATGCCATCTGAATTCCACCATCAGCATTTCGAGTTCAAAGTGCAGCAACTGTTTCTAAATATAACAACAGTACATTCCAAATTCACTTTATTTGCTCATGTTTATTTATCAATTCATGCCAAGAAACTACAGAAAAAGAGAATTTATACATCATTTATCATTCTGACAAAATTCATCCTGCCTTGAAAAACAGGTCATTTACATTGCATTCCTCTTTCAAAATGACTTATTTCTTTACTCTCATCTGTCAAAAGGCATAAGAAAAAGTATTTCTGCTGTAGAACTAGTTACTTTAGTGAAAATAACACTTTGAAATGGTGTTAAATGTTTGCTAGTTCTATCTCTTCTGATTGATTTTTATTTCTTTTCCAGACCTTTGGTGCTGATGATGTCGTGTGCACAAGAATTTATGTAAGAGAGTAAAAACATCAATTTACTTGTCATCTGGGATGAAGTGGAGAACTGAGAAAACCCCCAGTATAAGGAGTATCTGTGTGTGCTGTTCCTAAAGCAGTGTCGTATGTGACTGTGTGTGTTATATCTGAACCCAGATCCCCTGTTAGGTGTATTTTGCTTTCAGTTGTCATTTCAGACACTATTCCTTCCCACTTTTATGCCATCAATTTTCATGTCTGCTTTGTATTTTGTAGTTGTCACTTGCTATGGTTTCCTCAGTTATTAAACTTATTGGGCATAACTCACAGCTGGTTTGGGGGTGTTTTTAATTGAAAAGCCAGCAGTGCTTTGGTTAGGACTGAAACACTTGTTACCCTCTGCTGAAGTCAGTGTGGAGTTTCCCTGCTGCTGACAGGCCCTGTGCAGTCAGGGAACACCTCCTAGGGCAACACAAAGGGATGCAGAGGAAGTGGATGGCAAGGCCTTTGACAGAGCTGCAGGCTGCTCTCTTGAACCCAGAGCTCTGCCTCTTTCCTTCGTTCTGTACTCTCTCCTTCTTTCTCCTCTCTCTCTCGTCCTCTCTTCCTCCCTGTTAAGGCATAATTTGAGTATGCTGTGATTGCTGGGACTGTGATTCAGCTGAACCAGACAAGACAAGGTGAGATCTTTCCCCTTTCCTGCTGCATCTCTGAAGAATGCCCAAACTTCCCTGCTGAGACACGCGGTATCCAAGTACAAAACCCAGAGGTATCTACAGGACAAACAAGGACAAACAACACTGGATCATGACTAATAGTTATTGTCATCACACCCAAGCACCTCAGGCCTGATCAGAGAGCCAGAAGAATCTGACAGACTTTACTTGTTTTGGCCATAAAAAAATAAAGCTGAGGAATGCTGCTTTTCTCTTACCTTCTCACCTGTGACAAAGAGAATTTCCAATGGTTTCACTCCCCCTCCATGTTACAACTCTCACTGCTGTTGATTCAACCTTTCATTCTTTGAGTAACTAAGTGTTTCACAAGCCAGTTCAAGAAATAGTTCAAGAATGAAAGAAGCACCAAATTTAATGTATTTATGCTGGCTCAGAGTTCTGGCCACAGCACTATCAATTATTAGATTCAAGCTGAACAGACATTCCACTAATGAACCAGAAAGTCTTCAGTTCTTCAGCCTTGGAATTGTCTGGAGATTGAGACTGGGAGCAGTACTTATTTCACTGCAATATTCAATCTTATCTGACCAGCTTTTTATCTTTGTAAGAATAATTTTTCTGCTTCATGTTACACAATAATATAAGATTTTTAATAGGTTCAGTGTTAGCAGATGATATGCCCTGTTCACTGGATTCTGCTCACTACTCACAACAGGAAAATAGGACCAAAACTTACTCATCTTGGGACATCCTTGACAAATTACTCTGTCTCTTCATCCCTCACACAGCTATACAGAGAAATTCCCTTTGACAGGATTGCCAAACTGCCTTGAAGAAATCAGCCAGCTGTTCTATTTATTGCAGTGTGGCCTACAGAAGCACAAGAGGAGAGAAACATACAGTGTTTTCTGTCTCCTCTGCTCTGACAAGTCATGCTTGCTTTCTCTGCCATCAGCACTCAAGATACCATATTGCAGCTGAAAAGAGTGTTCTTTTCTTCCACACTCTGACCTTAAGCCAAATCCTGTTTCTGAGACCTTGATTCTGTTGATATCAATTAAATACAGTGCATGCTGGCCCACACTGAGGCAGGGGCTGAGATGAGTTCATTGAGGATTAGATACAGCTGAATCTACCCCCCAGTAAGAACAAAACCAAGAGGGAGGATGACAGGGATCTATCTTTATTTTCTACCTTCTTTTAAGATTAAAATTAAAATAGTTGGGTGTTTTGTTATAAACAAGTTCCACTTCAGGACTATCTGGGTCTGCTTGTGCAATCAGCTACGCCAAAGGGACGCCACAAAAAAGTGCCAGGCTTGGAGCTGGCTCAGAGCTCAGGGATGCAGACAACACTGTCTTGCCACATCAAGGCTGAGCAGTCAATAACACTGTGTTGCAGGACATGTTGGCACAAGTCAGACCCCAGAGCACCAGGAGCCCACCAACATCACAAAGGTTTTGCCTCCACCTCCAAGAAGGTGTGGGGTGGATGTGGGGGTTAGTACAAGCTGAAGAGGCAAGGAGTGGAGACAAAGCCGGTGAGTAGCAAGGCTGCTTTGCCATTCCAGGAAAATATGCTGCTCTTAGCAATTACCTTTTCCACCTGTGTCTAAGCCAGTCCTCATGCACAGTTTGTGAGGGTTCTGCAAGGTGTTGGCACGAGCCTCACACTGTCTAAAGCCAGCAATTTCTGTGTTTCATTTCTAGGAAGGCTCAAGCCAAGCTGTCGTGCTGCTCAGGCAAATGTCCTTCAGAAAACTTTACCATCAACTGGAAAATACCAAGTCAGGTTTCCATCCAGTTGGCAGCTACTCTCCAAGTAGTAAAACATGAGCTATGTAACGAGCTTGTAGGAGTTATGATTAAAAACAGGCTCTGGAGATATGACCTACACTGAATAACTGGAAACTTTCTTCTTCCAGGCTTGAAGCTGTTCCCCTTAGCTTCGTTTGCAGTCTGGCATGACAGATGTTTCTTTCTTTAATAATTTCAGTGTGGAAGCTTCACCACTTGATTGACTTTTGTGAAGTTATAATAAACTTACTGATGCATGGGTAAATTCCTATGAACAGAGACTAGAATTGGTCCAAGGTGTTAGTTTTATGGTTCATTGTTGAAAGTGCAAAGGCCAAATTGCATTTTGTGAGTGCTCTTGGATTTAAAAGCCTTCAAATCTAGGCACTCAAGGACTTGGAGTGAATTTATTGGCCAAAAGCCTTGCAGATGTCTCCTGCTTTTTTTTTTTCATTGCTGAGATTAAGCTCCTTTGGGAACACAGAAGTTGAATAATGCCGTGGCAGCCAACAGAGCCAGTTTTATCCACTTTTTGTGTAAAAAGTCATTAATTCACACACACCCCTAGATAAGGCGATGGAAGCAGAATAGACTTTTTGTAGCTTTCATCCAGAAAATGAAGTCTCATGATGTCTGGGTGTTAAATGGTTGCTTAGCAGAACAGGGTCCTGAAAGCTTCGGGCAGCTACTCTCTGCATACAGGAAGGAGGGACTCTTATAGGCAAAGGTGCCAGGACAACGGAGCACCTCAGGGTTACATAAGTGGTTTGTTGATTATTTGATAGCATGTGGATGTCTGAAAAGGGCCCCAGGGATTTCACAGATATTGACTTCCAGATTGAAGTCAAAGAGATCATGTCTGTGGCTCTGGGTAATCAGCCCGGGACAGAGCCTGGCTCACAGTTACATTATCAGTGGGCAAGCAGAAAGTTCCCCTCATTCTGCTGTGTTCTAAGCAACACTGTGTCCCTTGGGCTGGAAACCCTCTGAAGTTCCACTGACTGGTGACAAACATGGTCCACCTCTGTCTGGATGGCTACTGATTGACCACTGGGTGCATAAGCACCACTCCACATCTGCTGTCCTGCACATCCCTGTGCCCTACAAGCCAGACTCCTGAGCTCTGCAGTGCTCAGTGCTGATGGCCAAAGGACTTTCTGACTCTAGAAATGAATGCACGAGGGAGCCTTCCTTGTGAGTGTATCACATACTATTGTTTATATTTGAGAGCATTTCTCCACACAAAGGCAGCAGAATGCAGCCAGCTCAGAAGGTGAGAAGTCTTCCTCCATGAAGTTTAAAGGCTTTGTCTTGCCATTGTCTGAACAGTTCTTGAATGGATACAGTACAAGTGAGTATTCAATATTATGACTAAACATAACTTTCTACAGCTATTTTAGGTCTCCTCTGTATCCAAGACATCTGCACAAAACAGGATCTTCAGGGGAGCTGTACCTGTTCTTGGAAGGGCAGCAGCACACCAGGGACAAAGCCTGAGGGCATCACAACTGGGGTGGCTGTGACTGGGCAAGTGACTGCCACCCTCTGCTGCCTCGGGACTGAGCACCGCATGGGCCATGCTGCTACAAAGAGACAGAGGAAGGGTTATATGGGTATCTGCAGCAGCCTGGCACACGGGCAACATTTCACAACAAGAATTGCCCGCAGGAGTGGAGCACTAGGATCCAGCGGCCGTGCTCTCTGCCCTAAGGCAAGAAGAGTTCATTTTAGGATTTTCTTTTGATTTTCCATACTTCATTCTTAAGCTCCTTTCATAAAACATTTATTGTTTTTCTTCAGGAATAATAAACATCCTAACCAGTAAACAGATCAGACAGTGAAGTTGAATTCAAAATAATCCACTGTGGAAAACTCAAAATATGAAAAAAATTCTCAGCCAGAAATGTGATACTGCACTGAATAGTTCAGTTCACAGATATCTGTCTCACCAGCTCTTTTTGTGCGGATCAGAGCTGACCCATTGCATGTTGTATGCTCTGGAGACCTAGTGCTGCTTTAGCTGAAGTTATCACTTCTTGCACACTGAGTGCAAAGAGAACATTTCTGCTAACAGGAAGCCCCAAATCCCACACGGCTGCAGAATCCAGAGTCTTTGAATATTTTTAAAATGCATGCTCTCTGAGCACTGCCATGACAGAACTGGAACAACCTGATGCTCTGCCAACATGATCTGTGGCAGGCACGCTGTTCTCTGGCCACGTTCTCAGAACAAAGAGGAACATGGCAGCTAAACTCTTTTACAAGCTTGAGTAAGATTTGCTGTTAGAATTTGCTGTATGGTCACACACTGCAACCAGAGAAGAAGGTGGTGAAGCTTGAAATGGTTTCTGCTGCAGACAACACCGCAGTCTTCTACCACACACTGCCCTCTCCTGCACAAACCAGCTGCTCATGAGGAGAGGCAATTCAGCTGCTCAAGCAGAAAGGATGTGACAGCTTAGGTGACTGTCTGAACCACAGATTTCTTAAAAGCTCTGCAGACATGTATCTCGATGTTAATCTTCACAGGATGTTCATGTGAAGCTGGGGGACTGATTTCATCATAAGTCTGATGAGTTCACAGAAAGTTTTCAAAGGGCTGAAGCTTTCATGTCTAAGTAGCTGCTGTTGCTGGGAGATAAAGGTGCAATTGGAGTTGCAGTGTTCTTACAGAATTGCAGATAGGAATAGCTATAGTGGGTCAGTGTAAAGGTCCTCTCTCCTCCAGAATTCAGTGCCTAAGACTCTTCCCTGAGACTCCTGGGAGCCTGCATATCAGAGTTACTCAGAAAGATCTTCTGAGCACTAATATATAGTCCATGTCAGTGCTGAGATTCTGCTGCTTTGAAGACGCTGATGATTGCTGAAGCTATTGCTTTCCATTTCTCTTACTGCAGTTGGGAGATTTTTAAAATGTTCCATATGTGGAAGTTTATGTAGAACTGATACTATGCCACAATGATGCGTTGTGAGTCCGGAACGTCTAAATAATGATATTAATTTGGATGATCCTCCGTAGGGTGTGCCAGGACATCAGCAATGACTGAAGTGAGAAAGCCTGTCTCTGAAGTAAGCACCTAATAACTCTTTTTGCAGGAGTTGTTAACACTGAGCTTAGGTATGTGGCAAGGCTAGAGACTGAGAACATGTTGCAGTTATTACGGAGCTTGAAGTCCAAGTTCCTTTTAAGACACATCAGTGGTGATGTGTTTTAATCAGAAGTATTTTAGTGAAGTAAATTGGAAGCATCTGGACCTGACTGGTATCGTTTTTTCAAGTGTGATTTACTCCGTAATTCCTTTAATGAGCTGGATATCAATACTATCTAACGATCAGGAAGAATAAACAGTAAGGATCTGTAATGCTTTCCATTAGTACAGCTTATACAGAAATGTTGCTGTTGTTGATTTTGTTGGAGTAACAAAGGGAATCTTCAAAACAGGTCACACGGCAGGTATGGGAATGGTCACAGAGCTGTAAAAGGACCATTTTCAGGGACAGAGCTTCTTCCTTGCTATTGTTTAAGTAACAGAAGAATTAGTTAATCCACTGATTTACCGCCAACGTTTCATCCTGCTGGAAAAATATCTAAGACTATACTTGTCTGGGGTTGCAATATGTAATCGAAGTGTGTATTCTATTTCCCATCTGTTGAGACCCGTTGGGGAGGTGTTTTTCTTTATCTCTTGTATAACCCACTCCACCCAGTGGGAGGAAAGCCAAGCATTCCTACCTGGATAAAACCTGAGAGTCAGAACTCCAGCACAGCCTGTTTGCACTGCATTCCCAGGGGAAGACCAGACCCATCTCAGCACCACTGCACCTTCAGAGAAAACTACACCCTTCTGCAGGATCATCTCTGCTCCAACAGAACCACATCTGGCACTGCAGGAGGGCTGGATTGGACTGCTCCCAGCACCCTGACCAGCAGGGTGTCAGGGTGTTGTATTCTGACTCTGTCAGTGTTTTCTTTCATTTGCTTTGTTTTGTACTATTTCTAGTAAAGAACTGTTATTCTCATTCCCATATCTTTGCCTGAAAGCCCCTTAATTTCAAAATTATAATAATTTGGAGGGAGGGGGTTTCCATTCTCCATTCCAAGGGAGGCTCTGGTTTCCCCTGGCAGATACCTGTCTTTCAAACCAAGACAGTACTCCAGGACTTGGGATGGGGGAGACCTTGCAATGTTTCTCCTGACCTCATACTCAAATCGCCATCGTGTCACGTTTCACACAGCTCTAGTAGCCCTAGCTAAAGATGAACACAGTGCTCGCTTGCTTTTCTTTCCATTTACTGGAAAGTGACCCCTTTTGTTCAAAAGTTATTCACCTCTACCTGACTGAAAGACAGAGAGATGGCATGACTGAAAGACCTCCCTGGAGTCTTGGGAAACCAGGCTGAAATACAATGAGACATGTACGGGTGATAGTTTTAGTGACAGAAGGAATACTGGACCCTCCTGCAGGGAGGGTGAATGGTGCTGTGAAATGAACCATTCCATTACTTTCCCAAAGCTTTTTGGTTTTGCCATGGGGGTTGATGCTGTGGCACACAAGATTTTTCATCTGAACACAAATAGCTCTTTCACCTCTCACCACAGCTAATACTTAGAGTGTTAGCATGTCAGTGGGGAACATTCTGCATTGTATATCAAAGTGTAAAAAATCTCAAATATGATACTTGGAACCACAGAAGAATCTCAGCATAAAGCCCTGAATCTGTTCCAAGGTAGGGAGGAGGAGGAGGAGAGAAAGGGTTTTTATAACTTTTCCTATAACTTTTCTTCTTCTTGACTTAGGCTGAGAAACCAAATTTAAGGAAAGGTTTGGATACTTTGCCGTTATTAAAAGCCTGGGAAGAGCTTCTTTGTAGGCTTTTTAACTTACATGCATTTGAACAAATTGCTGTGTAGCTCCTTAAACTGTTTGACATTTGCTCTTGTTAGGGCACATTATGGTTACATCTGCTTCTGGCCCAGATATTTTTTGAAAGAGTAAGTTGCCCTCTGCGAAGTTTGAAAAATTGCATGTGCTAAATGCTTGTAATAAGTGCAGTGGCCTGTTAAATTAAGCCTGAATTTATTCAGGATATGTTAATTTTATGAATAATTTTGAATAAGTAATTATCATTTTGCCTGAAGCCTGTCATTTGGATGCTGCAATAATTAGGGTGCCCATTAGCCAGATTTCATCATCTAATAACACAAAGTAAATACAGAGGAAAATTGAGGAGACAAAGTTGCTATCTTGAACAAGAAGACATTGGGATAAGAGTTTAAAGTACGTTTCTCTGTCAGCAAGACAGGAGTTAACTGTTAAGTTTCTGGAGCCGATTCAAGAGAGGCTTGGTGCCTGCATTCCTCTGGCAGGCAGCAGCTGTCACAGCTGGGTGGGGGCAGAGGCAGCCCGTGGGCATGGCAGGGGCCACCACCCTTTGTCCTGGGCACAGCACAAGCCTCTGAGGGCAGCCCAGCAACATCCAGCTGGTAAAGAGGACAGTTCACATAGCTGGTGGCAAGGAGATGAGATCAGTCTCAAGGAAACAAAGAGAACTAACAAACATCACGGTGCTCACCAGCCGGGAATGGTATGACTCCCCCTCTCAGTTAACCAGTCCTGAGGGCACATTATCACCCTGTTGTACTGCACTCTGGGCAGCAATTTTAAACTTATACCTATGAAACTGCATTGTTGCTTTGCAAAGATTTTAACCACCGTAGTTACCCACATATATGTAAAGATGCTTTTTAAAATAAAGTCTTCTCTCTGTAGTTTGGACAAATGTTCCCAGTGGAGTCAACTGAGTTTCTGCACTGTCCAGATTTTAGTATTGCTGCACAGAAGATGGAAGGAACTAGCTGGCTTTGGAGGGTTATCCATGTCGACAAAATGCGAGAAGAGCTCATGGAGCAACAGGGATGCAACACACAGAGCCAGTGCCATTCAGCAGCCCAAAACTTGCTTTGGGTCAAGGAAGCAGCTCTTGCTCTTCCTCTGCCCCTGCCTGAACAGAGTCAAGATATGCCTTTCTGGCTGAGTCTAGGAATTAGGCTCAGGAATGGAAGGAATGACAGGAAGGCAAATGGTCAGGAATTGCAGCCATGAACAGAAGGTGTTTGTGTGGAACACACTTCTACCCCTTCAAATTAGATGCAAGGGTGTGCCTACATTGAAGGATGTCTTACAGAGTTTTTAAACTCCACCTAGCTGAGGTTCCAGTCCTTCAAACTGTGTTCAGTGCTGCTCACCTGACAGCAAGATGGTCCCTTGCTCGAAGCTGCTTAGGGTGTGCTGTCCAAGCACCCACACACTTCAGCACCCAGAGATCTTGGCTCAAGGCAGCTCAGGGAAACTACTGATGTAGGCACGAAGGATTTCTTTCAAAGTTCATTTGGAGAGTGCCAGCTGCATTTCTAACTATAAAAATAGCAACAGTGCCTTTCCTATATGTGACTTTAGGGGCATAATTTGTCTTACATTGGTATAATAACTACTGCCTTCTCATGAGTAGTGTTGCAAGAATAGCCAGAAGGCATCCAGCCTGCATGAGCCCTCACCAGTGATGTTTTCTCCACGACACATGGCAAAGTCCTCTATTGTTTCTGGGAATCTTTGTAGCTTGAATGGATTATTCTGCTGTCTTGTCACCCATGTGCACGATAAACTGAGCATTCTTGACTATTGTTTTATAAAACTGTGGCTAAGAAAATGAAATGGCCTTTGATTTTATTTTATTTAAGCAACAAAGTGGTTTGTGAAAAGACACATCCAGTCCTCTGATGCGAAGTCCATGTGTGCTTTAAGCCCCAGAGCTGACTGGGCTGAGACCATGCCTTTGGCATCGTTGTTACCATTGGTATTATTGGGGTGCACAGGAGGACTGAGCCCCTCTACTGTCCCCAACTTTACTGTGTTATGTTCTTAACAAAGATGGTTTGGGGCCCTCCCAAGCTTCAGCCTTTGTAAATGCCCTGGGACAATGGTCCTGGGGACATAAAGACACACTCCTCTTCCCCATGGGCTTCAAACGATCCACACGGAGGTTGTCATCTCTTAAATTTCAGTGGTGAGCCGGAGGGACAGGAGGGGGATTTAAGCAGCACAGAAAATAAATCATTCACACATCCTTGCTTCAGTGCTTCCCCTCTCAGCTGTCCCCACAGGAAGGCCTTTCTCCAGAGCCACACCATTTTCACTTCACCAGGTTTTTGGCCTCAGTCTGTGTCTGGGAAACATTGCCCCATCTGTTGGGGGTGTGTGTGTCTCAGGCAACTCTCACTAGCATGAAATGAGGCTGTGCTCAGCTTTATCTGCAGTTACAGCTGAGTTCATCCACCTTGGCTGGGCAGCCATTGGCTGAGGTTGGCTGAGCCTCTTGCTTCATCTGGTGAAAGGTAAATGACTGAAAGGATGAAAACAAGGTTTTTTAATTGCCAAGCCACTTGGATCAATAGGGAACTCTGCATGTAACTACGTGTGGTCTCCATGGACCCCATATGAAAGCTGAAGGCAGCTGTGACCTCGCTTCATCACCCTTGCCTCAATCAATAGCTACCAGCTTTTAAAGTCCTGAAAGGTGTGATTAAGTCTCTGCCCCACGAAGTTAGCTAGCGTTTCCTACCTTATAGCCCATTGTCCTGATTGAAAGGACCTAAAGGCCCTTATTCTGTGAGGGTTAATGACCAGATGTCCCTGAAAGGAAGCCCATCAGCCCTGGGCCTCAGTGCCAGAAATGACTGCAGCTGACTTCATTCCCCTTTGCATCCATGTCGCAGCTTCGGTGGCAGCGTGAAGAATTTCACTTGGGTAAAAGAACCTGTGGGTGCAGGGATAATCCCAGTGAAGTCCTGAAAGGGGACTGGAAAGAGACTGGTATTATTCTATTCTTTTGCTCTTATCTTATCAGAGGATGCTTCAGAGGGATGCAAACTCAAACCCTTCCACACCTGAGACTGCGGTAGTGCATGGTTCAAGTCCATAAACGTAGCATTTTCTCTCAGCAGTCCCTCTTATGGAGTGAGTGCTTGTGTAAATGTGACAGTGCCAGCAAGGCCTGAATCAGACGGTCCCCTTGTCATAGCAAGGCTTTAATAATGCCTGGACAAGACAATTGCACTGTCTGTGTGAAAATAGTAAGGACAAGTTTATGGTTTGCAGCAGTAGATGCTTCAAGACCTTTAACAGGAAGGGAATGGGCAGTGTACTTTGGAGAAATAAATAAACAAAGAGAAATTGCCTCATAGGGTGTAGGTACATGACACATTTAGGAGACATATAAATACATCATTCTCAAAGGGCTATTTCCATGTCACCATTTTCACACAGAAATCTAACGGTACATTCTTGGACTTAAAAGAGCTCTCTGAGTAGCTGTCTTGTATTTTTCTTTCACTCCATCTCATTGTTGATCCCAGAGCTCTGGAGGCTGTGAGGACGCATCACTCCAAGGAAAACACTGACACTGCTATCCTGCTCTCCACATGGTGTATTATTGACAGTACAACTGGATAGGGAATTTGGTTAGCACAGGATATGTGGTAATTACTGGAGCATCGTTTTCAGTCTTATGGCATGTTTTTAAAGTTATTAATTAAAGCTTTTATCTTCCTTTGCACATTAGAATTTTGAAAAGCATTGAATAGCATTAATAAATCTTTAGTCCCTGTAGCCAGCAGCAGCTTAGCTTTTGGAGAAGAAAAAGAAAAGCCCTAGAAGTCTTCCTCCCAGGCAGTTGTGCCTTGCAGATGAGCCTGTGTGTAAGAACAGATCATTAAGGATTTGCTGCTCCGGGATGGAGGCAGAAATAAAATTACATATGCACAGAATATGGAGCACAGATGAATCCAGCCGTGAGTCAGTTGGAGTGCAAGATTAGTTTCCTTTGAAATGCCATCAGAAAGCATTTGCTCCCAATGTAGGTCACAGCAACAAAGGCTGTGGGAGGGATTGACTGAAGGCAAAAGGAGTGAAGCTGAAATTACCTGTGTTCAACAGCTGTCTAAGCTAGATGTTTGTAACATTAAATACTCTGTGGCAACAGAGGTCTGTAGCCATGTAGACCTTGTATTAGGAAGAAATCGAATTGTACATTTCTGTAAGTCCACACAATGACCTTGTAACTCTCTTACCTGTGCTATTGCCAAAAGTCTCTCCTTCTCTTCATGTTAAAAGTGTGCCAAACACTCATTTTCACAGCTAGCTCATGTTATGTTTTTTTCTAGTGCCTCACTTCCTTGCCCTGAATAAAATAATTGTTCTTTGAGCTCAGTACATGAACCAAACATTGAAAGAGATTAAGATGACCAGCAGATGATGGGAAACAGAAAATGCAGCTAGTCTCGTTCCACATGAACAAATGTTTTGAGGTGCACTGCTCACACAAACCGATTCGTTTGCCAGCTGCAGGCAGAGCTACAGAGGCAATTAAAAAGGTGGAGTATGCTGAAAACTGCAGAGGGAAAGAAACTGCAACAGGGTACACTAATTCATAATGCAGCCGGGGAAAAAATGATGTTTAGACATGGATCTGCTGGATTTTAGGATTCTTGCTTCTTTGAGAGACAGTCTGTCTGCAAGACACTTTCTATACTGTCATGCCAGCAGTGGAGCGGAAACTTCTTTTTTAAACAGGCAGGAGGAGAGGGGAAAGCCGTGCAGAAAGCCCAAGCTCCCATAAGTGGAAAACATCATAAGTACCTTTTCAAAATCCTTCAGGATGCAGCTGCAGATAATGAAGACAAATTATTCCTTCAAAATAAAGATAATAATGGAAACAGGCTATGCCTAGAATTCACCTCAGCTTTCGATTCTGATGGCAACAAAGGTAATAGCATAAGGGAGCCTACTAATGCAGTAGGAGGCAGAAATAGACAAAAACTGCAAGGAGGAAGGGTTATTAAAATCTCCAAGAGACATGTACAAAAGAGTCTGAGGCAGGAAATCATGACTGAGATCATGAAAGCATGAAGAGTCATGATGAATATCAGAAATACCTTATGACTTCTCTAGCTTTATTTGCAGATAGAAGGAGTAGCATCTCTAGTGCCCTCTGCAAAATGAGATATTTCAGCAAACAGCATTAACTGGAAAACAGTCAGAATGTTTTCAGAATTATGCTGCTTCTTGTCAAGAAACGTCAGGCCCCAAACTTCTATCAGCAATGGAAGATTAACCATGAAAACTCAGTAGGTTTAGGGTAGGATTTCTACTGAAAAAGCAGCCACCTATAGCAAACATCCCAGTTATTTTGGCACTGAACAGTATTACAAGAGACATGGGAAAGTTTGTTCCAAGTTCCTCTTCCTGTTTAGATGATGCCATGAGCTTCAGTCAGATCACATAAAAGATGCCTGCTTTTGGTAAGAGATTTTTGGCAGCCTGGAGATTCTCCTAATCCCTGAAAGTGATGAAAAGATCTGAGAGAAAGAAATCTAAACTATATGCACTTCTAAAACAGAATACTGGTCACCTTATCAGTTCACACTTAGTGATATTTGTGATATATCTGATAACACAGCAAGGCTGGAGTGTCTTTTTGTGTTACGTCCTCTGATTTTTAAGAAAATTTGGGACATAATTTAAATGAAGCTGAATAGAAAAAAGCGTATTTTGAGCCAGAGCGGGAACTGAGAAAACTCAAGGATGGGGTGAACCATATGGGGAAGTAGGAAACCTGGTTCATTTCTGTCAAACTCCTCACAGCATTCCTGGATAATAACGCAGGCACTGCCTGAGCCCTCGTGAACCCTGAGCAGGAGGGTAGGCCTGTTCTATGTATAAAAAATACAAAGTTGTCATTAAGGTCTGGTAAAAACAAGGCTGTAGCTGTAAGGGACACGCACCATTGGAATAGCTGTACTTAGAGATCAGTGCTGAAAGAACAGCTGGCAGCCTATATTAATAAGGTTTAATCTGTTATCCAAGGAGAACGTACATCTATCATGGGAGTCTGTGACCTCCAAAGGGACTCTGACTGCTAACTTCACTAGGACGGGTTAGAAATGAGGCCCTCTCAAGGCCTTTCCTCTACTGATTAATCCTTTCAAATACTTTTGAGAATCTATTTCACACCTGCCCTCGGAACCTCAGCCTGCTCCTTTTTAAATTTGCCCTACTAGCTCTCTTAGACTTTCACACATTTGCAAAAACCCACAGAGCCACAATATCACCCACCTTTAGAAAACCTGCCCATGCCAAGCAGCCTCTGACACACAGGGCAGTGCTGTGGGAGCAGAGAGGCTATGCCACCGCTCCTGATGGGCACTGGTACTCTGAGCTCCCTGCAAGCTCTCAGATTCTGAGGCCATTGCAGCAGGAGCAGTCTCTGCTCCATGTGCACGGTCCATATTACTGTGGGGCCTGGGACTGGAGGCAGCAGTATCTTTCTACTAAACAGAAGAGTACTGCTACTAAGAGAACAAAGACTTTCAACTATGATTAACATTTGATTGCCTGGGCGGTAGGTATCAAAGGGCTTTTTGCCTCTTCTGGAGCCACTTCAGTCCAGCTGGATTAAAATCAGCACAGCTGTCCCCCAACTGACTTTAAAAATGCTTCCAATAAATGCCACTTCCTGCTGTTGCTGTCCCTCCTTCTGGAAGCTGCATCATCCTGCTCAGCTTGGCTCAAATACTTGCTCTTCTACTCCCTCCTCTTCCTTCTCTTCCTCTTCCTCCTCCTTCCCTATGTGTTTGCTTTAGATCTAACAGTCTCCATCCCTATATCCCCTACACTTCCCAGCAACAACCTTCAGCACAACACTGATGAGTGGGATGGTGGGGGTTACTAACAAGGAAGTGGAATTGCCCACAAGAACAAGTGGGGCTGTAAGTATGGGAGATGCCAGGTTACTCCTGCTCTGCTCTCCCCTCTACACTGGGCTTGGGCACTAGGACTGGATGCTCTACCTGGCTCTCCTCCTGCATTGACAGGTGAACTCTGCTGGAGCCAGCCAAGCCCCTGTGTGCCAGGGAGCTGCTCAGCAGAGGCAGGACAGCTATTTCCTTGGACAGGCCATGTGGAGGTGAAACTTTCAGACAGTAAAACCAGCAATAACAAGTGTGTCTGCCTCTGCTGTGGACAAAGAGGTGCAGAAATCTCTGGTACCAATGCAGGGATGAAGAGGGGCTGGAAGACTCTAACTGCACTTGGAAGTGAGTAATAGACAGTGTAAATTTAAAAGAAAATAGTTCAGAGTGTCTGTGCAGAAGAAGCCAGGACAGCAGGACTGGAGCAGATCCTCTTTTGTTAAAGAGCTGCAGATGACTGATCCCAGAGGGATGCTGAACAACAGAGTGACAGAAGTAGGGTTCAGAGTTGTCTAAGCTCCCTTGATATCTCTCTAATGCACTGCTGTACTCTGGCCTAGATTTAACTCCATCCCTAGGATGCAGATGCCATCTGCAGGAGCCACTTGATCCAGCCTCCTGCAAGCTACAATAGCTGTGAAGGGAAGCTCTAATTCTAGTAGTCAAAGAGGTGACAGAAGAGAGACTGCCTGCACCCCAGGAAGGAAGCACAGCCCCTTTTTGTGGAGACAGCTGAAACGGTGGATGGCAGGAAAACCGCCTCTCTCAGCCAGGGTCCAGGGGTGGGGGAGATTGGTTTGCTCAGGCACCCCTGCTACTTTAGGTTGTGGATTGAAGGTCTCTCCTTGTGGAGCTGGGAGCTTCCTACCTCCAGTAGAAGTGTGTTTGACAGTATTTAGGCAGAAAGATTGGAGTTGTCTGCTCCCACAGCAGATTTCTCAGCCAGTATGCCTCATACACAGGTCTGTGGGACTCTTACCCAGCACTGACTTGAGGACCATTTTCTCAGACAGAAGATCCAATGTTCCTAGCTCACTCTGTTGACAGTTTGTAGGAAAAAGGGGTATGCTTTTAAGTCCTTATTAGTTTTAGGAGTTGGGGGTTATCTTGCTAAAAGCCTCGAACAGTGCAATATACTGAGAAGTCCTGAGTACACCTCCAACACCTCTCTGTCCTTTGGATCACAATGACTGAGCTCAAAGCACAACTTGCTGCGAGCCACATCCCAGGTCTCCACAAAACAAACACAGGAAGTGTCTTGTCCTGCTGTGGAGGTTTCTGTGGATGACTGAGGACTGTCAGGTGTGGATGAGCGGCCATCATAGTAAAAGCAGTTAATAGCAATCAGCAGTTGAAGGAGTTTTAACACCATCCATACTTCCCTTATGCACTAGGGAATTCCAGTGCCTAGTGCTGAAGGGTTTTACTTAATGATAGTTCTTGCCAATTGTCACTAAATCCCCCAAATTTCTTTCTTGTGGATGTATGCAGTGTGTTCCCTGCTGCCATCGCTCTCCGAGGGGATGAAGCTCCTGGCTCTCTGCAGCTGGGATACACCCAACAGTGGTGCTCAGCAGTCCACCCCCGTCACCTTCTTCCCTGCAGGTGTGAGAAATGCCCATAGTGCTACTTGCCAGATGAAGCTTTCTCCTGCAGTGAGTGAGGAAAGAAAGCAATTTGGGTCTCCAGAGCACGTATGAGCAGACAGCAGGTGACCACTACCTTCTGAGAAGGAAGACCCTTGTTCCCAGAGGCCAGCAGTCCTGAGCTTGCAAAAAATCCTGAGATAAGCAAGCTGAACTGTGCCTCCCCTCTCTCTTTCCAGCAGGGTTGAGGAAAGAAGGCAACAGATACCATCCATTTAAAACAAGCATGTCAGTAACAACTACAGCCTGAACCAAACCAGATGTGATCTCTGGGGCTGTTAAGCCTGATACTTCACAGACTGCTCTAAGAGCTGGGCAGTGTAGCTTGAGGTTCCCCAGTTGCTTGTTGCACTTCCTGAAATTAAGACCTCAGGCTCACAACTCAGAGTTCAGTTAATCTGCCATCAGCACAAAAGAGTCCTTCTTCTTCCTGACATCTCTGGGAAAAGACTTTGAACTCACTTAGACTCTGTTGAGTAACAAGAAAAGGCAATTTTTCAAGTTGCCTAATGATACAGGAAGCCCAACAGTGCTGCAACCTGAAAATAGGTGCCTGGTTTCAGATTAGCAGAAGTTCACATTCTATTCCACTATTAGATGATATAATTGGAAGTAAGTGTGTTTACTGAATTTTGCATTTGGTGCTAATAAACTCTTCACAGCAAGGCTGTTCTGACACAGTTTCTGCAGGATCCTGTACACAAGCACTTACCTCACAAGCAAAAATCATCTTGAACACTTTCCCTTCACCTGGAGAATAAAATGTACTGAGCCCAAGAAATAAATTCTGAAAAGCGGCTTCTGCGATACTTGAGCCTCTTCATATAGCCAACCTGAACCTTAGAACAGTTCATGTGCTATCTCTAGATATTCACAAGACAGCATTATCATCTGATTTACTAAGAGTCTGCTGAATGCTAGGGAGGGACTTTTAGAGGGATGTTAGAGTTGTGCACTTCTGTTTAAATGGCAGCTCTTGTAAGAAGAGATTGATTTTTTTATTTCCTGAGTGCCAGAATTTTAGAGGAAAAATTATGACAGCAACTTGAATTACCAGCAGTCAATCAATTAATAACCAGTCTGAGGTAACAAATATTCTAGGTATGAGCAATCTAGGGAGTGTTATTTCTTACTGGAGCCTTAACATCAGTAAGGAACTTGACGTTCAGTGTCTTTCGTGACACGGGTTCACACAGCATAAAGTCGTTGCCATACCTTTGTGTCAGGAAGAAATGCTTTTTCCTTTGGCAGTTATGAATCTACTTACCTTGACATAAGGGATTTTGTATAGTGATTATAAGCAATATACAATAAAAAGCAAAGCTTACCTTCATATTCTTGAAGATGACATGGTAGCGCTGGGGATACTGTATTACAAAAAAATTCATTTACAGAAGTAAAGATTGTATCTCAGACCATGTGGTGTCAAAGCTGAATATTCAATCATGTTCTTACTGAAGTATCCAGTCTGCCGTGTTCTCAGTTTACACCTCACCTAATTCCTGTGGCTTTGCTGCTGTGGCACAAGACATAGGAGAATGTGACCACTTGATTTTCTTCTTACAAATTCTCCATCTGAATTTTACAAACCCTTTTTCCAGTTTGTTACTGACATGTGACAATGTCAAAATATCTTTGTGATCTTTTTAATCAGCTGCCCCAACTAGCCCCAACTTTGACTATGCATAGATTACTGTGTGTCTTACCTGCTCTGTACATTCACTTGTGGATTTTAGACTCAATTAATTGGACTGACCTAAATTTCTTATGTGAATATTCTAAAGAGGTTTCCCAAATTTTCTTTCTAAATCTATGTATTCATTCAGCTGGAATAAAACCAGGTTGCTGTGTTTTTTCCATCCATAGGTAGTTATGAACAGTTTTACTCCCTTCCTATAAAGATCTCTCACTGTCTTACAAAAGCAGTGTAAGTCTTAGTACATCTGAGTTTCAAGTACAGCAGTCATATGGAAGCCAGGATTAGAAGAGATTTGATTCAAAGGGCTGTACTTCAAACTCCTGGATCAACCTGCTTCTCCTGCAGAGGAATGGATGGCGTGGGTGCTGTCTGGTTGTCACTGCTATTGCCTTTCATCTGTCTTTATAGGGAAAACAGAGGAAGACAAAAGAAGGGCACAACTAGAAAAGTGTCTTGCACTGCATTGGGTTTTCTCTGGCTTGCGGTGGTCTCTTCTGTGTGACAGTGCTGTGGAACATAGACCTGAGAGCAATATTTAGCTCAGCTTTTTCTACAGCAAAACTGCTTTCTCTGTTTGAAGGCTGAAATATGGTGAACAACAATATTGAAATTCTCTCTATGGAGTGACTGCCTTTCACATAAGTAGCACAACGTAATTCCCTCTACTCACATTCTCTTCTTCACTAAGACTCTGTTTAGCCGGCTTCTGTCAGCTCTAATTACAAATCAGCAATACTCATCCTCGTTTTCTTCTGGATAAGATCTCCCTTGAATTTGACTTATTTCAGGGTGTTGGATGCCAGCTGGGAAATGGAAAATACATTCTGGAAACTGCAAAACCATCTTTCTTCCTAGACAGTTACACATTTCCTTAAGGGACTTAATTCTAAAAGAATCACATAGTAAGCAGAATAGTGCAGTAGCTCAGGTGGTAATAAGCAAAAAGATAGAAAATTTTCAGTATAAATTGAAAGCCAAATATTGTGTTAAAACCAAATATATACGCAATTTGCTTGCCAAGAATCTGTCTGGTATGTAGGAAGGGCACAAACCTCTAAACATTTGGGGTTAAAGGATTTCACATGTGAGCAAGAAATACTCCATGCTGCCGAAAATTCCTTTCCCTGGATGTACCTGACACACTGAAGTTGGCCTTCAGCCAACAGAGGGAGATAACCAGTAGCCCTTTATTCACTGGCATCCTGAGGACTGAGCCCTGTGAGACTGGAGTGTCTTTGGCGAAGGAAAACAACTGGTAAGTGATGGTGCAGCACATCCCTGGAGACGCTTCTTATGGGAATTTGTCAAAAGACAGAGCTCCAGCATTTATTTGCCAACACTTCATTTGCTTGTCACCACAGCTGCCAGCACTGACCCCAGACACTCCTGCCCAGTTCTGGTGGAGCTCACGCGTGGCCGGCATGAGAGGCAGCCACATGTGATGGGGTGAGGGCTGGGCTGGGCTCTGTCATGGAAAAGGACTGCACTGATCCAGCAGTAAAGAGTAAAAGCTACACCTGAGATGTCACAAAAGTGATCTCTTCAAAGACAGACAGCTTCGGGCACCCTGAACGTGCTTTACACAGCAAATTGGGGAGACCCTCTGGACACATCTTGGCCATGTTCTCCACCACCTTTCCACCTGTTTCATCCCCTCTTCCTGCAGTCTGTCAGAGATAGGTCAGAAATCACTGCAACCTGGAACAGGGGAAAAGAGGCCAGAATTAGGGTTGTTCATGCAGTTTTGAGCATAACTATTGCAATCAGTGTGTCGAGTCCCTCTGTCACTGCAGGAAGGCAATGGCAGTTTAGGTCAAAAGAGATGCAGGCAAAAGGGAAAATGGATTGATTAGAGGCTGAGATGCAGACGTCTTTTTGGTAGTCTTCTTTTCTGCTTGAGCCTGGTGGTGAGTTCTGGCTGCATTAGTGTCTAAACCCCAGGTATTATATATGTCTTATAGACTGGAGAAACGACTACTGCTTGACATTTGAGTGTGGCCTCATGTACTGCTACTGCTGCATTAAAGACGAAGACAAAAATAAAATTCCCCCATCCAGCAAAGAAAAAAGCCTCTTATTTAAGAAGAAGGAAAGAAGAAAGATACTAAAAGGAAAAAGCCTTCTGAAGAAATCTAGCATTAGAGACTAAGAGCAAGAGCCAGGTCAGGCCCAGCTATAGGGCAGAACACTGAGCACACGCCTTTCTGCTCTCCGTGTGGGCTGTGGGAATGTTCATGGCCCGCACTAGGACACAGCTCATGGAGACTTCTAATGGCTTGCCCTGGGACAGGTTTGCTAGCACGTTTATGTTCTTAAGGGCCACTCTGTGCCATCAGAGCAGTGGGAGGCAGGACCACCGTGAACTGTGCAGTGTCCCGGGCGCTGCTGTGTGCCTGTGTGCCTGCAGGCTGCAACGGGCGCTGCGACAGCACCGGCGGACCTTGGTGCCAGCCTGCGGCCGGCGCGGGAACTGCGGGAGCAGCTCGTGAGGAGGCCGCGGGGGCGGGAGCACCGCCCCTATGAAGACAGGCTGGGGGAGGTGGGGCCATTCAGCCTGGGAAAAAGGTTGTGTGGAGAGCTGACAACACGTTCCAGTACCTGAAAGGTCCTACAGGAAAGGTGGGCAGGATCTGTGGTGATAGGACATGGGTACAAACTGAAAGGGGGAAATTTAGATAAGCTATTAAGGAAGACTTCTTTACTGTGAGGGTGGTGAGGCACTGGAACAGGCTGCCTAGGGAGGCTGTGTATACCCCATCCCTGGAAGCGTTCAACGTCAGGTCGGACGGAGCTTGAAATGCGAGCGTATGGTCTTTGGGGCCCATGGCCCCCCGCAGCACTGCACGCTGCGCCGCGCTGCGGGGCCCCGCCCGGGAATGGGTCAGGCCCGGCCCCGGGGGCACCGCGTGGGACCGCGCCACGCCACCAGGGGGCGCTACCGCACGGGCCCGCGGCCCCGTTCAGTGCGGCCCCGCCCCCAGCACGGCCCCGTCCCAGCACGGCCCCGCCCCATCATGGGCCCGCCCCACCACAGTTCCGCCCCGTCATGGCCACGCCCCGTCATGGCCCCGCCCCCGACGCGTCCTGATCGGCAGCTCCGCCCGCGCGCTCGTCCTTGCTATCGCGAGAGCAGGGGCTGCCCGCTCCTGGTTACTTCCGCCCTCTCCACGAAGCCTCGCGCGATCTTGTGCCCTTTCCTCCCGGGCAGGGTGAACAGTCTCGCGAGAGCGGCGCGTCCTGCGACCGCGGGGCGGGGCGCGGGGCGCAGTCTCGCGAGAGCTGGCGGCCCGCCCGGCGCCCCTCAGCCAGCTCCCTCACGCTGACATGGTCGCCGGCGATGGACCCTCCCAGGACAGGTCGGTCACTGCGGGGACGAGGCCGTCCCGCCCGCTGGGACACCGCGGCCCGGGACATCGCCTCGCCCTCTGCACCGCCGAACGGCGCTGTCTCAGGCCGGGGGGATCCCCCAGGGGGGAGAGCGGCCGCGTCCCCGCCCCGCTGTCTGCTCCCCCCGGGGGGTGATTTATTCCGAGCACCTAATGCCTGCTACGGGGTTTATTTTTGTGTTTTGTTCACTTGACGTTGGCTTGGCAGTCAATGCTTTGTGCTTCCTGCTGTATTAAAACCCATGTCTTATCTGCGCTGGTGAGACTTTTTATCCTGTGTGTAGATGGCTAACTGAGACAACAAAGGTCAGGTGTGTTCACGTTGTGCTGGCAACTTGCATTGACCTGCATGTATCTAACTATTAGTGATGCTTTTAAAATTCACCTTAGTCACATATGTCACATCACGAGATGTCTCAACCCATGTAGAAACCTTTCCATATTCCATCTGCTTACAGTCTAGAGGAACGTTATTTCTGGCAGAATCAGAAATAAAATCTCTTTTTCTGAGCCCTCAGTCAGTGGTGAAGCGACGCGTTGTTTTGTGGTTGTAACTTTCTTTGTTTCGTCCTGCAGGAAGCCCTTACCAGCCCGCCATTGAAGCTTTGGAAAGCCACCCAGAGAAAAAGTTTTACAATGTGTCAAACCTCGGAGGCGCCAAGTATGGTACGATGCTCTCTGGGGGTTATCGGGGCAGACTGAGCCACTGGTGCCTTGCGGTGGCAGGAGATGCAGTTGGGAATTCCTAATTGGTGTGTTTGGAAGCTGATCATATCCCAATTTCTTAGGGCTTTATGGAGTTGGCAGGGTCTTTTTACTTGTAGGTATTTTTTTAATAAGGGAGAAAGTACAGGTGTTGCTGCAGTTTTCAACAATATTCCAAATCAGAAGAATTACACTTTTGGAAGAAAAATGGAGTGACAAAGAACTCCTATGTAATGCTTAAAAAAGAAATACAGCCTTTACTGTAGTTTTGTACAGCTCTCTGGTGTTCTAGTTTCTCCTCCCCAGCAGCCTCACATAGTGGGTGACTGTTTGCTAGAACATGGCTCCTGCTGCAGGGTGAGGTTTGGTGGTGCTCATGCTGTTGCTTAATCTCAGCTTGTCATTAGTATGCAATGGCTGTCTGTGCCAACGAGACCTTCATTGGGTCTCTGTGTCCAAGTGCCTTTCACAATGTTGCATGTGTGGTGGGAGGGGAGTCCACACAGGGGAGGGAGCTTTGCTGCTTGCCAGCTGGAACAGGCTTTAGTCTTGCAGGTAATTAAAGCATACTGGCGTTATTTTCTCCCTTTGTCTTCATGTTAAACTGAAATACTGACATGGGCTACTTTAGTAAAGGCATTTGGGCTATTTTTCAGTTTTGCAGGGTCTGAATGCTTCTGTATTCACAGAATTTGTGATATGCTCCTTGAATTTAAAAAAAAAAAGTGGATATTTTACTTTAAAACCATATTTGATGACAGTTACTAACTCCATGTTGTTTAAACAGAAGAGAGAAGGGGGCACAGGGTCTGCTGACATTTTGTGCAACAGCTGTGTGCTCTTGCAAATTTCCCCTGCTTGTAATAATAAATTCAATCTTTCAGATAAGCACACATGGAGGAAACAGTGCTTCTGCTGGTGGCTTGGTGCAGGGAGAAGTAGTGCTGTGTTAGTAACAAAACCAGACAGTTGCACAGCAGTTTTGTGAAAAGCCTCATGACAGGAGTGGAAATAAAACAATATACAACCTTCTGCGAAAATGTGCCATAAAGCTTGCAGCAGCAATGGGTATTCCTGAATATATTCTCAGGAGTCTAAACAGACTGCACTGAGAGGATCTTTGTCTTCCAACAGAAACTTCTGTGCAGAAGCTGGAAGCCTCATGTTAACTTCAAGGTAGCAAAATACAAAGTAACATCTAGACACAGTGTGGGACAGCACTGGTAGCAAATCCAGCATCTGGAATTGCTCATTGCATTTGTTGCTAGAACAGTTTGAGTTTTACCTGTTTGCCCTCTGCCTTGGGGCTTCTGTCTGTAATTTGACATTAATTGCCAGTTGATATTAATCAGATTACTCATGTAAATGTTAATTGATTTAGTTGCCAATTTTCTGGTGTTTTAAGACTTATGGGGAAAATGAGAAGAGCTCAGAAGGATTTAGGGCAGAGAGGACACGTGGAGATCTAGACCAGGCTCTTGCTGGGGCTGGAGCTGAAGTGGGGAATCTTCCATAGTTAAGCTGCACCATTCTGGGAGGACAGCGATTCCACTGCCTCCCATGATCCTGTGCTTAACTGCGCCTCTGTGAGCTGCTTTTCCCTTGTGCCCAGTCCCCGTGTCCCTTCCTGCACAGGGACTTCTCCTGGGCTTTCATGGGCACTTCTGCTAAGTCAGGCCTCCCCTTGGCTGCAGTCCCCGGGAGGTGCTGAGCACTGCAGCCTGGTCGCCATCTCCCCTCAGGGGGAGCCAGCCCAGCTCTCCCTGCAGTTCCTGTGTGTCAGGCACGGCAGTCCCAGAGCCTCCTGGAGGGCCCTGTGCCAGATGTGATCTCGTTTCTGGAGCTGTTCTGTACCCTGGAAGCCCCAAACTGCACACGGTGTTGCAGATAGGAGCTGCTGGTGCCTCATGGAGAGAAGCAGCTGCTTCTCCAGAGCTGCTGCTGAGCAGCCCCTGGGGTAGTGAGATTTGTAACCCACAAGAAAGGAAACAAGTTCTACTTTGGGAACCTGGCTTTTAAATCAAGGGAGTGGTGGCATGAAGGTTCATGTCATGAGACGTTTTGGATGTCATGTTTATACTCAGTTCTTAAACTAGTGACTTGTCTAACTAGACAACAGTGGATATGATCTCAGAAAGCCACAGTGAGAACAGAGTCAGCAAGTTCTATAATAGTTTGTGAACAAACCGCTGGATTAGGTTGAGACCACCAAACTTTTAAAGATTTTTTTTATTAAAGCCTGAAGTTAATAGTTTCACCTTTCTCCAGCTAATGTTTTTTAGGATTTCTCACTGTTCTTATGAAGCTGTTTGCCTGCTTGAATGATGCTGAAAATAGTGGGATTTGGCAGAGAAATGTCAATCAATCTTGATTTTTTTTCTTTAGTTGTTTTTTGTTTTGTTTGCAGTGAATAGTGACACTGGGGTTTTTTTTCTCTTCCCTCTTATTTAATTCTCATTTCCGTTTCTCTTTTTTCTCCTGTGAAGGAAACTGCTGCTTGTCAGTAGCTTGATTCATATCAGTAGCAAACTAACTCAAGTTATATTTAATGAAATGTTCTTCTTTATATTTTATGTTAATTTTAAAAGGGGCACATGGCAGAATAGTTTCTGGTCTTTATATCACTGCTTATTGAAAAGAATATTCTGGCATTGGTTGCTTTGGCTTGGTATCCTGAGTAATGGAATGGCAAAATGTATAGTTAAAATGGTTTTCAGTATTCCACTAGTTTTTGCTTTTGACCTGTTCTGATCAATAATCCCAGATCTATATTCCTTGCACCTCTCCCCTGGCGAGCATAAGGTACCTTATTAAATGTCACTGTCTGAACAGTGTGGTCAAGCCATTGGGCTCTCCCATTAAAATCCCATAGGATAGCACATCAATTACACATTGTGCAACTGTCTGTTCCGTGTTGTGTAGGGAAGATGAAACCCAAAGGCAACTGGAAAAGCAGGCTCCTGAAGCTCTCATCTTTCCAAACCCTAGAAAACTGGAATTCCTTAGAAATGTGAGATTGGAATTTAAAAAAAAAACTATGTAAGCTGCAAGTGCTGCATTCACGGGGTCTGTCCCTTGCCTCACCCCAGATACTCTGCCTTACTCCATCCGAGTGCTGTTTGAGTCCAGTGTCCGTAACTGCGATGGCTTCTTAGTGAAAGAAACAGATGCTATGAACATCTTGGACTGGAAAACAAAACAGAACCGTGTTGAAGTGCCCTTCTGTCCTGCTAGAGTTGTTCTTCAAGACTTCACGTAAGTGTGTGTGTGTGTGTGCAAAACCCCCCAGAAGTACCTGTGCAAACTCACCGAGTTTGTGTTCAATTCTTTGGCATGAGAATAAATCACAGCTCCCCTCTTGATACCCAGGTGGAAACCTGTGCACTGCCTCTGCTGTGCAGTAGATTCCTCGTGATAACTCTATATGATGTGAGCGTAGGAGTTGTTCCATAGGGTACTCTGGCTTTGGGGCAGGTTGGCAAGGCTGAAACTGCTGGCCTGCAAGGAGCACTTTACAGGGTAAGAGCCAAAATACAAATTGAAGTGGTGATGTTTTGGCTGTAGCCAGATGGTTGACCATTCACACTGTCACTGACAGTTCTTCCTTGAGATAATTGAAGATTAAATATTGCTTATTCCACAATGAGTAATCCAGTCAAATCCATGAATAATACGTATATTGAAAAAGCAACTTCTTAGGATGTTAACTTTCTTTGTGATTTGACTATGGCATAGCTAAAAGGGCAGTCCTTCAGCAATTTGCAAATATTCAATTTAAGCTGTCTTGCTGACTCTCTGTATTTGTTAAGAAGTGAGATAATTAAAAAAAGGAATTACGATGATAATAAAAATGAAGTAACATTTGCTTAGCAGGCAAAGCCAATAAATTTACATAGTACTGTGTTCTATAAACATTGCTTCTGTCTGTTTTGTACAGCAATACAAATAATACAAATATTGTGAAATGCTTTGAGCTTCAGAAGTGGCTCTGTTAGACAAATGATACACGCTGAGGTGTTACATGTATAGCACGAGCTTTGCTTGCATAGCAAGGTTCTGTTGTAAAGGTAAGGAGTATCTAAGGATCCCTTCTGTGCTGAAGTACCACCACACTTGAGAAGCAAAGCAAGACAAGAGTAGTGTGGTTATCTTTGAGCTGGTCCCATGTTCTTGTTTGGTACATTGCCTTCAGACATGCTCGTTGAGAGGGTGTACCATCTCCAGTGACTTTAAAAATGGTTCAAGTCCTTTAAAAGTTAGAGAATAACAGATGTATTTTCTGAAATAGGACATATAGCTACTTCTAGAGTTGAACAAAACTAAAAAGAAGGTTGTGCGTTTCAGTGAGTTAATGTCTCATGATGTTTTACTGTTCTGTTTTTCTGTCAGTGGAATTCCAGCAATGGTGGATTTTGCTGCCATGAGGGAAGCTGTGAGAAATGCTGGAGGAGATCCAGTGAAAGTCAATCCTGCCTGCCCAACTGATCTCACTGTTGACCATTCTCTGCAGATTGATTTCAGCAAATGGTAACGTACCTTTTTTTTTTTTTTTTTTACAAGCCATACATTTTTGTCTGACACTGAAGTGTGGATTCATTCACGTCTTGTTACTGTCCCATCAAATCATTTGCCGTGTGTGGATTCCTAAAACAAGACCTGGCGGTATCTGAAAAAGGGCTGGATAAAAAATGGATAAGCACTCTTGAGGGGGAGAAAGAATGTTTGTGAGGCCTTATGGGTGAAGCTGACTGATAATCCAAATTCTAGGCAAGATTTTGCTGAAATAACAGGATCTGGCATGGTTTCCAGAAACTAACATGTCTCAAGAGAATGAGGCAGAGGGCGTTCATTATTTTGCTTTGCTCTGATTTTATTGTTCAAGTTAAAGAGAACTTCCAAATGTTTCCAAATGTGGCTGCCTTCTCACAGCTCCGGAGAAGGGGCCTGCAATTCTGCTGGGCATTTTGAAAGACTGTCATTGTAGCCCATGGCTTGTGACTGGTCTGGGTTTTTAATGGGCTTTGATTTAACCCCACATAAATGAGGCTGTGGATGTTTTCAGAGAGAGAAGCATACTTGGGGAAATCTGGAAAAGTAAGGGGACTGGAAAGCTACCAGCGTGGTTTTCCCTGTCTGACAGGCAGTGATGTGATGAATACAGCCTGGGGCTGCCTTTGCTGGAGACAAATACTGCACAAGAGGAAAAACTTGGAGCTTTTGTTTAGTGTTTGCTGAAGTAAATACTAAATAATGCAGCTTCCCTTCACCTTCTCCCCTGCCTCTCAATTGTGGAGCCTTCCAAAACCCATGCAGAATTGCATAAACTGCACAGACTCTTTGGAAATTTTAAAAGTTCATGGGGGGAAAAGCCTGTGGTCAAAGGACGTGGATGTGTGAGTCATTTCTGTCAGCCTTCCAAATGCTCACAGGATTTCAGTTTGCTGGGTGTTAGAAGTGCAAGCAGCTGCAGGTGATCTGTTGTGCTGCATGTGTCGTGTCAGTTCTGTGCTCTGCCCATGCCGGTGTCCGGAGGGACGGCTGATTCCTTTGCAATTAGGCCAGCCTAAAATTATCTGGCAGACCAAGTGTTGGCAAGAGGTCTCCACGTGCTGCTTTGTAATGATAAAGCCGGCCTCTGGAGCATCCCTTTGGAAAGCTGTGGGGGCTCAGCAGCTGCTGGCCTGTGATAAGAAGCCCTTCACTGCAGGGTGGTTTGTGCTGCTTTTATAGAGAGCTCCCATCTGTGGGTCACAGCCTGGTGGGCTGTGGTAGGATTTAGACAAGGTGTCCCCTGAGGCCAGGCAATACTCTGCACTTGCATAACTAAGGATCAGTCTGTGTTACCAAGGCAGAAGAAAGCAGTGGCTTTAATTGCAATTTTGTGTATTAATAATTATGGAGAGAGGTGAAAGGCATTTGTTTTTCACAATAAGCTTTCTTTGCTCTCCTGCAGAGACTAAATGTTGCACAAATAGAGGGTAGTGGGCTATATGGACTTTATTTTTTTTTAAAAACCTGGCTTTTCTCTCTTACTTCTGACTGGCCTGAGTAGTGTATACAATTTATCTGCGCCTTCAAGAATTTGTATAAAATGCCTAAGTATGATCAGCTTATGTTTATTTCCTTGAGAAAGCTTTGCCTGTAATCATTCCTCTGTGGTTTTAACAGAACATATACAGCACTATCTTAAAAAAACAAACAAGTTCAGTCTACCATTTGGATGAGACTCTACTCACACCTTCCAAGTTTAAAACTCTGAGTTCAGCCTTTGCAATGCTGTTTATAAAGATTTCTGGTCTGTTGTGAACAAATGGAAGGAGTTGTTTGGTTTTAGTCTTTGAGACAATCCAGTTCTGTTCACTTCTTACCACACTACATTACTTAACTAAGCTTATCCAGCAAGTTTACTTTGCAACAGGGTTGTAATAAAATAACTCTATTTTTTCAGATACTGTTTTATAATCTGTTGAAGGGTTTGCAAACAACTCAAGGCAGGGGGCGGCAGGGTGTGTGCACGAAGAAGCAGATTCCCGGTGTCTCAATGAATGCTGTGTTTGGTGTTGCAGTGCAATCCAGAACGCTCCCAACCCCGGCGGGGGCGAGCAGAAGCCGATGGCCAGGCTGTCCCCGCTGAAGCCGCCGCTGCGGAAGCCGCCCCCGTGCCGGGGCCACGGCGGCTGCCGGGGCTCGTGCGGCGCAGGGGAAGCTGGCCGCAGCTCGGGACCCTTCTCTGCACAGATCGAGAACACCCCCATCCTCTGCCCCTTCCACCTGCAGCCCGTGCCTGAGTATGACAGCTCCTTTGCTAAATTGTGTTGTACCTTTGTGCTGTGGGGTACTGCTTGTGACAGATCGGGGAAATGGCTTTGTTTTTTTTTTAAACATCCTTCTGTAGTTTTCACCCGTGCCATAGAAAAGTTGTTTCAGTATCTAGAAGTAGATCGGATGTAGCAGATAAGAATTAAGTCTACAATAAATTTTTCTTCTTACAAGAAGAGCTTTACTGAACACACTGCAGATGACCACCTATTGGCTCATGGCTGTGACTTCTAAATTAAATATTAGTTCTTCTCTCATTTCTTTACAACAACAACTAAGCATAGGAGTAATTGTCAGTCTGTTGCAAAGCAAGCCTGAGTGAAAAACTCAATGAAGCATTAATTTATTTCTAAAAGTAACTCATAGATTTTTGTAATAACTTTCCAGAAGTCTCTGGCTCTTAAAGAACTAAGAACTAGCCTATACATCATCCCCCAGCCTGTGCAGGATCTCACCGTCCATCTGTCACTGAATTGAAATTCAGTAAATATCCTGCCTGTGCAGTAGCCCAGGGGAGCCTCATGTCTGTGCTTCTCCCAGATTTCTGTGTTATTAACAGGTCGTTGTGCACTGTTCCATTTATGCCAATTATGTGTAATCCTCCTCCTTCAGCTGCTGCCTCTTTGTCTGATGGGCTGTTGAGATCCCTATCTGCCTGTGCTGGACAGGTGTACAATTCAAGAGCTGATCAGATCTGTATCCCACAGTGATATTGTGCAGAATGCTGTGGTAGCATTGTGGATGTGGAAATGTTCCTGCTCAGTAAGAATGCAGGAGTGATGTTTTCAGCAATATTGGTGTTCTGGCAGCACACCAGCAGTGGTATTTATGAAGCTGCAGTGTGAACACTGACTGTCCCTCGGGGCTTGGTGAAGCAGGAGAGCTGCTGCCCTGCTGCAGAGAAGAAGGGGAAGGGTCATGACTGTAAACTACATTTCTAAAAATTGAGGACTTCCTTCCTGGTACAAAACAAGTATGTTCCTTTCCTTGTTCAGCTGCTCAAAGCAGAGGTTATTCCTCTTAAATTATGGATTACTCTGTTACAACAAGTATCAATATCTTAATAAATAACACATACTAAGATAACATAGTTCATTTTATGAGACTGTACTGATGAGTACTTGTGAAGACAAACTTGTGGCTTGGAGGGAAATACAAAAATGGAGTTTTGAGATGTGCAGCCAGTGAGTCAACTGATAGGGGGTAAAAAAGCTTCTGTGTATTGTAGCACATGCTTGGAATAGACCTCCTAAAGTATTTTTGAGGTCACACACTTTAGGCAAGCCATACCTAGAATAAACAGGTTCTCAGACACAGCACATATGAAATCAGCTATTTCTTACTGTTTACTGAAAGCTTACTGCAGGGAAGCAATTATGTTTGTTCTAATAAACCTCTTCAAAGAGTCCTGCAGGCTTAAATAAGTCTTTCATCAACCAAACTAAAACTACAACTTGTTCTTCTGTGATTTGAAATAAATTATGACAGTACTTCTAAACTTGTGTTCTTCCTAGGCCTGAGACAGTATTGAAAAATCAAGAGATGGAATTTGGCAGAAATAGAGAGAGGCTTCAATTTTTTAAGGTATGTCTGTGTACCTGCAGGCTTTGTGGTTTGGGCTTTTTTAAGAGTCATTTGTCTACCAATATTCAGGTTTAGATGATAAATTAAATGTAATCATTTGGAAGTGTCAGGTTTTCAAATCTGAAATTAAACAAGAACAGAAAATTGGCTTTCTAACTTGAAAAAGTTTACTCTGGTTTGGTTCTTGTCAGTGGGGATTTATGAAGCATTAGTGTTTTTAATGCCTTTCATGAGCTGAGTGCCTTAGGTCACAGTGAGTTTCTGACTGAAAGGGTTATTTGTCCATAACTGTGTTAACAAAAGTTCCTGAAGTTGGAAGTGTTGAGTGGAGACTAGTGTTCAGACGTGGCTGCTCTCAAACTGGGCAGCAGAAGTCCTGTGGTGAACATCAGCTTCTCTGCTGCTGGGCAGGGCTCTGCAACATTCCTATTTGATCCTTATCCTTTATTTTGACGTGGCTTAGGAATTCACTGCAATGATCTAAAACTCTTTTCATGGATGTAGACTAGAGGTTTCTTTCTGAAAGCTGCAAATTAGCTTTTACATTATTAAAGAAGGAAATGGCCAGGCTGAATCTTGTTACAAGTTTCCATGTCAGCTCTATTAAATGTACCATCCTGAGTTTGCAAGTGGTTTCACCTTGGAGTGGCAATAAATTCAGTTATGCTATAAATATAAATTCTGCTATAGATACAAGTGCTTAGGTTCTGTTGTCTGAATACCAGTCTTAGGTGGGCTTGTAATCAGTTGTGTGAACTGGAAGGTAAGAGATTTCTCCAGCCCTACTTTTGAAAGGTAGGCATGAATTATTGATTCAGCCTTCAGAGGAATTGAGTGAAAGCTTTTGTTGATGATTAAAAACGTTTCAAAGGAGATCACAAACCTCTGTTTCACAAAGGGACAAAAGCCACTTGGGTAAATGGCAAGGACTCTTTTCTTGTGTCTTCATTTTGTCTTTTTAGTTATAAGTTAGAACTAATTCTTAGTTCTAAGAATTGAATATAGCTTTGAAAAAAATGCAACTCTTATTCTCCTTTTGGAAAAATTACAGTGGAGTTCAAAAGTTTTTGAGAATATTTCAATAATTCCCCCCGAGACTGGAACAGCACACCAAGTGAACTTGGAATACTTGTCCCGAGTGGTTTTTGATGTGAAAGATTTCCTGCATCCCGATAGCGTGGTTGGCACAGACTCGCACACAACCATGGTAAATGGCTTGGGTATCTTGGGCTGGGGTAAGTATGCTCAGAACTTCATTGCTCTTGGAAAGGCAACTAAAGCTTCACTAAAAAATATTTCTTCCCACTGGGTGTTTGTATCTTAATCATAACAGACTGTCTTGAATTATTGTTCTGAAGGGTTTTTGTCCAAAAGTAATCTTGAATAACATTTCTTTCCCTTGAGAAACCACTCCTTGTAATTTAAAGAGAAAACAACCATTAACCAGCTGATATTCAAATAAGTGCTGTTTGCACAGCAGAAGTTTGCATGAAGGTTTCTTTTCTCACAGAAGATTAGTTTTAGATATAAAATACTTTCTAGTCGACTGTCATGTCTAACTTGAGCAACAGTCTTGCTTGATTTTATTTTTGGTGTGCAAATATTTACTGGAACTTACACATTTCTTGCTGTGTCCTTGTTGTAAAAGGAATGATGCTCTTCATTTGTGAGAGAAAAGCAGCAAGATGTTGATTGTCATGAGTCTTTATGTATTAAGTTTTTGGACCTGAACACATTTTGACGTGAACATTGAGTGTAGGTTGGTGAGGGTGTGAAAAGCTGTGTCCCACTCTCCCTGCAGGTGTCGGGGGCATTGAGACAGAAGCGGTGATGCTGGGAATGCCACTCACCCTCACTCTGCCTGAGGTGGTGGGCTGTGAGCTGACAGGCACAGTGAGCCCCTTTGCCACATCCATAGATATCGTTCTCGGCATTACAAAGGTAAGAGCTCAATGCCTTTTCAAACAAAAGAGAGATTGTTGCAAGTACTACCAGTGGTGTTTGAGAAATTAATTAAATCCAGGGAGTGTTTTTAGTATACCTTTAATCG
The DNA here is from genome assembly GCA_013400495.1 of Nicator chloris. NCBI lineage: Eukaryota > Metazoa > Chordata > Aves > Passeriformes > Pycnonotidae > Nicator > Nicator chloris. Next base: position 177,141 of record WAAE01009625.1, on the reverse strand, counting down.
TGGCAGTGCAGAAAGGTACAAATAATCTCTAACCATTTTTATTTGCTAGTCCTTTGAAGTAGTGGGGTTTTTTTTCTTTCCCCTCTATAGTGGTTTGCTTATAGACCCTCTTTAACTAAAAGTAATTTGTATTAATTTTACAATTTTTTTCTTTTTGCAAACATAGACCTTAGGGTTTCAACTTTTTGTTTTAAATGCTCGTGACTTGTGAATTGTGACAAACACAGCTTGCACTGTACCTCTTCATATACCAGGTATTGTGTGTTCTTTCCAACAGCATCTTAGACAAGCTGATGTCGCTGGAAAATTTGTTGAATTTTTTGGGAGTGGTGTTTCCCAACTGTCCATAGCAGACCGAACCACAATAGCAAATATGTGTCCTGAATATGGTGCTATTCTGAGTTTTTTCCCTGTTGATAATGTGACATTGAAGCACTTGAAGCACGCAGGTAAATATTAAACTAAAGGAAGGATTCACTGTAATTGTGTTTTTCAATTGTGGTCATATGTTTTTTGCTCTTCAGAAAAACCCAATGTAAGAACTCTTGAGTTTTTGCTTAAAACTCCTTAATTCTTACATGGTACTTTTCTGCAGAGTTCTGATGTGGATTTAATGTGTAATTAGACTTTTGCTTGAGGTTTGTGTCCAGTCCGGTCCATTTGTCCAATTCCTGATTTGCAAACATGATAGTGCTTTTTAACATCCAGGGTCCTGGTTTTTGGAAGCATATGTAAGCCTATAAATTATTAAGGAAATGTTCAGTCATTTTGAAAGATGTATGTAATGTAAGTCTTCTAGATTGGAAATTAATCCCATAACCACCTGGAGATTCCCTACAAAATCAAAATTTAAAATGATTACTAGAAGCAAGTGAAACTGCAGAACAAATCTGAACAGGTCTCTGATTTTTCTCAGTGGTTTATGTTTCCCTTTGAAGTGCATGATTTCACTGGCATCTCAAGCTAAGCAAGAAGGATGTCAATTCCTTATCAAGCTACTGCAAACAGAAAACCACAGGGTGACAGATGCCAAAAAAAGCTTGTTTGTGAGTGAGACTTTCTGAGACTGAAATCTGTCACTTTCAAATAAGAGTTAAATGCTTTCAACAGCAAACATTTTTGATCAGTGCAGAGCAGATGAATGGGTTTGGAAGAGTAGCCAGCAGTACTGCCCATTGTCAGCTAAGCACAGGGTCTGTATTAAACAAGGAAGCCTTAACACAGAAAAGCTTTATGGACTTCAGGGACACAACTGTCAGTTTAGTTAACATTACCACTCTAGAGCTGGCATAGCTTGTTTTATTCCTTGATATAAGAAGACAAGCTAATTTATAACAAAGGTAATAATTCATAAGTGTTTTAATTTGTGTGTCATTCCTGAATAGAAGTTGGGATATGGAAGTGGAGTACTTGAAAAAAAGGCACTTTGAATGTTACACTTTATCTGAGTGTCTGAAAGTTGTGTGATTTTTTTAAATTTATATCTTTAATATCACTTTTCTCATGTTTGAAATTACCTTCCTTAGGTTTTGATGAAGCCAAGCTTGAAGTCACAGAAGCATATCTTAAAGCTGTGAAGTTATTTAGAAATGATGAGAGTTGTTCCAGAGAGCCTGAGTATTCCCAGGTATGCTTGAAAGAAGTTGTTTGGTTGATTCTCATAAATAACTACTGATGATTTCACAGTCTCATCTCCCACTGTAACTTTCATTACTTTCAGCAAAGTTGTTTTTATTAACTCACAGTTTTGAGAAAGCAGAGTTTATAAAACATAGAGGGGGTGGGGATAAGAAGGGAAGCACAGTAACATTTTGTCAATACAGATACTGAATTCCAGTCATCCCAAGGACTGTGAATGGTAGAAAAGTTAGGGATAATGTTAAAATGTTTGGAATAAAAGGAGTAGCCTCTTATAGTGAGTGGTGTTGAAAATGGAGTCCCAGAGTTCAAAATGTCTGAGAACACTCAAATTTGGAACAAGAGTTCCTGGGTGTCTCAGGAATATATTCCATGCATTGTTGGGCTGGGGTTGGTAATGTCTCCACTTTCTGTTTCTTAGGTAGTGCAAGTTAGTCTAAGTTCTATAATTCCATATGTCAGTGGTCCCAAGAGATCTCAAGATAGAGTGGCTGTTAATAACATGAAAAGTGACTTCCAAGCCTGCTTAAATGAAAAGGTTTGTATTGTTGATGCTCGCTTCAAAAGATACTTCCTATCATTCACATGAATAAATGTTATGTTACTTATTCCTTGCATGCCTGCTGAGCCCTCCTTACTGCTACACAACTTCTTGTTGAGAGTGTTATGTTCTTGCTTGACAGGCATCCCAAAAGTAAATCATAGGTGTGTTTGGCAGGAACATGAGCTTCCCAAAGTCCTTAATTTCACAGTTTAGTTTGGTAGGGAGAAAGAACTTTAGGTAGTCCATAGTGTGACCATAGCAAACATTTTCACTTTTTCAGGGTTTTTTTAAACAGTTGTGTATTATTTAATTTCCAAAACAGAATTTACCCTAAGAAAACTCATCATACCTTAAAGGAGATGCAGAAAGACTGCCAAGATTTGTAGCTGAGTGTTCTGAGTTCTTACATTAGCAAATGATTTTTGCTTACAGCCTAATTTGTCTTCACAGAGTGAATGTTTTTACTCTGAAGGTACTGGTTTTGGTTAGGGATATCCATGGGTATCTGAAGAGTTCAGCTAATAAAGGAATGTGCCTTCTTTTTCATTTCTCATTAAAGTTCAAAACTGGCAGCAGTATTAGAAACAGCTTATAATGGGGCCTGTGGTACTGTGGTTCAGTTGTGCAGGAGGGAGATTGTAACTGATGGTGGAAGGCAAAGGGTGAGGTTGAAGGGGACCTCTGGAGGAGGTTTGAATGCTTCAGAGCACTCAGGTGAGGGTGGAAAATGCTAATTGCCCTTCTCTGGTTTAGTTATCACCCTCTTGCAATTAAAATCTTGGATATGCTTCTAATTCAGGAAGAAGTATTGTGTAGATTAGACATGTATTCTTAACGGGATGTTCCTCCACGTGTAGAAGGAAGTGAGTTGTGGAACAGCCACACATAGACTGACGTTGGTTCACAACTGCTGCAAAGTTAAAGCAGTTGTGAAGGAAGAAGGCTGAGACTAGTGTACAAACAGAAGAGACATGAACTGAGGGCTGCTTTTAGAATCATGTAAGGGTTCCTAGTGGCACAGCTGAGTATTATTTCAAAACCAGTGTTCGCTTGGTCTTGCTGTAATGTCATCCTTTCTGTACTGTAACAACTGCTAACATGTATTTTTGTCATCCAGTCTGGTGTTAAAGGGTTTCAGATTGCAGCTGAGAAGCAGAATGATGTTGTGCCTGTTCAGTATGAAGGAAATGAATACAAGCTGTCCCACGGCTGCGTTGTCATTGCTGCAGTCATCAGCTGTACAAACAACTGCAATCCATCTGTCATGCTTGCTGCAGGTATGTTGGGACCAGACAGCTCAGCATCTTAATGGTGCTCCCATGCTTCACAGCCCTCACCTTCACTTTTGGAGATTCTCTTTACAGGTTTGAAACTGAAAATCTTTACAGATTTGAAACTACAGACTTGTAGCCTTAGCTTGTAGGTTCTGGAGGTTATATAGGGAAAGTTGCTTTTCTATAATACAGTCGAAGTTTGTCCCATAAAGCAGTATTAAGGAGAGTAATTATAATATCTTTACACTTGGTAGTATGACAGCAGGTAAGCAGTTCCAGGGCTCCTGTCAGGTGGGTGCACACCATGGCACAGTTGATGCAGGAGGTGAGCTTTAGCTTCCATCCTGTCCTGGGTGATGAGCTGTGATGCTACAGCTAGGACAGAAACTCTGTGTTGCTGAGCAATTGTTCTGTCACTGCTTATGGGGTATCTGCCACACCTTCACAAGTTGCAGATGATTTGCTGGAACAGCTCATGTGTCAGACTTTGCTCTCCTCTTTTTAAGATCCTCTGTGGCCAAGGTGAGCTTCCCCTGAGGGCTGTGTGGCCTGTCTCTGGAGACTGAATGGTTTGGCACTGTGAGCTAGAACATGGCAGAGATTTGTTTTAGAGAAAGTAAAATGGGTGTCTACCTTGCTGAAATGGAAATAAAACCATGCATGGTATTGTTATGCATTAAGAAACTTTATTCAGGCCAGTGATTGCTTGAATAGTTTAATAAACTGAAAGTTATCTATTCCTCTGGGGTGCTTCATGCTTGATTTAACTAAGGTAGAAGCATAGAGATGTCCTATGAAGAGATATATAAATCGTAATCTGTGTCCTTTTTTCCTTTTGGGTTGGTAGGACTCTTGGCCAAAAAAGCAGTTGAGGCTGGCCTCGTGGTGAAGCCCTACATCAGAACAAGTTTATCACCTGGTAGTGGCATGGTTACACATTACCTCAGTTCCACTGGAGTATTGCCATACCTCAGCAAGCTTGGGTAAGGCCTGGCTTCAGGGGTGGGTTTGGGCAGGTAGTACATAGTGGTGTTGTACACTGTTTGTCTGGGGTTGGCTAATTCCTGGCTTAATAGGTTGCCCTTTAACTTATTGCTGACTTAAAACTACTCTGCTTCATTGTATTCCCACTTCAAAATTTGTGATGTGTAGCTCTAATGTATCAGAGCTGTTTTTCTGGTCACAAATTACTTCATTTTAAGTGACTTGCAGGACAGGATGAACTTGACGATGTACTTTAAAAGTGGAAGCTGGATGCAAATTTGTCAGGACAGTCTGTATTAGTCTTTTCTTATCATTGCTGCTGTCAAGGGTTATTTAGTATGTTTTTGGTTGCTCTGAAGCAGTAACACAGTATGTTCAATATTCTGTAACAGTGCCCAGCTGTGGTGGTTTGCATCAGTGACATGTAGTGTCTGCTGTTCATTTTCTAAAAAGTCTTAACTGTCAAGGGACAAAAAATTCTTGGGGTTGTTAATAAAAGAAAAAGCAGTTATGTTAACAAATTCATTGTGCCCATGTGTGACTTGACTGGTTTTTCCCATGTAGGTTTGAGGTTGTTGGTTATGGGTGTTCCACCTGTGTTGGGAACACAGCCCCTTTGCCAGAAGCCATCAGGAATGCAATCAAACAGGTAAAGCTCTGGCTGGCTTGTTGAGCACAGAAATGTATTTCTCATCCAGTTAAGCAATCAAGAAATACAGCTATGCATGCAAAATACACTTCATTTTTGGTTTGGACTCAGCATTGATGTTGTTGGTGTATTTGCTTGTTAGAGGGAGACCACGCCAATTCAGTGAGTGCTATGTAAAATAAATGTAGTAAGTAGTATTTGTAGAATACAGTTATAAGTTACAAGATAAATATATATGATCTAATCTTGCAGAGGATGCAATGTGTAGATTTTGTATCATAAGTGAAGAGGAGGGTTTTAAAGAGCTATGGGCTTGAATAATTTTAAGCAGCAGTGTCTAAACAGCTACAGCTTTTCTCTCTTCCAAAGCAGAAGAAAAATAAAAGAAATAAATGGCAGGAGAGGAGTTGACTGAAGTGACAGGAGAGCACATCAGAGGGTCAAAAGGGAAAATGAGAAGGATAGTGAGAGAGAGCAAAATGCCTTTCAGTTGTAGTGTTAGAGTAAATATCTGAAGTGGAATGCTAAAAGCACATCTGACTTAGTCAACAGACATAGCATAAGCTGTTGAAATACCCCAAACTGCTGGACCAGTGTGTCTGGGTCTGCCTTTCAGGGTGATATCATTGCCTGTGGGGTATTGTCTGGCACAAAGAACTTTGAGGGCTGCCTGTGTGACTGTGTCCGTGCCAACTACCTGGCGTCCCCTCCGCTGGTCGTGGCCTACGCCATCGCGGGCACTGTGCGGATAGACTTTGACCTGGAGCCTTTGGGTGAGTGTTTCCCTACAGTTTGTTTCTGCAGCTGCTGTACATGGGCACAGATTCCTGCACGTGATTTCAGCACCCAGAGCCAATATATTTGAAGAGAAAGCACAGCCATATTTGGTTGGCTCGTGGCTAAAGCAAAGCATTCACTTAACTGATCAAATTCTTTACCTATCTGGTACCATCTCTGCAGGCCTGAATATATATACATCTATATTCCAATATAAATCTCTAGTCTAATATTTTATTCACCCAAACTACTGTTGTGTTTAAAATCTTACTCAGGCACTGGCTCTAATGGCAAAAGCATTTACTTACGAGATATTTGGCCCACCCGACAAGAACTTCACACAGTGGAGGAAGAGTGTGTGATATCATCCATGTTTAAGGAATTGAAAGAAAAGATGGAGGTAAGAGTGGTCTGTTCTACGTAATTTAAAGGTTGCATTTCATTGTAGCTTTATAATATCCTGCAGTTGAATGCGATTGGTTTGCCACTTACCTATGTTATGGTAATGGAGGGCTTAACTGAGATGGGTACTTGGATTTAAAAGCGATTCTTAAGTCATGTAACTTGTAATATATAATGGAAAATTATTTACTAAATAATAGTAATTAATAAAATCACCAGTATGTCTTTAGTTTTGGAGTGTAAAAATACAATAAACTAACTTTTGTTCTTTTTGATTAATTTTCTTTCTTGTAGAAAGGAAACAAACGATGGAATTTACTGGAAGCGCCAGAGTCAACTTTATTTCCCTGGGATTTAAAATCCACTTATATTAGATGTCCTTCCTTTTTTGATAAACTTGTAAGTACAATGGATCTATCCACCAGATTATATGCATTGCATTGAAGTAAAGGAATAGCTATTGCAGCAAAGCTTCAATGTTGAACTAACAAATTTAATTATCACTAATATTTCTCAGTCTTTTAAATATTGTGTCTCTGGAATGAGTAAGGCCTGTTCATCCAAGGGCCTTCCAATACTGCAGGTATGTTTTATGTCTCTAGTTCCTGGAAGAAAATGTTTAATGTCCCTTTTGTTCCCTTCTGTTGTTGTCCCACCCCCCTGCCCTGGCAGGCCAAAGAAGCAGTTCCACCACAAGCGGTTGAGAACGCGCACGTGTTGCTGTTCCTGGGGGACTCGGTCACCACGGATCACATTTCCCCCGCTGGCAGCATCGCGAGGAGCAGCGCTGCTGCCAAGTACCTGACCAGCAAAGGGTGAGCACTGCTGTGCCACAGGACTGCTGCACATGCTGGATGATTGATCAGCACTGGCACCTTCCTCTAGAAATGCCTGCCTGCAGAAAGGGGGATTACATGTGGAATAGCAAAATGATGAATCAAGATTAATAAATATGCTGGTAATGGTAAGAGGATTAGGGAGGTGGGTTGTTTCCTAGAGCAGTCTCCCCATAATTCTTCTGTAAGTACCACACTGCTCGCACCACTTCATAACGAAATTGTAGAAAATTAATTTAAAATTGCAGCTTTCCTCATGAATAACCGAGCAATGATTTACACATTGCTCATGATTTATAATAATTACATTTGTTGGAGCTCTATTCTTTACATCTTTCACTGCAGATGATGTAAATATCTGCAATAATTATTAAAAAAAATCATAATTTCCTTTTAAATCAGATAATTTTTAACTTATTTCTTTCAATTTGCTTTTTATTCCAGACTCACACCTCGTGAATTCAATTCTTATGGGGCTCGAAGAGGTAATGATGCTGTGATGACAAGAGGTACCTTTGCAAATATCAAACTTCTGAATAAGTTCATAGGAAAACCAGCTCCTAAAACAGTTCACTTCCCATCAGGACAAACGGTAGGAATACATTTGTTTGCACAGCTACTCTGGAATGGGGAGTGCGGGTTTAGAATTCACTCAAAATGTGTCCCTTTGTCATTCCACAGCTAGATGTGTTTGAAGCAGCAGAGCTGTACCAGAAGGAAGGCATTCCTGTAATTATTCTAGCAGGAAAGAAGTATGGACTGGGTAGCTCAAGAGACTGGGCTGCAAAAGGGCCTTTTTTACTGGTACTGCTGGTTTGTTTGGGTTTGGGGGTGGTTTTGTTTTTTTTTCTGAAAATACCTAAAAAGACACTGTATAATTTATTTGTTAGAATCTTCATGGGAGAGAATCACTGGTCAGGATAGATCTGAATTTCCTCATTATGTAATTTACTGTCTTTGGTACCAGACTTTGAGACAAAGCAGGCATTTGTCTATGCTGACCTCTGTTTGGTCTCCATGGGCTGTCCAGTATCTCATCATTGGAGGCTAATTTCCACTAATACTGAGAATATATTCCAAGTCAGCCTTTGATTCTTGTCCTGTTAAACTCCAGCATGGTCTCTGTCTGTAACAAACTCCATTTCACACTGCATGGGCCTGCTCTGGCTTGTTTTCTTCCATCTAGCTGGGAAGCTAAAAGATATTACCAGGGTACTTAAAGGACTCTGTGCAAAGAGAGTGCAACACTCTGTGCAAACACTCTCTCTACTCTTGAGTTTGAATTGTGAGATGTTGGACATAATCTCTGTTTGAAGGTTACTTCTGTGTTTCACTGTGCTTGTATTGTTACAGGGTGTTAAAGCTGTCCTAGCTGAGAGCTATGAGAAGGTTCATAGGAGTCAGCTGATTGGAATTGGCATCGCTCCACTTCAGTTTCATCCTGGGGAAAATCCAAGTACTTTGGGACTCACTGGCAGAGAGCAATTTTCTATACTGTTCCCTCCAGACCTGTCACCCAGAATGACTTTGGATATTAAGGTATCTTTGCAATAGTTTTAATTTCTCTGTTGAAGGTTCTGATGCAGAGAAAAAAAACTTAATTCTGATGATAGGAAGCAAAGCAAGAAAAGACAAAACTTAATTCTCTTGGAAGGTAAACTTATAGTCCTGCCTGAAGTTTGTCATGGCTGTTGGAGTTTCCCAAAGTACATATACACATGTTCTTTGTACAGAACTTTGTATGCAGCCTGATATTCTTGATCATTCTGGGTGGTAGTTTGCCCCTCATGGGCTCAGTCTTAGGGTAGAATTGAGTTTGTCTCTCATAGGTGTGATGATGTGAGAGAGGCTTCAGGTCTCCATGCTCTGTAAACAAGCCCATAACACAATTTGTGCCATCTTAGGGATGTGGTGTTCTTTGGTTACCAGCAGGCCCCAGGCGTGCTCCCAGCTGCATCTAAAGTGTGCTACAACAAACCTTCCTTCCATCTGGCCCCAGCAGGCTTGGGGCTGTACAGGCACATGAGAAGGTTGGATGCACTTGAGTTCAACAAAATTTGGGGTTAGGATGTTGACTGAGAAGCAAAGGAAAGTGAAAGCAAAGCTTAATTGGTTTCTCTTTTTTGCTTTTCTTTTGAAGACTAGCACTGGAAAAGTATTCAGCGTGATTGCCTTGTTTGAAAACAATATGGAGATAACGTTATACAAGAATGGTGGAAGTCTAAACTTCGTGGCTCGAAGATTCTTATAGTAGCTACTGACTCTCTGGGTACCCTGCATAACTGGTAACTCAGTAAATGTCTCGTGTGAACCCAGGAATCTGTACTGTGGAACTGCAAACAGTCCTGTGTGCTCAAGGTTACTTCGTCCATGGATGTATAAGATTGTGAATCATTGTAACTGCAACGAGATCCTTTCCGATTTTAAATAATATTCTAATGGTGCTATTAAACATTGCTAAAATCAACATGTGTTTTGTGACAAGAGAGCTGTAAGTATGGAAGGAATGTTTTATCAGACCATTTTGTAAATAAACTATGCGAAATTGAAACTGATTGTGCTGAAGATTATTATGTAAGAAGACTTTTTGCAATTGTTTCCACTTTTTGCACCTGTAAATCTGTGTGCTGCTGTTTGTTGGTATAAGAGTAGCAGATGGCATGGAATCTTAAAGGCCAAACAGATTTTTTTTTTCCCTCATCCAGAGCTTAAAAAAGATACCGAGTTTTCAATTTCTTTAGGTTATGGGCTGAACAAAAAGCAGTCCACATGAGGCCCATGGTATCCTGTATCACAGACAATGATTTCCTTACCTTTATCGGATTATATTTCATCTGGATCCAGATTTAGACTGCTCAAGCTGTGAAATATGTGAAATACTGTGTGCTTAGAAATATGGGAAACATTCTGCATTTAAAAACAAATCTCCCAGTTGTTTCAGTCTTACAGGTTAAGCCACGTTTCTTCATGCCCTTCAACTGAAGTTTGTCACATCTGCTTCAAGGGACGCACTTTGTCATTTGTGACATCTGCTTTTATTGTCTCTCTGCAATATCATCAGACAAAGCACCTCCTCGTAATGTTTTAACCTTTACAAACCTTTTAAAACATTTGCTAGAGCTGTTTAAATTCCTCTGTTTTAAATACAACCTCTGTCTAATACGTTACACTTGTCAGATGTTCAAGAGCCACACTGCCTTTGAGTGCTTTCTCCCATGCTGGCAGCTCTTACAGAGCGTCCCTTGTGAGGAGGAGCCCGGAGCACTGAACAAAACTGGCTCTCATAGCACTGCAGTAGCTGTGGCTGGAATTGTCAGCACACTGAGGGTAAAGCCCCTGTTCCATAGCTCATGTTGGCAGGAGATGCAGAGTTGCTGCAGCATGACTTGTGTTCCCACTTGACAGAGCTTTGGTGGTGTCTGAGCTGTGCGAGTGAGTCTGCAGCTCCAGCAGGCTCTTCCTGTGCTGCTTTGTCTTGAAAAGCTTCATAACTGCACTTACAGTTTGTGTAGATATTGATTTCTGCTGGAGAACAAAACTGCAACACTTGCCTATAAATTGTCAAGATTTTGCTTTAAGCTTTTTTGTTCATAAATGTTGTCTTAAATATCAAAACATTCAAGAGGACTATATTAGCTTTATTTACATGTGCTTTTAATTTATAACCAGACACTGAGATAGTTGACTTGTGAACTAACAGATGCACTGTTAAAATCTTTAAATAGCATGTTTGACATTCCTTTAACAAAAGCCCCAAAATCAAAAATACCCCAAACCTCTTGCATAGTTTTATCAATACAATGTATTAATTTTTTGACAGTTCAAAGGCCAAACTAATTTGATTGACATAAATTTGATACATATTTTTCTATTTTGCTAGACAAAGTTCACTAAAGTTTGAAGTTCTGTATAATCTGTTTTTATATTTCACTAGTTTGATGTGATTTTCTTTTAGGTAAGATGAAAACCATTACGGTGACTCCCACCACTTCTAAGGGGGATAAATCAATGCGGTTTTGAATATTACATTCAACTGAACACTGAAGGAGTTCCTGTTCTGTGGTACACTTCCATTAATTCTATCCAGAGTGACTGGGCAGATCCTACTTCTTGTACAACAGTGTAATACTGTTTTATCCCAGCTCGAAGGTATATGGATTTAGTTCAAGAAAATGTTATTGGGGAGAAAATGGGAATTTAGTGCTGGTACATAACGATGCTTCATGCAGATGATACAACTGCAACTCTACGCCTATTTACAACTTGTATAACTACTAATGCTTGAAGGAAACAGCCCCCTGCCCTCCCTCCATGCTTCAGGAGATGGGAATCCAAGCCATGTCAAGGCAGACTGATGAGGGGAAGTGCCATTTAAAGGCGTGTGACTTACCTGCAAGTTGTCACCCGTGAAGCAAGTCAGCTCTTTTTAGAGACACAGGGGGCTTCATTACCTTAGCAGCTGCTTGAATTCTGCTGCACTACTGTGTCTTGTAGTCCATGAGAGAGAGGTTCTGAGCTGTGCTTGGACACAGGGGCTGCTCAGGTGGAGGCTCCTATTGTTGCTGCAGCAGGTGCAGCTCCGAACAAGCCCAAGTCAGTGGCATCTCCGAGGTGTGCAGGCTGACTCCTCCCCTTGTCCCTGTGTGGGACAGCACTGCCCATGGGCATTCTGCTCAGTGGTGGGGAAGGGAACTGCCCATCCAGGGAACACCTGGCTCCTGACCCATGGGAACAGTCCTGTTCCCTCTCCCTTGTGCAAACTGCAGCTCAAGAGCCCAGCAGCCACTGAAGACATTTAACTTTGGGCACTGCTGGGACCCCAAGAGCCATAGTTGGGCAGGAGTGGCAGGGGCCCTCTGGCAGGGGCAGGGCACAGGACAGTCAGGATTGCTGTGCTCACACACCAAACAGTCAATTAGACCTTGCTTTAGTATCCTAAAGCATAGAAGGACATGTACCTGTTTGAGAAGTGACTCTGTGTTAGATGTATTTAACCTAGACCTTTCTCCATTTGCATTTGGGGGGAGAATCTGGTTGAAATTTTTGTAAATGTTTTCTCTTCTTGCTACCCTCTTCCTCCCCATCCCAAACTGCAAAGCTTTGCAATAATGTTGATGTTTATACATTTTACACCTAAGTGTAAGGACAAGAAGCTATGTATATTAATCCTATTTAAGCAACTGCAAATCATTGTCTGCTGTTTCAAGCCAACAGAACAGTGTAAGTTTTAAGTTCAGTAAGTATTGTATAGACATATCTTAAGTTGAATTGATGAAAATTGTGCATACAATGTTACCAATGCTGTAAATTATTTTTAATAAAGAAAATTGTATCACAGTTCTTGTATGTTACTGTCTGTTTTGAGTAGATAGTATGGAATACACTTCAAATGGTGCTGTGTGTGAAGGGGTGGGATGAATAAAGAAAGGGGATAATATTATGTATTCTATAATGATGTGTGTTCCATTTACTTGTTAGGAGTGAGTTTGGGCTCACAAAGCATGCTTAGGTGGTGTAGAAGGATGTTCTCTGTGTTACCTGTGCTCCAGACACCACTCTGGATATTATATCAAATGCTTTTATAATAACTTTTTCTTTCCCTTCTGACAAATGTCTAATTTAGAATCTAGATGAAATTCTGTATTAAAGCAAGCTGCTGGCCAAGGTTACAACTCTGACAAGATCCTCAGAAGTGATTTGGGATGTGCAGCACTAACCTACTTCAATCCTCACTTTCAGCACAGGCATTACACTGGAGTTCAACTCATGGATGCTAAATTATTCAAGTCTCTCTTTCCACAGATAATAAGACAGGCCAAAGTACAATCTTCAAACTCTGCCCTGCCTCACAACCACAGTCAGCTTCCCCCAGAGTACCGGGCGGGCAGGAGAGGCACAGAAGTTTATAGGTCTTCTGTCTTGGCACTCCAGTCTGGCAACTGAAGCAGGAGTAAGGACTACAGATCTGCAAAGTGTATAGTCATCTTGTTTGCAGAGAGCAGGAGCACATTTCTGTGACCAGCTGTTAAACCACAGCAAGAAAGCTTTCCCACTGAATCGATTTTTTTCCAATGAGCTAAAGCTTCAGGGCCTCAAATTAGGAGAGGGAACCCTAAATATTTTACAGAGCTCTTTTTGAAAAAACCCTTATTTTTGTGATTTCTAGAGAGAGGAGTCGGTCAATTACTTTTATTAACATCTGTTCTGAAATTGGAGAGAAAAAACCATTGTTTCTTGGGGAAGTAGTTTCCCTTTTCTAAATTCCCTATTTGATTAAAATAAACATTTTATTCAGATAATGTTTTCAATTTTGTGCCCTTAATATTACAAACAATACTGAAATTTTTTGATAGAGGATTTTTTAACTGATTTACTTAAAATCAAGATACTTTAAGTGGTGGTGTTTGGATTTGGGGGGTTTGTTGGGTTTTTGGGAGTCTTCCATGGGAGTTTTCCATGACTTTCCTAAATTGCTGCTTCTTCCTAATTCTGTCATAGCAGGACGTCAGCTATAGCAGATTACTTTTCTTTCATTAGGAGTTTCAGAAGCTATTTCTGAACATTAATATTTCTACATTAACCTTGAGGTTTGTCATTATTTTCAGTAAGGGTAAAATTTTCTAGGACTGAACCCATTGTCCCAGTAAAAATTTTCTCTGGGACAGTTTAAAGGACATCCTGAGCAAGACGCCTCAGGTTTGTTACATATATTTATATGTGCTCTTCAATCTAAGCGTTTGGCAGAGATTTCGATGTGGTGGGGTGATAAAAGGGTTTAAACAAAAGAATAAAATGGATGTCTTCCCTCCTGCCTGCTGTGGGTGCAGGTTTTTTTAAGTGTTCTGCCTTTGTGACAGGAAGTCGTAGGTTCCCTGCCGTCTGGTGCTGTTGGAAAACAAAGCCCAGGGCCTGGGGCAGCGCTCCCGCACCGCGGGGAGGTTCCGGCGTCGCTGCCCGCGGCCGGGAGGTGCGGCCGGGAGGTGCGGCCGGGCCCGGGTGCGGCGCGGGGCCCCCGGGCGCACCTGGGTGCGATCGGGGCGGGTGCAGCCCCGCGTTCCGCGGAGCACAGGGCGCTCCGGCCGCGATCCGGGCAGGCCGAGGCTGCGCTAGCCGGGCCCCCGGCTGACGGCAGCGGCTGCAGCTCCTCGGCCTCCCCGGGCTGGGCAGGGTCGGCGCGGCTCCCAACGAAACCAAGGGTTGCGCTTGTCTTGGGAGGCTCGAGATTGCTGCAGCTGGGCAGGCGAGAGACGAGCGAGCGTCTGCAGGTTTGTGCTGCCCTTCTTAGCACAGGAATTTGGAAGGCCGTGACCACGCGGAAAGATTTAATCTGCTTTAACGTTAGGACTTACTAAAATTCTTCTTGTCTTTTGCGGGCACGAACTGAAGACCTCCTGATCAGGGATTCAGCAACTCTGTTCCTGAGGGAGTCATTCCTACCTATTAACAATACCAGTTTAGACTGCTGCTAGAAATGAGCTAAGGAAAGCTTGGTTAATAAGCTCTTCATGTCTGCTATTCTGAACTGTGCATCTCTCTAAAAGTCGTTCTTGGGAGGGGCTGCAGCCTATGTATTTGATGTAGGAAACCTAAGCTGGCATGGGGCTTGGTTTTCTTTGCTTGTTTAATAAATGTAGGAAACTCTTCTCCAGTAGTTGAATGCATTTTGTTGCAGTAATTACTGCTTCTGGTGTCAGAATACAGATCAGATGATCCAGCTTTTCTTTTTCTCCTAGAGACACAATGTCTTCTGGAAATGACTGTCAACTGCAGACCTTGCCCAAACCCACACTTGGTGAGAGAGAGGCAGCTGAATTGGTTGACAGGGTGTTTGGATTGAAGGTGTCATGGATCAGGTCACTCCCCAGCTATGATGATCAGAACTTCCATGTGCGTGTCTCAACTGAAGGTGCTGATGAGTATGTCCTCAAAATCACCAATTCGGAAGACAGCCAGGAGCCTGACCTCATTGAAGCACAGACCCAGGCCATGATGTTTCTCAGTGCTGAAGGCTTCCCTTCAGCTACTCCTTATCTGACAAAAGATGGTAACATAATGTCTCTGGAGGCAGGAGGTGAGCCACTGTGGGCACCTTTACTGTCCCACTCTCAGCAGTAGCTTGCTATATGGCATACCATGTGTACGCTAATGGCAAACTAGGCTTGTGTTTGAGTAGTAGGGATATGCATCAGGTGATCTGTATTCCAGCCATAATAGTCCAAAGTTAAAATACCAGAAGCAAATCAATTCAGAGAGAGTAATAATTAACTAGGAGAACACTTCAGCTTAAGGAAGTGGAGAAAATATTTATCTGACATCTGTACCCATGCACAGGAAAAGTTAAAAACGCCTCATTGACTATGTGGTGCTTGAAATTATTTGCCTTCAGAGTGGTGTAAAATACAGTTCTAGCCCATCTCAGAAGCCAGAATAAATTGCTTTAACAGTGTTTGGAAGAAAAATTGTTTTGGCATTTAGCTTTTACTGTCGCTGTAACTTCCATACAACATTTGGGATTCCTGAGACCTGTTCTGCTGCAAAATTCTGTGTGGATGTGTGCGGGCACTGGAGGAACCTTGCTTGGTGCTGAGTTGGGTCCAAGCACAAGGAGTGAAAGTCCAGCATAGATTTTTAAGTGTGTTAAGGTTTGTACATTATCGTACAACATTTGGTAAATCAAATCTTTGCATTAATTAAATGTTTTATGAGCTACATTTGACAACTTCTACACTGAGATACACCTTTTTTGCCTCTTGCATTAACTATTACTCAGTAGCACATAGCAGAGTGACTTACTGCGTCTCTCCTTGTCAGGTACTAGACCTGGGAGCAAGAAGTACATGGTCAGACTGCTGACTTACCTGCCAGGAATACCAGTAGCAAAAATCACTACCAATGCTCAGATTCTGTATGAGATAGGGAGACTCGCTGCCAGCATGGATAAAGTGCTCTCAGAGGTGAGTTCTCATGCTTCAGCCTCAGACTTCTCTCTTAATCAATGTCTCTTCAGCATTTGCTCACATGCTTGCTGCCTGCTTTTCTGACCTGCAAAATGCAAGTTGGTGACTGCAGATGTCAGTTTGACTCATGGCTCAGGTGCCAGCCTCCAAGCTGGCTGCTACTAAAGCCTTTCCCCAAGTACAGGACAAGTGACATGGTACTGATGATCCTTCTGCAATGCATTTTTTACCACAAAGAGAGAGATAAGGAGTTCTTTTTACTTATGCAAAGCTCACCTGTTAGTGTTTCAAATCTGGCATATAAAGGAGAATGAATCCTAGGGTGCTCAAATTAGAAGAATACCAAGCTCGTTTCAAAGGATTTTTGTGTAGTGCTCAGCTGGCTGATCTATTATTTTGAATTCATTTGGACTTGCTGACTTTCTTCTTGTCATTAGCACTGTGACCATTTCACATTGGTACCCTCCCTACAGTGCCAGCTGTGCCAACCAACAGAGATTTGTGACCCTTCTCATTTGCACCACTTCCACTCAGATAGCCTTAATGCAAAGTCAGTTCTGTCTTTACTCTGTAGTTATACAGGATAATAAAGCTGATCAGTCAGCCAGTAAGTAAGTTTGATGCATGAAAGACCTCACATTATTTATTAAGCTTTCTTAACCTTTCCTTCTCATGTTCTGGCTACTAGCTTCAGTTAGTTATGAAATGTAAATTGCCAGTTTTACTAAGCACATTCTTAAAATTACAAGAGCATTTTTCAGTTGTGGAAGTTAACGTACTGTTGCCTACTGGTCACACTTTTATAATGTGATTGAAATAAACTAGTCTCAAAATATGCCTGTGACTGATCCTGCTAAGGAGGAAGTAGTTAATGAGAAGCAATTCTGATGGAAAAGGCTCTTTATTCTTTAACATATGGATTATCATCCATCAAGGTGGTTAAGGTTTGTTCTTGTTCGTACACTATCCACTTTTGACTATCATTTAGTGACCTTTAAGAGCCTTAATTACAAGCATAGTTTTTGTTGTATTTTTTTTCTTAAAAGGAAGCCAGCTACTCTTGTGGGAAGGGTTTTGTTCTTTTTAATTTGCCCTATGCACTGATCCAGTCTGGCCCAGAGATCACCTTAATAAACATTTGAGGAGTCCAAGATAAGCATGGGGTGTGCAGTGGGAGAGATGCTTTTCCTCTCTGAATGTCACTTTCCAAACCATACCTTCCATTTGCTAGTGAGAGAGGGGTTAAGGACCTTGTGTGTTTAAAGTAGTGGGGCCTGGATGTACAAAGGCAAATTTTCATAAGCATAAAGCCATGGTCAGTGTCTCCATAAATGACTCTGCTCAGAATTTTTCACACACCAGCTGTTCCTAAGGCTTGTCCCCCAAAGGTCCCACCTTTAAAAGCACAGAGTGTGCCTGCTCCCAGCATGCTGGCAGGTTTTGTGTCTCTGTTGCTCCCACAGCTCTCTGTGGCACCAGCTGTGCAGGCTGAGCTCTGCCAGAGTGGGACTCTGGCCTTGGCAGAGCCTCAAAGTTGCAACGTAATGTCACCCTATGGACAGTGAACAGCAATTTTACATTATTGAAGTGAAAAATTACTTAAGGTAATCTTTGTACCTAAAACGTGGGGAAAAACCATTCAGGCTGTATGTAGATATTAGGATGCTTGCCTTAATCATTCTTCAGGTTATTCTTTTACTTGATGTACAACAACAGTCCAACTCATTGTGCTTTTCAGTGAGTCCTATTAGAAACCTGTTAAAATTAATAGGGGTTTTGAATCAGGCCCTTTAATCATAAAGTCAGCAATTTTTCTTATGCCTATATTATTGTGTGCTTTTTCCAAAGAAATTCCAGCATCCATCAGTAAAAAGTCTGCATCGAGGTCAGTTCATTTGGAACCTGGCAAATGTTCCTCTTCTAGATCAGTACATTTATGCCTTGGGCCAGAACAAATACCGTGCAGTGGTGGAGCAAGTTATTGAGGAGTTTAAAGGCAGAGTAATACCCAAGCTAAGCAGTTTCCGAGCGTGTGAGTATTTTATTTTCATTGTAATTATTTTTAACTGAGACAGAAATTTCTTACAGGAGTTTGGCTCTGTACAGAAGGAAAACAAAAATAGCAAAAATGTTAATCTCTTTTCCCTAGCCTAGACATGGACAAATACTGTGCTGAATGTGCACAAGCAGAGTAAGCCAAGAGGAATGTTCTCTCCTGTCAGGGTCAGTTCTTTATCTTTCTGATGAGTTTGCTCGCAGTTAAGTTAAAGATTTTCATGCTGTTATATCAGCTTACTAAATATATACGGAGTACAGTACTACCTTTCATAAAGGCCCAAATAAATACTTAATCCAACTTTTGGAATTCCATTGGTATTGTTGATAACGTTACAGTTCTAGAGTTGGAAACTGCTGTGTGTTTGCAAACATGCAGTGTGTTGCAGGCCCCAGCAGCCTGGAGCGCCGTCTCGTAGTGCTCCCTCTTCTCCACTGCTGTCGGTCATCCGGCAGTACAGTGGAGGTTCATGGGAAGCCGTAGAGCTGTGAAAGGCAGCATTTGATGCTGCAGGGGGCTCGTGTGGTTTTGTAGCTGAGTGTTAGTTTGACATTCATCTTCCCAAAGCTGTTTCAGCTGTTTAATAATTACTAAATACTGTCTCTATTTCTTCTGTGTTTAGGTATCAATCATGGAGACTTTAATGACCACAACATTCTAGTAGACTCCAGTTCTGCTTCCCTGGAGACCCGCCAGTACAGAGTGTCTGGCATCCTGGACTTTAGTGACATGAGTTACGGGTATTATGTGTTTGAGGTCGCGATAGCCATCATGTACATGATGATTGAGAGCCCAGACCCGCTGAGTGTTGGGGGACATGTTCTCGCAGGGTTTGAGAGCATCCTGCCACTCACCGCCGAGGAGAGAGGTGCCCTCTTTCTCCTGGTGAGTGGGAGGTTTGCACAGTCCCTCGTCATCGCCGCCCACACGGCTCTGCTGTACCCAGAGAACAAGGAGTACCTCACAATCACAGCCAAAACTGGCTGGAAACACTTAATGACCATGCTCGAGGTGGGCCAGGAAGCTGTGGAGAAGACGTGGTTTGAGACTGCCCGGGCGTACACGTGCCAGGCACCTGCCCCACAGGTCCGCGACTGCTGAGGTACTGGGGGTGACACCGGCCTGAATAAAGCAATAAAGGCGGCGCTGCCTGGGCTGGATGGGGCGCGTCGGCCGCGCTGCGGGCGTGGGCGGGACCAGGTTCATCTCCCCGGGAGAGAAAACCATTACCGCCCTCACGGCGGGCTCAGAGGTGTGGCCATTACCGCTCTCACAGCGCGGGAAGTATACGTGACCGTTATGTCCCCTCATGGCAGGAGCCGGGCCCTTATCCGCCCTCACACCGGGGGTGTGGTGTGACCATTACCTGCCCTCACACCGGGGGTGAGGTGTGACCATTACCTGCCCCCGCACGGCAGGGATATGGTGTGACCATTACCTGCCCTCACACCGGGGGTGAGGTGTGACCATTACCTGCCCCCGCACGGCGGGGGAGGCCATTTCCCGCCCCTTTCGGCGGAGCGCGGGCACGCGCACGTTACGCTGCGGGCCGCGCGCGCCAGCCTCGCTCCGCAGCGACAGGAAAGGGTGCAGGCCCCGCCCCAGGCCGGCAGGCGGCACTGCGCAGGTGCGGCGGCCATTTCCGACGCGGCGGTGAAGGTTCGGGCGCGGCCGCAGCGCCCGGTTCTTGCCCGCCGGCCGGGCCTCGCCGCCCCCCGCCCAGCCCAGCGGTTCCTTCCGGCCCGCCGTGAGTGAGCACGGGTGGCGGGTGGGCGGTGGGGCGCGGGAGGCGTCTTTGCCCGGCGCGGGAGGCGGCGCGGCCCTCGCCTTGTGCCGCGCTGAGGATGACTGTGCAGTGCGGGCGCGGGCGGCAGCGCCCCCTGGGGCCGTGCCCGGGTGCTCTCGGTGCCGCTTCCCGGGGTTCCCGCTTCACGTGCCCTGTGCTCTCTTGGCAGCCCCGGTGCCGGTTCCCGTGCCCTGTGCTCTCCTGCCGGCCCTCTGCCCGCGGCGCGTCCCCGGCAGCATGGTGAGTGACTCGCCTTCCCCGGAGCCTTGCTGAGCCGCGGGTCCTGCCGAGTCACGGCCCGGGCGGGGGCGGCGGGCGGCGGTCACCAGTGACCAGCCCGAGGTCACCGAGTGGCTGGGTCTGTTACACAGAGGGTTTAGAGCGTTGGTGACAAGAGACTGATACTTACTGAGCTATTCTTTTACAGTCTCGAAGATATGACTCCAGAACTACCATATTTTCTCCAGAAGGTATTTTTTAACTCTTTCACTTGACACTTGCAAGTAAATTCTAACTATTCTATCTGTCTTCTCAAAACTGTCAAAACACTTTCACAAAGCGTGGTTGTTAGTAGCCTGTTTCTGTCTGAATATGAGTTACAGAAATCATACTTACCCATACCCAGTTCTGTAGGGACAGCAGGGGTCCAAAGTGGACACTTTCAAATTAATTCTAATTGAAGTAGTAATGACACTGAGTCCCATTAGTGAGTAATATCGCCTGCCATGTTTTTGAAATAACCATTTATCTCTTGTTTGAGTATGGTTAGATTTTGTCACTATCGCTTGAGAATGGATAATATCCTGCTGGTGCAGTCATGCCTCTCCTTGTTATTCTTGCACATGCTGAAACAAGTATGTACAAACCACGTTTTCTTAGTTCTTACATGGGATGAACTCAAGAAATCCAGTATAAAATATTTTCATTGTTTATTGAAAATTTGGCTTATTCTATACTAGAAATTGAAAATTTGTACTTATTGTACAGGTTATTCTTCTGCAGCAGAGAGTTTTTAAATTTTTTTTTTTTTTTTTTAATAGAAGGATTTTTTTCCCCAGTGGTCATGTCCAGTATTACCTTACCCTCCTTCCCTGACTACTTCCTCCTTTTCAGCCAATTAATTTACAATTGACTGGTAAGAGACTAAAGAAGTAGATGGGACAATGAGCACTTGTCAGATTCTTGTAACTTAAAGTCACCTTGTGTAGTTGCGTTTGTTCAGTGTCATTTTTTGATGATGGGAATTCCAATCCTTTCCCAGGTCGCTTGTACCAGGTTGAGTATGCAATGGAGGCCATCGGGCATGCGGGCACTTGCCTGGGAATTCTAGCAAATGATGGAGTTCTGCTGGCAGCAGAGCGGCGCAACATTCACAAGCTCCTTGATGAAGTGTTTTTCTCAGAGAAGATATACAAACTTAATGAGTAAGTTGAAATGGTGATTAAATGTCCAGTGATGTCATTAACAGCAAAGCACTGATTAACACATAACTTGGTCATATTTTATTTGAAGTGTTAATAATCTTTTTTGTTTGGTGTTTTAGACAAGTATGACTGTTCTGTCATTGTTCACTTTATTAGTTTCCCTTCTAAAGTAGAAGTATTGCTGGTCTGGTTTTTTATCTCTAGGAGAGTTTTCTAGGTGGAATAATCTGTTTGTTGGTACTACGCCATACAAGGTAATGGTATTGTAGCAGCTGGGACACCGGGAAGTCTCAGTTTTACAAAATACCATGGGGGGGGCAGAATAAAGCATGCACGCAAAAATTACCATGCTATTTCAGGTCCCCTTCTACACCTCTGGTTTTTTTTTTGGTGGCTTGAAAAGTATGAGATAACTGGGTAAACAGTGTCTTAGGCTTCTTTGCCACAATTGTAGCAGAGATGAAACATCTTTCATTACAATTTTAATTTTAGCTCCTGGAAGTTAAATTTTTGATGTCAGAGCAAAGAGTTTTATGGATTATGCTTTCTTGTTGCAAGGGAGGTAGAGCTTCATCCTTGACAGGAGCTGCACATGAACACAAATAGTTTTCCATCCTGTCTGTCTCCCATTCCATGTTGATGTTGAAAGCACCTGGATTGTTAGGAGGTACTGGATTTTCAAGGAGGCGATGTAACTGTACACTGGAGTAGTCCTCTAGAACAGCCCTTCCATCTTTTGGAAATCCCTAATTTCACAAATCCTTTTTGTTTAGCAAAAGGTTTGTAGCATATCAGATTGAGCTAAAGAGATACTAAATTAAGATCCAACAAAACAATCAAGGATTGAAGTGCTTATTTTTCTTAGGTGCCTATCAAGACTCTGAAGTTTCAGTTACACAGATGCCATGTGTTTCAGCAACTCCCACTGAAGGCCTGTCACATCTGTGTGGCTCCTTCAGTGTTGAGGTGTGCTGTGTCAGGTGGCCTCCTGAGAGGCACCTGTATGTATGTGCCTGTATGTATGTATTGTAAAACCACTCAAAACTTCATCGTCCTTGGCATGACCCTCTTCTCAGAACTGTGTGTATAACTAACATACTGACTCGCTGACTTCTGCTGTTTGCCTTTGCTCTTAGCAAATGGTTACTGATATTTTTGGTGCATCCTAAAGGCAGGAGCTGATGAACCCATTTTGTATGGCAGCTGTGTAGTTTTGATCAGAAAAGCCTGACAGTAGATGCTCTGCTTGAACCCCTGTGTGAAGATGTGAGTGTTGGTTGGAGATTGACAGGAATTCAGTTCATTTGTATGCTTTTCTTGCAGGGATATGGCGTGCAGCGTTGCAGGAATAACTTCAGATGCCAATGTTCTAACAAATGAGCTGAGACTGATTGCACAGAGGTAGGTCTGCTGACAGCTGACATAGTTTTACTTGCATGTGCTGTCACATTCAGCTCTCTATGCATTAGATCAGAATGAGCATGCATTTAGTAGATCAGAAGTAGGTTGAAATAGAACAGCTAGATCAGAGGCTCTAACGTGGGAACCTATGTCCTCTTAAATGTTGTGCAGGATATGGTCAGCAAAACAAGTTTTGAAAACTTTTTTTTCCTCTTTGATGTTAGGTATTTGTTACAGTATCAAGAGCCCATTCCTTGTGAACAACTAGTAACAGCACTGTGTGATATCAAGCAGGCTTATACGCAGTTTGGAGGTAATGAAGTGTGATGAATCATTGTTACTAAATGTCTCAAGAACAATTCTCTTACATAATATGAAGGATCTAAGTCTGTGGACAGTTCTACTGAATTCTCTTACTTAGGAAAAAAATAGCCTAATTTAAGAGGGGAATGGGTAGTCATGGTTACTGTTTTTTGCTGCTGAGGTTTCTTCTTCTTGTGGCTTGGGAAATTGATAGCTGAGATGTTGGCCCATTGCATGGAATGCCTTGAGTGCTTTTGCATTTAATGAATGTCTTCAAAAGACCAGCAGAGAATTGTTTAGGCAACCTTTCAGCATTTTGGGCCCATCCAGCATAATGGACAATGAATCAAAACCAAGGCTTGTATGTAGGCTTTTCAGTATTCTAACACTTGCAAAAAGTACTGTTTACGTGGCTCAAGCAACATGTTAGAAAATGAAATTGTTAGTAGTGTTCCTTAGTCTGTGAACTGATGAGTCCGTTGTTTTACGTATATGTAGCGGGAGAGAATTACCTTTTAAACTACCTGGCTTAAGGCACTGCTAAGGTAAATGCTTTAACAGCTAAGCTACATACTTGAAATATTAAATTTTGATTTAAAGTCCTGAGATGATAAATTACAATTTGTGGAGACACAAATGAACTGGTCTTAAGGTTAAATGGAATAACCCTCTGCTGCCTCCCACCGCGTGACTTAAAAGGAAATGCTGGCATGCTTATCTCCAGCAACAGAAGTGCAGAACTGTCTGTTAAATCCTAGTTCACAGGAATAGAGTGAAAAACGGAATCAAAGAAAATAATTGTCACTCATGACCAATCCTGTTACTAAATTTAGGTTTCTAATAGCCTTCTTTTCAACAGGAAAACGTCCTTTTGGTGTTTCATTGCTCTATATTGGCTGGGATAAGCATTATGGATTTCAGCTGTATCAAAGTGATCCTAGTGGAAATTACGGAGGGTGGAAAGCCACATGCATTGGGAATAATAGTGCTGTAAGTTCTGGGTTTTTTCTTCTCAAAAAGACAAGTTAAAAAGTGTAAATTGTACTGTATTAATTAAGCTGAGTTGTTGATTATTAGTTCGGCAGAGATGTACAGGTAATTGTAGAAATGCTGCTGTTAACTCACATGTTGGTATTATCTGGCAAAACCCCAACTGTGTGGTTGATTGCCCAAAGACACCATTTTAGTTTCTGTGAAATTTACAGGCAGCTGTGTCAATGCTGAAGCAAGACTACAAAGAAGGGGAAATGACCTTAAAGACTGCCCTGGCGTTGGCCATTAAGGTTCTAAACAAAACCATGGATGTCAGCAAGCTCTCTGCTGAGAAAGGTGAGTGTTTGCAGAGACGGGATGGCACCCTCTGCTTAAACAAAGGGAGCAGTGAGTGTACGTGTTCCAGGTGTGGCTCACTGGAGTGTTAGTTGTCACAAAAAAATGTTTTCAGAAGATGGAGGAGTTCTCAGCCTTAGCCTAAGAGGCATTTGGATAGCTTAGTCCAGGCTGATCCCTGTTGGCCGGCTCCAAAGGCGAGGCTGCAGTTTGGGGATTGAAGTGCCTGCGTGTCTGGGAGCAGAACCCCGAGAGGAGCCACCGTGCTGCTGTGCTCTGCTGCAGGAGGGGACTGCGGGTGGCTGCCTCCAGCCAGGCTGCATGGCACAGGGGGCGTTGCAGCCTTCTGCCTGTCACTTGTAGTCTCAAACCTTGCCCTGCTGATGATTGCTCTGCCTAAACGCTGCTGTCTGTTCCATGTGTTTCAGTTGAAATTGCAACACTGACAAGAGAGAACGGAAAGACAGTAATAAGGGTTCTGAAGCAAAAGGAGGTGGAACAATTGATAAAACAACATGAGGAGGAGGAAGCTAAAGCTGAACGTGAAAAGAAGGAGAAAGAACAAAAAGAGAAGGATAAATAGAATATGAAATCAAGTGTTCTCTAGATAATGAAGGACCTGCTTCTGCAAAAGATAATCTGGATTTCTGTGCTGTAGAAGCCTACAGCTAATGGCATGGAGGACCCAGAAGTACTTTTGATGAACCAGGTCTTTAGTTGTCATTTAGATAATTAGTTTACTGCTCCTTACATTGACCAATAATTGCTTTAATTCTTGAACACTCTTTCTTTCATCTTCTATTTTTTATTATGGAATAAAAGCTAAGAAGAATAGTGATGGGTGTGTTTATTTCCTCAGTAATGCCTGGATATGCACAATCTTGAGGAATTTAATTGCTTTAAACCATTAAAACAAGGTATATGCTAGTTGGTAAAGAACAAATATGGTGTTAGAATTGTTAGAATTTTGTGCGTATGTGTGGGTTTTCCTTTTAAGGTAGTGAAAAGACCTCCTAAGTTTGAAAAGTCATTTCACAAATACAGAATTAAAGTGTGCTGGCATGCCAAGTTTTAGTTTTGGCCTATTTTGTTCTGTAGCAGACTCTGTCAAACTGATGGTCTTGCAAGCAGTAGTGTTTTTAAAATGCCCTGTAGCAAATGTGTTCAGTTTATCATAGCCTTCACAAGTGCATGTGTTTTCTAAGGAATTAATCATACAACACTAGTTATAGTCACACAAACTAGAAAGACATTTTACAAAGGCCACGTGAAAATGCTTTATCTTGTCAAAGTACAAATAGGTAAGTAAAATAGTGCATGATTTTTAGGCCATGTTGACTAGTCAACATTTTATCCTGAAAGAAAATAGAGATGTTTTATGTTTAGTTTAGTGTTGCTGATACTTCCCCAGTGAATTTGGTTCCTTTCTCTGACACAGCAGTCAAGAAAACTATCCAGTTAACCACCAAGAAATCATAATTGTTCATGAATTAGGAATCATAGTCATTTTTGTCCAGCTTGCCCCTATACTGAATGCAAAAAAGTATGATTGTCAGATTAGCAAAAATCTCTTGTACTTCTGGAAGAAAAAAAAGTGATCTGGAGTGAACAAAAGAAATGGAAACAAGTTACTGAAAATTACTGTGCACCCATTCAGGTATCAAAAGCAAAGTGAAAAGCCTGAGTGCCACGCTTAAAAGTGAGGCCTTGCTGAATTTCAAACTATGACAGTGGTGATCCAGCCCATTTGTGCCCCCCCCTGGATTGTATTGATCTTGTAGGTTGGTTTGGTTTTCTTACCCCAAAGGATATCTGATGTATATAGGATTTAATATGACCATTTGAAGAAACAGAGTTAATCCATACAATGTTTTGTTGGTTTTAATCCATCTCAGACATTTTTGACTAAAATGTACTTTGTCAACATGGCCAGAAATGATCCTTCCTCCCAGCTAAATCCATTTTTGAGCTCACTGCTGTAAGAGTCACTGTTGAGAACAGAGGGAAGGAATCTGACTCAAGATGTCTGTGCTGCAGCATGTGTAGTTGTCCTGCACTCACTCTGGCAGCCTCTGTACAGAGGGGGGGGAGGCTGGGGGTTCTCTGCAGGATCTGCTTGGTCATTCTCTAAGTCTTGGTGCAAACGAATTGCTTTAGTCTTTAGCACTGAACTTGGATAGCACTTTGTTAATACTCAATTTTTATAGCTAATGAAAGTTCAACTGACTTTTATTTACACCTTGTGCCACACTACGTCTTCCAAATAACAACATCGGAATGGTATTTCATATAACAAGTCCTGAATAGTTGCAGGCAACATGCAATGGGTAATACTTAATCTCCATTATAAAGGACTGTATAAATACCTCAAGCTCCATTTTATGTAAAAATTCAGTGCTCAATCTTTCTATTTTTTGATACCATGAATGCAATATATGAGCATCTTTTGCAGATTTCTGGATCGCTGATGATGGTTATACAAGTACTTGGAATATGCTCTAAAAGCAGCAATGCCAAAATGGAGTTTTTCTCACTTCTCAAAGATTACTTCTGACAATATGTGATAGATTCCAGCAATGCTTTCTGTCTTCTAGGAAACTGTTAGAGCATCTGAGCTTGTGTTCATCAATGTATATAGTTCATAAAAGGCAGTCTGTTTAGTGTAATAGTGTAAGTATTATCAGATAGCTTAGAATATAGACTTAATAAAATATTTTTCTTAGAAGCATCTTTTTCTAAAAAAATGGGGATAACTCATATATGCATATCTTGGTTTAAAGAATTACCAATACCATTTCTTTGCCAAACATGGCATCAGTTGCTGGTAAAGGAGAACTTTTTAGATCCTGTCATAATACTTTAATAAATGTATTGAAGCATTGTGATAAGTTTTAAAAGATCTATTTATTTAAAGGTTTTGTTTGCACAAAGTGGAAGAAGTATTGTCTAATACTTTATGAGTATAATCTTTGAACAGTAATTACCAATTTAATTTAAAAATCCATCATCTCTCCTGAGTGCCATTAATAGCTGTATGTGAGGTGAGCCTCAGTACTGCCTTGGAATAGGCAAGTAACTCTAGCTGGCAGTCATGTCCAAGATGTACAGCCAAGTTCTCCTAACCAAAATTTAATTTGTGATTCTTTCCTGCATTTGAGCCTAGAGCAGTAAGCAGATGCTGGAGATCTTTCACGATTAGAATCTTCCTGAGCCATCCAGACACTAATGCAAGTTTCTTACCTGTTCTTCCTAGAAATAAGAGTTTGACTGCATTGGCCTATTGTGTTGATTCTGGCTTTGTGTGTTTAAAAAAAAATTTAAAAAAATAATCACCACCAACTGTGCCTTTTCTGGGAGTGGTTTGGGGATAAGTCGTAAGAACAGAAAAATTATTCTGGCGATACAATTGAGGTATCTTTGCTAATCAAAATGATCTTCCTGTTCTTTATATGTTTTTGGTGTATGTAGTGTTTATGTAGAGTTTACAGTGTATTAAATAAGTATTTAAAATATTTAGCTATTGCTGTGGATTTAATGTTATTTTAAAACAAGGACTTCATGTGGTGCTGTGGAAGGTGACAGATTTTACAAGTTAGGTAGAAGTATTAAAATTGTTTGCATAATATGATGTTTGTAAACCTAAAAAACTGGATAGCTTATATCTCACTTGAGTGCATGATAGAACTTGTTAGGGCAAATATGCAAATATTCACAAATAGATTGTCCTAAGAAATTGTAATGTGGTTTGTTATTCTAAGTAGTTTAAGAGATAATGAAACTACCGCTTCTCCAATAATTACCTGTGCTGTCTCTTGCATCTGTCAGTGTTTAAAAATAGTTAGCTTGTTTTCTAGGTGACTGTATTCTGTTCAAATAAAGTCAAATTAACTTCCAAGGCTGCTTCTTATATGACCTCCTTTAGGTATGCTTCCCCCTTCATCCAAATATTTTACTTGCCAGTTACAAAAGCACCTAAATTAAGAGTCAACAAAAGACTCCTGATGTTAAATTTGACAGCTGCTTCTGGTTTGTTACGTATTTCCAAGGTAACTATTTATTCTTTCTGTTCATAACCTTGAAATTAGGAAAAAAATACTCTTCACTCTGTTGTGAAAATGAATATAATGACTGAAAGGTGTTCAATGGTTTCAGAGGCCTCAGGTCTGTATGTGATACAGATAATGCAACTCAGTATACAAGACATGTAAGTCCAAGAAGTGGGTGCACTCAAATACTTCATACATGAGAGAAATTGTGTAGTTTCAGACTGGAGGAGATTCTAAGACATTTAAATGTCTTTCATATTCTTTAAAGAGTATTTTCCACTACAGTTCTTCTGCAGTAAAAATTATCCTCATTTTCAAGTTTTAATTGCAGTTATTTCTACTACAATATGAAAACCCTCTAAAGTTACTGGATCTAAGAGTACCCTTCACTGGCTTTAATCTAGAGAAAATTCATCTTCACCAAGTTTTAAAAATATTTCTTATTTTACAAATAGCACTCAGCCGCCGGCTATTTTTATCTGGGTTTGGCATTTGGCTTTCCAGTTAGAGTAGTCTTCAGTGCACAGTCTAAGCTGCCATCAGCCAATTTATTGCAGATTCTCTTTAGTGGGGACCTTCAAATGTCACCTCCTGCTGACAAGGGTCCTTTAAAAGACAGCATTACACATGTAATTGTTCAGGCTTTCACTTAATGGTAAATATTAACATGCTGCTGATACTATTAGCATTCTGCTCCAAGTTCAAAGCAGCAGGAAAAAACAGCTACTTATTTATAACTACTGTTTTCTAAAACAGCAACAATACAACATAATTAACATGTGGCAGATGATGCTACATAAAATATTCAGCAAAACGTTAGGCATGTAACCCAGACAGTTTAATCGTTTTATATCCTACAGCATCTGTTTTGCCTGGTTGTGACCCAGCTGCACACAAATCCACAGTTACGTAATAAAACCAGTTTCCTATGTCCTGCATGTTCTAGTGGCTATGTTCAACATTGGGAGCGACATATTATGGCTCCAAAATGCATTTACTGCAGTGCACAGAAATACAGATTTTACCTGATAACCTCATGTTAGGAACAGCAGGTGCAGTGCAGTAGTGAACCAGCTTCCATCAAAAACTACAGTTGCAATTCCAGTACAAATATTTCCCAGTAATTCTTGAAGCACCCAGAAAATATCAGAGCTACAGTGTCACCAAAAAAAAAAATAAAAAGGAAAAAAAGTGGGGGTTGGTGCCCTGTTTTGGGCTAAAATATATTTTTCATTTACTATAAAATCTTGAGTTGACCACTGCATATACACTGAGCATTTCAAAATAAGAGTCATGCTGCATCCTTTAGACAAATATTTTGATTGTGGAAGATATGCCATGTACAAATGGATTCTCAATATATAAAATGAACATATTTACTGCAGAGCATTCTAATCAATACAGCCTGTCACCAGAAGTGTGCTGGAAGAAACTCCTGTGTAAGCAGCCCTTTTTGTGTGCTTGTGCAGACGGCACATCCCAAATATGGCTGCAGGAAAAGATGATACAGAAAAACACGAGTTTTAAAAGTAAGAAAGGGATTGAAATGCTCCAGTATTCTGTTTTGGTCATTGAAAAGAGTCACCGTTTATACAGAGAGATGCAGTTTTTCTGTAAATTTTTCTGTAAAATAAACAATTGGTAGAAAAGAATTTTGACAATTGACAACATGCTTAATGAAATTGCTGTTTGGGTGATGCTCATTTTAGAAAGGTATAAAGCTGCTAAAAGTATTTTAGTTAAATAAGGACCATTTTTCTGAGGAATCTGGTATCTAGCATTTTTCATGTAGAAGCCAATTAACACTGTAAAGTAATTTAGCCCTTCTTTCCGAGTCTTTTCCCTCTGTGAAATAGTAAACACTGTCTTAGAGGTAAAAATGCATTATGCCAACTGCTTCTATTTTTTGTGGCAATGTGCATACTGTACATTTCCAGTAGGATGATTTAGGAAAAATCACTGATTAAATTTCACAGTTGCTGTATTGAAAGTTGTCTTTTGTAACAGATTTTATTTATCTGATAAAGAAAAAAGTGTTTTGTACAGAGTATTTTTATATATGTTGTATATCTATAATATACCTAACATATGGAAATATCCTGTCTTTTTAGCTTGTGTCAGTTTATCTATTTTAGATTAAAAGTTCCAAAATATTCTGAAATTAGAAACTTTTAAAAATCTATTTAGAAACTTAAAAAAAACCCCAAAAATAACCCCACCCTACTGAGTGTTTCAAATACAAGGCAAATTAAAGTTGGTTTTTTCGCCAGAAGTCACTTACACTTGCACCCTGGCAAAAGCACGGTGCAGAAGCAGCAGGCATTGCCCGGGTGGGTGTGCCGGAGTTACGGAGCGCTGGCGCTGCCGCAGCCGCCGCGCGGGACAGCGGCCCCGGCCCCGGCCCGTTCGGCGCGCACCTGCTCGGCCCCGGCAGGAGCCGCTCCNGCCCGCAGCGGTTCGCGGCTCCCGCCGCCGCGCCCCGGGGCTCGGAGGCAGCGGGGGCCGTGCCCCAGCCATGGCCGGGCGCGGAGCGTGGCTGCGCTGCGGCCGCCCCAGGTCCCTGCTCCTCATCACCTGCCTCTGCGCGCCCCTGCTCGGCCGGCTCGGAGCCTCGCACGCGGGTAAGGCGGCTCGGGGCGGCCCCGAGGGGTGAGGGTCGGCGGGGCCACTGGGAAGAAGAGTGAAGGGTGAAAGGCGCTCCGGTGAGGAGCCAGGAGGGTGTCGGAGGGGCGGCCTCGGCCGGCCGGGGGTTCCGAGCCTACCTGGCGCTGTGCGGGGCCGCCGGGGATGGAGCGGTGGTACCGCGGCCCGGGGGGTCTGCGGACGCCGCTGCCCTCCCCGGCTGTGTGTGGCTGGGAGCGCGGGCAGCGGGAGCGCTTCGTCAGGGGAAATGAGGCGGGAATTTGCGTGAGGGGGGAACGCTGCCGGCGATGGCGTCTCTGCGCACCAGCTTCGTTTTCCGCGCCATCAACTTTTTCCCGCACGAGGTTAAGGTAAGGCTGGTGCCGGGTCCGGTGGTGGCTGCTGAGGGAGGATGTCAGGGCTGCGCTGGCTTT
Source organism: Nicator chloris (assembly GCA_013400495.1). Lineage (NCBI taxonomy): Eukaryota > Metazoa > Chordata > Aves > Passeriformes > Pycnonotidae > Nicator > Nicator chloris. The sequence continues at coordinate 145,679 of WAAE01009625.1, read as the reverse complement.
AAGAAAACGAGCGGGACCTCCGGAGACCGCTGTCAAACGGGCTCGCCACGGCTGCCCCCTCACAGAAGAGGGGGAAAATGCCTTTGCTAAACTCTAGCTTTTCAGGTGCATTATTTTAATAACTGTAATTTTGCATATGGATGTCACTGCACACGAAAACAACCCTCTTAAGAATTTATAACAGAACTCTCTTTAGTTTGGTCGTGCATTACTTTGACTTCAAAAGAGGCAGTCTCATAATTCAATCAGGATTTGACTTTCCGAGTTGAAGGATGTAAAATAGCATGTGAAGGTGGAATGTTTATAGAATTACACAAAGATTAAAGGAGCAAAATCACTGCTCTTCCACAGATTCATTTAGAAACAGTTGTTTCAAAATGTTGCACTTACATAATTTGTAAGTACATTGCCAAGAGTTTTGTGGAATGTCTTGAAACCGTAACTGCAATAATTACAGGCAGAAAGACAATTAATTAAAGATAAATTTAACTTTTTCTTATATTAACTGAAAATTGAAAAAGTGGTTGTAAATATGGTTTATGGAAAGTTGATTGTATCGATGTCTAGGTTTTAATTCAGCATAAAAATACTCAGTCTGTTATTGCTAAATGTAATTTAAAAGATTATTCTTTGTCTCAGCATTTGGAAAAGTAGTGTTTTTCATGGTCTTCATGAAAGAAGATGCAAAATCATTTTGTTGCATTATATGATTTATATGACTGCATGGAATTAGCTGCAGTCAAAGTAAGCCAAGTTTTGCCTTTTGGCACAAGCCAGCAATTTTGACTTCACTGAGAATTGATCATATATAGTGAGGCTAAAGTNATCTATAATATACCTAACATATGGAAATATCCTGTCTTTTTAGCTTGTGTCAGTTTATCTATTTTAGATTAAAAGTTCCAAAATATTCTGAAATTAGAAACTTTTAAAAATCTATTTAGAAACTTAAAAAAAACCCCAAAAATAACCCCACCCTACTGAGTGTTTCAAATACAAGGCAAATTAAAGTTGGTTTTTTCGCCAGAAGTCACTTACACTTGCACCCTGGCAAAAGCACGGTGCAGAAGCAGCAGGCATTGCCCGGGTGGGTGTGCCGGAGTTACGGAGCGCTGGCGCTGCCGCAGCCGCCGCGCGGGACAGCGGCCCCGGCCCCGGCCCGTTCGGCGCGCACCTGCTCGGCCCCGGCAGGAGCCGCTCCCGGGCTGCGGGACGGGCACGGGGGGCCGAGCCTGCGGGTGCAGCGCAGCCACCTCCTCTCTGCGGTACCTGCCGGGAGCTCCTTCGGCGGCACCGGCTCCCGCACCGCGCCGGGAGCGGCTCCTGACCCCCGGGGGGCGGCCGGCGGTGGGCGCCGGGCCCGCGCTGCCCCAGGTTCCCGCCCCTCGCGGCCCANCGGGGATGGAGCGGTGGTACCGCGGCCCGGGGGGTCTGCGGACGCCGCTGCCCTCCCCGGCTGTGTGTGGCTGGGAGCGCGGGCAGCGGGAGCGCTTCGTCAGGGGAAATGAGGCGGGAATTTGCGTGAGGGGGGAACGCTGCCGGCGATGGCGTCTCTGCGCACCAGCTTCGTTTTCCGCGCCATCAACTTTTTCCCGCACGAGGTTAAGGTAAGGCTGGTGCCGGGTCCGGTGGTGGCTGCTGAGGGAGGATGTCAGGGCTGCGCTGGCTTTAAGAAAACGAGCGGGACCTCCGGAGACCGCTGTCAAACGGGCTCGCCACGGCTGCCCCCTCACAGAAGAGGGGGAAAATGCCTTTGCTAAACTCTAGCTTTTCAGGTGCATTATTTTAATAACTGTAATTTTGCATATGGATGTCACTGCACACGAAAACAACCCTCTTAAGAATTTATAACAGAACTCTCTTTAGTTTGGTCGTGCATTACTTTGACTTCAAAAGAGGCAGTCTCATAATTCAATCAGGATTTGACTTTCCGAGTTGAAGGATGTAAAATAGCATGTGAAGGTGGAATGTTTATAGAATTACACAAAGATTAAAGGAGCAAAATCACTGCTCTTCCACAGATTCATTTAGAAACAGTTGTTTCAAAATGTTGCACTTACATAATTTGTAAGTACATTGCCAAGAGTTTTGTGGAATGTCTTGAAACCGTAACTGCAATAATTACAGGCAGAAAGACAATTAATTAAAGATAAATTTAACTTTTTCTTATATTAACTGAAAATTGAAAAAGTGGTTGTAAATATGGTTTATGGAAAGTTGATTGTATCGATGTCTAGGTTTTAATTCAGCATAAAAATACTCAGTCTGTTATTGCTAAATGTAATTTAAAAGATTATTCTTTGTCTCAGCATTTGGAAAAGTAGTGTTTTTCATGGTCTTCATGAAAGAAGATGCAAAATCATTTTGTTGCATTATATGATTTATATGACTGCATGGAATTAGCTGCAGTCAAAGTAAGCCAAGTTTTGCCTTTTGGCACAAGCCAGCAATTTTGACTTCACTGAGAATTGATCATATATAGTGAGGCTAAAGTTTTCTTTTCGCAACTTGTTTTTTCTAAAATGAAATGGAATTTGGTATAAGAGTGCTTGTAAGTTAATTTGGTGTTCCCTTCAGTTAATAGTGAACTAATATTTTATCTTGGATAACGCTGAATTGTCAGGAGAAAATACTTACTGATTTCAAATACAGTCAAAGTATAGGTTTTGTTCTTGCTCTGAATTTTAAACTAACAGGTGAGACTCGAATGCCCAAATGAAATTGAGGTTAACAACAACCTCTAGCCCTGCTGTGCCATGCTGCAGACCTGTGATGGTGTTTCCTTGGCAGTTCATGCGTTTTCCACTCAGTTTAACCAATGACATCCTTCTCCCTACCCAACAGGAAACTGCAAACCTTCCTGCTTGTATGGGTTACTTGTGGTTTTTCTCTTCAAATATTTTATACTTTCTTTAGAGATTCTTAGGGGGATAAACACAAGCATTGATTCATGGAGAAATGTCTGCGTTGATTTGTGGAAGGAAGCACTTGCATAGTTTCCCACTTTTTAGAATGGTAAAACCTGGAGTTTGTGTGATAGAGGTTTTGAAATCTCCTACTCTTTATCTAGTTTTGAGCAATGTAGCTGATTTCTGTGAGCTGTAGGGTTCTGTGTTCCAGTGTGTCCAGGACTGGAATGGAGTGGAGCGGGCAAAATGCTCCTGAGGCAGAAGGTAAGGCCAATGCCCAATATCTGCAGCACCCAGGGCTGCACTGGCAGCTTGTGAGAAGCCCTGGCCTGTTTCTTGTTTCTATAATATCTTTTTTACATACATTTCTGATTTGTGTTTAATTCCATGACACATAGCCTCTAAATTTGTAAATAGTCCTCTACTTATCATATTCTACATACTTGTTCTTCCTTGTGCTCCTTTGCTCTCTGCGCTCCTACACAGCCTTTTTGCTGCTTGCTTTCAGCATTCCTTGGTACTGACTTCACGGTCCATCTTCAGTCTTTACTGACAGGTCAGCAATCAGTGAAAATGATGCAATGATTAAAAGTGGTACAAAGAGAGATTACAAAATCCTGGATCTGTTACAGGGAAGTCCTCCTGCCTTCAGAGTGACAGGATTTTTCCCCGGGGCAGGCTGACATGAAGCAGCCTTTTCCTGTGGCCCGGCTGTTGGGCAGGGAAAAGGATCGCAGCTGTGTCTGTGGGAGCTGAGGTGGAGCTCATTAGTGGGTCAGTGAGCTTGGGAGGAAGTGCTGTGGTGTGGCACAGACCTGAAGTTACACAGACCACAGCTGCAGGTGGCTGGCACTGCTGCTGTCAGTTGTGTCACTAGAGAAGTGAGGAAGGTGTTTAGCATATGATGTGAACTTGCCCTAGAATCCATAGCACGGGTATTCAGACAGGAATGGTTTGTGGTCCAATTAGCTCTGAATCTAAAGACTGTCTGTCAGTTCACATCTGTTACTTGATTAGCTTACAAACTACACGGCAGTCGGTTATGGTTACTAACCAAACTTGTAAATGTATTCAGAAATATGTGCCATAATAATGCCTTGTTGCTAAGCTGTTAGGAGATTGTTTCATTCTCCTTTACAGCTTCGAGTTGTAACTTTAACATTTTAAATTTGAGTTGAAGAAACACCTTCCCTGCTTTCTGTGAGCAGCTCTTGTACTTCTGTGCATATTGGTAAGTACTAAGCAGTATTGAAGTTCAAAATTCCTCACATGTCCAATATATGTTGTTTTATTTTGCTGTTGGTTGGCTGGAGGTTGATGAGCTAGGTAAGAGAGAAGGCACAAATCCTCCCAGTAACTTTAAAGCCCCCTTTTCTGTGCTTTTGGGTGTGATGATGGAGTTTGCCTTTATTTTTTAAACAGGGGAGGAAAAGATAGTTCTGGGAAGTTCAGAATGTAATAGCTGGCTGATCTGACTTCTGTTCAGTAAATGGAGTAGTGTTCGTATTGCTGCTTTGACTTACAGACATCCTAGTTACGATGATTGTGATCTTTCTAAATGCTTGCTGTTAATTAAATGCTTGACTGTGATTGGATTCTGGGCAATTGCTAATGCATAGAAGGAAAAGTAGGCCAAAAAATTAAAGACCATGCAGGAAGTATGACTCATGATCCTTTTCAAGGGGTCAGAGCAATCAGTATAAAAATAAAACTTAGATTTAATACATTACCTGTCTTTTCTACCTAATGAAATAATGATGGGAGATCATCTCAATGAACATACTAGAGTACTGAAAGCAGATTTACTGTATGTATTCATTCACCTTCCAGATTTCTAAGGAAATTATTAGTTGTAGTATGTAGCAGTTAGATTTGTGGATAATAGTTTGTGTTATAATAGCTAGTGTTAAAAAATACAATGTTAACTGCAAAGTATGGATATTTTGCAGTGTTTATTGTCCTTAGTAGTGGGGTTTTTTTGTTGTAATGGTATATGATTTTAAACCTGCATTAGTAATATATATTACTTCCGAATATACATCTTAACATTACACTTCCAAAAAGTGACCCTTTCCCCATGGGGCTCCTTTGAAACTGCACCCAATAGTGACACAAAGAAAACCTGAAATCATTAATGCTCAATCCTGTCAATTAGGAAATGCTTTGAGTTACACTGTTTAAATTAGAAAATGCTTTGAACTGCACTGTTTAATGTGTAAGGACCAGCGTTACACCTGCACTGCCAGTCTGGCTCTTTGACTCTTTATCTAAGGAAGTGCAGAGCAATACAGAGTTCAAGGAAGGCTTATTATTTGGAGAAACATGGACTGTGATTTTCTCCTATTTAAAAACAAAGATTTATGAAAATGCTTCTGGGATCAAGCCTGTAACACTAAGTATTTCACTGATAATTCCTAAAAAAGGAATAATGTTGCTAAATCATATTGAGATGCTAGGAAATTTAATCCCTATAATGGTACAGTAAATTACAAAAGTGTTATTCTTTTGCAAAACCCATCTTGTGTTTCTTATCTACAGCATTTTAAAACTCAGCCATTAGCAGCCCAGTGAAAGTTTGACTTGAGAATGTTAACAAGATAAATAGACGTGCATGTTTCATCATGCTATTCATGCATCTGAGGCCCATGTAATGTTTCATCCTATTTTCTAAATAGTTGTTCCAAAGTACTTTAATAAAAAAGTTTGTTAAATACTTAGGGAGGGAATGGTGGAACCGAATTTTTAAATACAATGTTTTCAAGGTCAAGTGTTTCATTAGAATTTTTCCTTAGCCTTTTGTCAAAAGTATTCTCCAGCTACTTCATATATGATTTAGGTGTGTTTTTTTGGTGGTGCGGGGGTTTTTTTGTTTGGTTGGTTTTTGTTGCTTACTATGGACTCATACTGAGGGGCAGTGAGAAGAGTTTAAGGTGCAAATTAAATAAAGTAAACATTGTCATTGGGAGTTACCACTGAACAGTACCGAGAGCAACCTTTGATTTAAACTGCAGAGGTTACCTGGCCTCAATAAAAATGAAGACATACAAATACAGGCAAGCTTAGAACTGCCCTTCCAAGGCTACAGATCTAAGTATTCTTAGTACACTGAGCTAGTGGCAGGAGTGAGTGTTGCCATAATGTCTTGCCATCTGATTCAGTATGAGATTGTAGTCTGAATTGTTTGTTTGCTAACCTTGCTAGTCACAGGTTTAACCTTTCTGTTTTTCTTCAGCCAGCATAGCTACTGTGCTGCCTTAAACCACTAAAACTGTTTTACCTGTTTTCTTCTCTTTACATATTTCCCACTTGTCACCAGCTCTTCACTATTTTTTAAATTGATGTTAATGCAAGGAGTAACTAACAATCACAGCCCCTTGTTGTAATCTTAAAATTACATGGAAAAGGAATATAAAATATATACAGCCCGTGTAACAAATTATTTGAATGGCCCTATTAAATAAAATGTACAAGGTAGGGGTGATGATTTATTTTGTTTTTGCAAAGTCTTAATATACTATTACCATTCCCAGCCTCCTCATGGAGCTCTCCTTTGTTTAAGATGTCTTTTCTAGACCAGTTTGCCCCAGCATATTAATAAACAGAAGAAACTAGAAATATTGAAAAGTGTGGATACATCTGTGATCAGGGAAAAAAAAAAGAAATAATTGAACTATCTTGCTAGTAAATAATAGTCATTGTAATAGATCAGTGAGTGTACTATAGGTCTGAGTATAAAATGTTTAAAAAATAATCCGTAAGTATATAAAAGCAGTGAAGGAACATGTCCCCTTTTAGCATAGCAGAAGAGATGCTGTGTTTTAAGAGAAGCTTAATCTGGAAACAGCACGAACCCTGAAGATGCTGTATCGCTGCACAGGAGGTCATCTTACAGGAACACAGAAATGGTGAAAGTGCAACTTTGCCTCTGCATTGCTTCAAGGTCAATTAATGGAGAGATAATATCCAGCTGCATAGGCAGTCTTAAATTGTACGAAAAATTCAGTTGAGAGTTGTAACTGGAGGAGGGAAATGTAATTAATGCTAATATAAAAATCAAGTATTTATGAAATATTGGGCTGAAATATACACAAAACATTCATAATTCAGGAAATAGGGTTATAGAAATAGAGAAATTGAGTTGTGTCTTCAGGAAACATTCTTTTGGATGTCTGTAAAATGTAGGGCTTGGCAAATTTGTGTATAGTTACAAGTAAGAAAAAAAATCCTTGGCTAATGAGGATATACTGAACGCGTTAAATCTTTTTTTTGGCACTTGCACATTTACAAGATAACTTGTACGTGTGTGACATTCTGTTGCTGGATCCTTTTAGGCAGCAATTCTTATGTCCTGTGAGTTTTCCTGTACCCACCTGAGCTCTCTCAGTGGGACGGTATAAGTTGTAATTAGTTCTTCACACATCCCACAAGTCCACAATCTTGAAATGGAGATGTGTCAAATTGTAGAACACGTACAAATAATATACCTCAAAGAACAATAGGTTTGTGAGCAAATGAAATGCACTCTAAACAAACAGATTTGTATTTTGAAACAGAAGGGTGACCTGTCTTAAACCCCAAATGTTGATTTGGCCCATAGCAAGAACCATTCAGCAGCTTGTTAATGTAGGGCAAGACTTGTAGGAAAAAGGGGTCCTGCTGCTCCCACTTTGCTGATCCTATTTCTTAAGTTACATTCTGCTTTTGGTGCTACTATGGCACTTCAGAGAAATCTGGTTAGTGCATAAAATAATATTTCTAGTGGCCTGCCCTACACCTGCAGTACCAAAGGCAGGGAGCTGCTTTGCTGGGCTCTGCAGTGCTTTGGGTGTTTTGTCCTAAGGACCTGTACATGAAGCCTTTTGCAGCACAGCAGGAATCCACTGCTGTCACACACTGATGAATGGAAGGGAACTTAAAACTTAGGCTGCCCATCTTAATTTGTCTAGGCTGCAGTGGCTGCAGTCACGTGGGACTGGGTTAGGTCAATTCAAATTAATGGCTTAAGTGGTGTTAGCCAAGCCTCTGCCACAAATGCCAAGTCATGGAAGTGTTGGTCCAACTCTGAGGTAGCTTTTGCAAGTCTTGTGGGAATGAGAACTGATGCCCTGTGCAGGTATGACACTACCTGACATACAGTGTAGTCATCCCAGGCCATTCTAAAGTCCTGGTCCTCTTCAGTGTCTATGAATTGCTGATTTACTGAACGTTGATGGTAATGAACTTCAAGTAGACATTATTGATGCTGCCTTTAATTGATACTTTGTTTCCTTTAGCTTCTTTTATGAGAAAGATTAAACACCACCAATGTTTTTTCTGCTTGTATTGTTCCTAGTTGATCTACTTCTGTTATGTTGACTGAATTCACCTCCTCTCCAAACAAAGTAATGTTAATCTTTTAAATCTCTCCTTGTATGGATGACTGTCTCTGGTATTAATCTGTTTATGACATTCTCTGGCGATTTTCTGCTTCTGATATATCTTTTTTTAGATGAATGCTGTTAGTGAGCACATGATTTCTAGAAAGGTCGTGCCATAGATTTATGTAATAGCATAATATTATAAGTCTGCATTAAAAAGAGATGGTGGTGAGCTCCTTTCTTTTGTTTATGCTGTCCCTTAAACTGATAATAGTTGCTAGATCTTTTTTTGGCATTTCAAAATGTTTAAATTTCATTGGTTAGTAGTAAAAATATTCATCTAGAACACACCAGTGTTTTCTGGTGGTCACCCTAACTTGTGTCTGAGGATTGGAGACCCTTCCGTGCAAGGCGATGTGTGTAGTTTGTGCTTCTCAGGGCAGCGGCCATCTTCAGGTCCTTCACACCCCCTCTGAAAGCTGTTCTTGCTCAAGTTATTTAGCCAGATTCTGACCTTCCCTTTTTTCCTCCCCTCTCTCTCCATCTTCCCCAAAATGACCCCTTGAGAGCTATGAGAAAGAACCAGAAAGGTGCATTCCAGTCAGTGTAACGTCAGAATGGGTAGAGTCAATTGGTAAATAGTTTGGCCTATGCATCTAGATAGAAAACAATGTGAGGGAAAGTGCTCTACAAGTGCAGCAGAATTTATACATGGTAAATGTGCCCAAACATTAGAAGAAATGCATTAAACATGAAGAGACTAAAGTTTCAAACTGGGTTGCAAGTTATGCAGTGTACTACAGATGTGTAATGTAGATCTAGGTTGACAGAACTTCAGTCCCTCATGGCTTTCAGTTTTAGAGGAGTTCTGTAGTTTCATGGCATTGGGTAAATGATATAAGAGCTTTTTGCCTACTGAGATTATGTTAATGTTCTTGAGTCATCAGTTTTAGAAGCTTGATAATGGTATGAGGATGCTAATAAAACCAGGTAACTTTATAAAATTCTACTTCCACGACCTTGGGCATGCTTCTAGAGGCAAGGGGATGAGATGAGAAAATGAACGCTGCATAAAAAAAGCTGTAACTGTTTGGACACAAGAATGCAGATGTACACTGCTCATTTGAATCAATGTTAATATTTTTTTTTTTTAACATAGCTGTGTCTGAACCTTCTTTTATTGCTAAAAGTGAAGATCGTTTGTTTAAGCATTTATTTGAAGACTATCAAAGATGGGTTCGTCCAGTGGAACGCTTGAATGACACAATAAAAATCAAGTTTGGCCTTGCAATCTCTCAGCTAGTAGATGTGGTATGTACAGTAAATAAGTTGTAGTTTTTTTTTCCACTAGCTTTAAAAGGAGCATGATTTAATGTGAAGTAATTGTGCCTGTTAAACACAACCGATTAAGCATCTTAAATTATTATCTGTGTAATAAAAATGCCCTGTAGATGGATATATAATGTTCTCATATAAACATACTTAGTGATTGGAATGCTTTCAACAGTGTGTTTTGTATTTTGAGTTACAGACCTCTGTGAACTAAAGCAGCTATTTCCTGTGGATAGATTATTTTTTGTGATATATGCTTTATTTTACAGGATGAGAAAAATCAATTGATGACAACAAATGTATGGTTAAAACAGGTATGTGCAAAATACTGATGAAAAATTCTGAAGCTTCACAGCTGCAAATCAAAATTTGGGAGAAACTTTTCTAGTTAATTGTATATTCAAAAAACTTAGTTCTTGCATGAATTTTTATTTCACATAGTATCTTTATAGAATGTCCCTGGCAAAGCTTTAAAGGATTAATTGTGACAAACCTCTTAAAAAAAACATAACAACAAGGTAAATAAAAATTCACCAAATTAAAAGAAATCTGATGTGGCATTGCATGGCCATTTAATATACCAAGGTGTATATATCCAGCCATAAATTGCTGCTTCAGTACAAAAGTTTTCATTCGAAAGCTTTCTTAAGAAAAGTATGGCTGATGTATTTTTCTGTATTACAGTTTTGAGGTCTTTTTCCTGTGGGATATTTGAAATTGTTGGATACAGATTACTGAAGAATTCCAGTATCAAAGTTAAATATGCTTGCTAGAAGGAAATACTTTTTCCTCTTAAGAATATTTGGATTTGGGCAGGAAAATGCCTCAAGCTTTGTAATTGTAAGAGTCCAGCGCTAAACTTAATTGCTGCTATTTACTTGGGTAATGCTGCTCACAAATCATTCTTGATTTAACTGAGAATAATCTCTGCAGATGCTGGATATATTTACTTATGGAATTATTCTTGTTTGGGCTAATTCCTTTCTGTGTTTTCTTTATTTGATTTTTTTTTTCCTTTTGCTTCCCATTCCTTTCTTTTTCAGTAACTTTAGGCCAAGTTTTTATTTTTAGGAAAACTTTGAGACTAGTCAGCAAATATGAGGTGGCCATGTGGGTTGATCATTCTTTATGTCGTCTTTAATAGTTTCTGTAGATCATCTGGGAGCTGAACCAGTTTTAAGAGCTGGAGCATGATGGGTTTTTGTATAATGAAAATGTCTAAATTGCTTCTGATTAGCTTCCAGTCATTGGTATTCATCCAGAACAAGCTTTTTTCAAATTTAATTTATACAATTAAATTACATTATAATAGCTCCGACTTATAAATACATGCTCTGAAAAAGGAACATCATATCTTAAGTTCAATACAGAAACATTATCAAATAGTTCTTACAACAGAAAACAAATACTGAGTGAGGTAACTACATGCCTGTTCAGCAAATTCATTGTTTTATGCAAATTTTAGAAACCAGTTTGATTGTTGTTAATTGCCTTGTTATGTATTTTCATCTGGTATCACCCTGCTTAAATCCACTTTCCAATCATAATGGTTTTTACCTCTCACATATCCACAGGAATGGATAGATGTAAAATTAAGATGGAATCCTGAAGATTATGCTGGAATAACATCTATCCGTGTCCCATCAGATTCTATTTGGATTCCAGATATTGTGCTCTATGACAAGTAAGATTTGAATATTTTCATATAAAATGCATTTACTTTATAACTTCACTGACCAAACTGCTTCTAGGAGGCTCACTGGATAGACATAATGTGTCCATTTAGCGGGGTAAGAACCTGTGGAAGAATTTGCCTCTGAATGCAAATGGACTTTGTGGCCATGTTAAATGCTCAAATGTTTTTCTCTACTTCTGAATGGAATTTCCAGTCCCTTTGAAAAGGTTATTTCCATTTCATTGTGTAAACTTTTTTCTTAATTAGAAAAAAATGTCTTACACAGTGCTGGGTATAAATAGTGTAGAGTGATGGGAGGGAAGCAACTAATTTATGCTGTTGTAGGTCATATTCAGCATGGAATTAAAGTCAGGTACATGTAGCTGTAGCGGGGGCATTGGGTTGGTTTTGGTTTTTTTCTTTTGAAAATTAACAGATCTTAGAAACAGTAACTTTTGGATTAACCCTTCTGCACAACTCAGGTGCACATGGAGTGCTTTTACATTTCCTGACCTGTCGAGTCAGGATAAAAGGCTGTTGCACTGATTGTAAATTCAAGTTTGGACACAAGTATTATTTTACCTGTTTTGTGACTCTTTTTCTTCAATAATTATGATTTCGCCAAATTTAAAAGTACTTATTTTGTCTTACTAATAGAAACATCAGAGCTGGGTCATGCTGTTAAAGATCAGGATTTTACAATCCTTTCATAAGTCGTTGGGACCATAGAAAGTTGCACAGATCTTTTCAGGACTTGAAAATATTCTTCAGTCTTCCAAAGCTGTTTACCCATGTAAGATTCAGATTTGAGGAAAAAAGCTGACTACGAAGACAATACAAAATTTCGGCTATCAAGGGACAGACAGCTGAAATGGGAATAATAAAGCATAATTTCTTCTTTAAATACACCCCATTGTATTTGCCTGCATTTATCTCTCTTCTTTCAGTGCAGATGGCCGTTTTGAGGGAACATCTACAAAAACTGTGGTAAAATATGATGGCACCATTGCTTGGACTCCCCCAGCAAACTACAAAAGTTCTTGTACTATTGATGTAACATTCTTCCCCTTTGACCTTCAAAATTGCTCGATGAAATTTGGTTCCTGGACTTATGATGGCTCACAGGTTGATCTAATTCTTGAAGATTATGATGTTGACAAAAGAGATTTTTTTGATAATGGAGAATGGGAAATAGTGACTGCAACAGGGAGCAAAGGAAACAGGACTGATGGATGCTGCTGGTATCCTTTTGTTACATATTCATTTATAATTAGACGTTTACCACTTTTTTACACTTTGTTTCTCATTATTCCTTGTATTGGGCTTTCATTTCTAACTGTCCTTGTCTTCTATCTTCCTTCAAATGAAGGTGAAAAAATTTCACTCTGCACTTCAGTACTGGTATCTTTGACTGTTTTTCTTCTTGTTATTGAAGAAATTATTCCATCATCTTCTAAAGTTATCCCGCTCATAGGAGAGTACTTGGTGTTTACGATGATATTTGTGACCTTGTCCATTGTGATCACTGTCTTTGCTATCAACATCCACCACCGCTCCTCGTCCACGCACAACGCCATGGCACCCTGGGTTCGCAAGATATTTCTGCACAAGTTGCCCAAGCTGCTTTGCATGAGAAGCCATGTTGACAGATACTTTGCTCAGAAGGAGGAAACAGCAAATATGAATGGCTCAGAGTCATCCAGGAACACCTTGGAAGCAGCTCTGGATTCCATCCGCTATATTACCAGACACGTTATGAAGGAGAATGAAGTTCGTGAGGTGGGTGTGTCCATCCTGCTACACTGAATTTGCACAAGTGGAGATTAGAAAACCAACTGCTTTACTGTGCAGTTGCATATTAAAGATGTGCTGCGGATTTCCAGCTTCTGTACTTCGCTGAAAGCTGTGTAGTTGTTTCCACTGGAGAAAAGTGCAAATATGGTACAATATTTGGCTGATACAGTACCGTATTTGGGGTCTTTAAAAGTCTTTTGCTTTCTTCTAGAAAGTTCTTTTCATTAGTTACAGCTTGTGAGACACTTGTCTGTGATAAGAGCATGTACTGTGACTGTTCCCTACAGCACTGCTGAGATGACAGGAGAAGGAGCTCTTTTTCACTTCAATGTTGTACCTGAAGGCTATCTTGAAAAATGCATTTGCCTTATATTTTCCGAATAAATACTGCCAAGGCTTACCTTGCAGCTTTCGATTCCAAATAAAAACAGTTTCAGTGCTCTAACTTACATTCATTTAAATACAGGCTATAGCCATATGTTGGTCATTTTGTGCTGAGATGAAACATGGACTCAATGACTTCCTAAGTGTTGTTTTCTACCCTTACAATTATTTGCCGCTAAGTTTTATCAAAAAATGTCAGAGGCTTTTTTTCATTCTGTGCATTTGCACTCTGAATTATCCTTAATGAATGTTTGCAACATTTTTGTAAGAGCATTAGAAATCTGTTTTCTTTACATGTTTTTTATGCTAGCACCATTGGTACCTCAGAGACTTAAATGCTATTTGCAGTCTAGTGTAGAAGTTTGCAGAAATATACAATTTTGTGGTGTACTGTCTGTTTCTGATGGCAAAGTGTGAGGTTCTTTCAGTCTATGGGAATTGCTGTCTTCAGAAGGCTCTGGTTTCTGAGAGCGTGTTCTCCCATGTGAGGTTAGAAGTATTGTGCCTCCTCTAATGTGCCTCCTTAGGACTTGATTCTGACACTGTCACAAGGGATGCAGCCTAGATTTTTAATAAATGTATCTGCTGTACTGTTAAAACAGCGTCTAATAACCCTGCATTGGATGAACAACAGAAATAGAATAGTTTGCTGTTAAATACATAATTTCCTGTAAACTAAGGTTTGACTGTGAGTGACAAGAAGTCACTTTGTTTTTCAAGTGTAATGTTGTTGTTACTATAAACATTGGAAATTAATATACAGCTGACTGGAGATTCACTTGTTTTATTATTACTGGGCTCCAGAGAATGCAAGCTTTAATTGCGAAAGTTGTTAATAAACATGAGACAGCTAGTGCTACTATAGCCTTACATCTTAGGAAGCATTAGGCTTGGGAAACCTGGATAGCTCCAGTTCAAATCCAAGACAGTTGTTTGGCAGGGTTTTAATTTGCTTGCACAATTATATCTGCAATACTTGCAAAATTGTGTATAGATATGAATCATTTTATCAAAAAGGAAAGTAGTCTTGAAATACTGTGACTATTCTCCCCAGTGTATAATTCTGTGCTGCAGTAACTTTGCAGTTTTCAGAAATTGTTTGTAACACAACAGCTGCTCTGTAGCAACAATTCTTTTTTAAAAAATTGTTACTACTATTTGGGAGGTTTGGTTTTGGTTTTCTGGTTAGTTTTTGTGGGTTGGTGTTTTTGGTTGTTTGGAGTTTTTTTACACCTTCTCTTCCAACTCCTGCTTGGAAATTCCACGTTATGATGTCACGTGCCATGAATCCTGCAGTATGTTAGAAAACAGCAGGCCAGTCTCGTCTCTCTATAAATGAGGATGTTTGGTGCTTCTCAGGGTCAATTTCTGCATCAAAATCTACACAGCTTATCAGTCTTCACAGAAGATTGCATCTGTTCTAACTCACAGTATAATTACAAAATATTGTTCAAGAGGATTATATGGACATGATTGAAGAAAGTGTACTTTGACATAACTAAGAATTGCAAGGTTTGGTACTGTGTTTTTACCTGCTCTTGCACACACTGACCAGCTCTTGTGCTCTTTGTGTTTTAGGTTGTTGAAGACTGGAAATACATTGCTCAGGTGCTTGATCGAATGTTCTTATGGGCTTTTCTTCTGGTTTCAGTAGTTGGATCACTTGTGTTATTTATTCCTGTTATTCATAAATGGGCAAGTATAATAGTACCTACCCATATAGGCAGTACAAATGCATAAAACATCTTAGGAGCCATGTCCTACTGATCTGGCTCTAAGTTTTGCAGTAGCTCAGTTTCCATGCATGTTCTCTGTAGGCATGTTTCTGATAGAAAATTAGGTTTTTCTTAAAGCATGGCATTCCCAGGACACATAGAAGTCAATTTGCTTATTGCCAGTCTACCGAGTTACTGCTAAGCCAAGTCAGAACCTTCTCTAAAAGAACCTTCTCAAGCCATGGCACGTATGATTTATCAAAAAAGCATACACTGACACCTACTGTGATATTAATTTTTTTATGATGATCACGGTAGTCCAATTATTAAATTACTATATAAATTGTTTTACTGAATATTATATATTTGCAGTTACACAGTAGAGTTGCTTATTTCAATTTAGAGTACAAAGGAGAATTTTTATCAGTTCTCTTCGGTGTGTTGTAGAAGTCTTAAATTTTGCCAGACTAACTTAAAATAATAATAAAAATAAAAGTTAAACTTCCTGTATATATAATATACAACTAAGAACAGCAATTTGGCCATGCTTGGCCTTTACAAATTTTCAGTGGAATTTGCTGCTAAATTTTAAAGCTTATTAATTCTGTGATACCACCATGAGCATTTACTAAGCCTTAAAATGCCTAAAGCATGTGTGCATATCGATGTCTCCATCAGCTTTGGAAAGGAAGGCAAAGGCACTTAACTGAGTTCCCAAGGTGCATAAGTATTCCATGGGGCTGGAATATTAGATTTCTTGACTCTTGATGAAGAATTTGATACAGTATGTGAGTTTGCAGACATGTTCATTATTTCCTGTCTTTGGGTGCTTCTCAGAATTAAGATTTTAAGTACAGGCAGAAGGAATTTGTGGAGCGTCTTTCTGAAGGAAATGGGTTATCAATTATTATGCTGTGGAACCAAATGGAGATGATTAATGATTTTCACATTTGTTAAACTGAGCTTCAGAGAGCTACCTTGGATTAGTTCTTTCACTTATAAAACCATATTTAACTCTAAGCAGCAAGGACTTAGAGTTTTTGATATTTCCTTTTTCCTAAGATCATTGAAAACAAACTTGCAATTTTTCAATTATTCCATTAAAATATATGATTTACATTGACTTCAATTCCACCTTTCTTCCTTTCTTAATAGTTTCATTCCTGGAAAAGACTCTAAAATAGTTGGATGTTTTCCTACACTAAAATTTTTTCAGTGTTGTTCATAATATAATTGCATCCTGTAGGCCTAATACAGGAGTGCCAGACTGGAGCAAATCTTAGGAAGTTTTTGTTTGCTTAAATTACTACATGAATAATAACGTATTTAGGTGAGAAGTTTTAATATAAACTGTGGTATCTCCAATAATTTTAAGTTATTTCTCCCACACCCCTTCCCAGAATAGCCCTGCACTGATTATAAGAGTGATTACTTATGACATAACTTATATATAATCGAATATTTATTTCAAAATGTTTTAATTGCAGGAGATTCTAGGTTTTGTGTAGCTTTTAAAGGCTCACAGGTAGGGAAATTATATCAGGAAGGCTTTTTTTTTTTTTTTTAATAGCAGTAGGGAGTCGCTTTTCTTCACTTACACAATTACATCTGACATTGGATATCCATGTGTCCTCTATTCCCATCATAACTTTAAAGGTGAATTTGCAAAGATTATCTGATTTAATTCATTAACATAAGAGCTTTAACTTCTCATTTCTTACTGAGGTTAAACAATGCATCAATGACTTTCTCTGTGTGCAAGTTGCAGAAATACTTCAGATAGCTTGTTTCCTCTTCAAATACAACATTTCTTTTTAAAGTCTTCCATAGGTTTGAATTACTGAAATTTACTCTTACCTGAAGAGAAAGCAAAGGGAGTACAACTGTAGATTAGATACATATCTTATTTTTTTAACTCTGCATTTCATCTCTTTCCCCTTGTTAAATTATGTGTCCAGGCTGCCCAGTTATATCATGATGGGCAGCACATTGCCCAGAGAGTCACTCTCTTTATTACAGTAACTCACAGTTTTTGCAAATGCATTAATTTCTTTTAGTGACTTCTAGTCTGATCATGATAGACTCAGATAACATAGCTGACACAGGAATCCTTGGGGTCTTCTGCTTATCAAGTGTGTCTGACACAAAAGAATGTTAATAGACTCAGAAGCATGGACTTTTACTTCTGTAACTTGAACTGTATTGAACTGTAGGTAATGCTACCTTATATAGATTTCTGTCACTCGCTCAAAATAAATGAAAAAAAAGGCACCATTTTCACCAGTTTGATTCTCTTTATTTTCATAAATGTTATATTACTTGTTGCACTGTATTTCCACAAAGTTTACACTTTGGTACAGAGAGAACAGTTTGTATTTTTACAAAATATGATCTGATTACAGTGTTTTGTTGCATTCTTTATTCATGCTCTTAAATAATCTGCAGGTTCTGATTAAAGAAAAAAAAAAGAGAAGATATATATGCCTAAGCAACAATTTTAGCACACTTTACAGGACTATTTTTGTCTACCTGCCTTCTGTTGGCACAAAACACTTCACTACAGCAGGATGCCTCTGTATCTAAACTATCCTGTCAGAGTATTATGATCCTTTGCATTACTTGCAGACTGTCTTACTACGTGTTTTACTTGTACACAATTCTAAATATCATTAGGTTTGAGCAGCTTTTTTTCCTGACAGCCTTCACATACATTGCAGTCTGGGGATACACAGAGTTTACTTTATGGCTGCTTTATTACCATGATCTATTATCTACCTATTTGTTTTCCTTTTGTAATAAACCTCTCCCCAGTCCTTTCTTGCCCCTGTGTGGGTCAGTTTGTACAGCAGTTGGCAATGTCTGCATTCCAGTCGTTTGGTACTTGTGCTTCTCACCATTCCATCCTCCTGAGGGTACTCATGGAACTCACTATGAACTCCTTCCAGAAGATCCTGTCATCCTCTGAAGAGGCTTGGCACCAGACTATGAAACAAACCTAGTAGCCCAAAGCATTCAACCCATCTGGACTTTCCAAATATTCATGTAACTTTAAACTTCTTATTAACCCCTTCTTAAATCATTCCTATAAAGTTTAATGAACTGCCTCCATCTTCTCCAGTTATTGCAGGAAGTAGCTGTAAAGCATAGCTTGTATTACTTTGAGATTAGCTGTCATAAAGGTTCAAAATAATTTCTTTTTCTGCATTTTGAACAAAGCTGCCTTGGTCAAGTGAAGTTGAAGCCAAGAGAGATCCTTGCTCTACTACACATGGAAGAGACATGAGGTGCTTGGAGGGGGATGCAGAGTTGCTTGGCAATTTTATTTGATTTCACAACATTTTATTTAATCTTTACATTTCATCCCCAGCCATGAGAGGCTGTAAAAACAATCCTGCCGTTCCTAAAATACATACCAGGATGAAAACCCACAGAAAAATACGATCAATTACCATGGCAACATATTTCCAATCATCCTGAATCTGAAAAGAAAAAAAGGAAGAGCAAGTTGGCATGTTTATTAGGTGAATAAGTTGCATTAGCAATAATACTGTTTCATGTAAGAAGCACAGTTTTTTCTGTATGTAGATATCCTTATGAATACACAACTTACACATCTGTTTTCAATGACGAATTAATCTTGAAGAAGCTTTATTTGAATAAGCTCTTTGCAGCAAAGCCAAAAGCTGCTGCTCTAAATCCAAAAGGTTGTTCACTAACACACTGGACTTGTGGAGACACAACTTCTCTATTCCAAAAATGAAAGTGTAAAGCTTTACATTCTTAGATGAGCGGGTTTGTCCAGAAAACGTTCCTGAAACAGACTGTTCTCCTGCTCTTTGGGTAGTATGCAAAAAGCAAAGATTAACTGGTACTTTATTATTTGCTACATTATTATGTAGTCCTGAAATTTGACTGTTTTCATGCATGATGTAAAATTCATCTCTCTACCTTTCATGTAAAAAGGGAACCAAGTTTCAAAAAACACCTGAATTTTCTAATTTTTTTTTTTTTTTTTACAATGAACTTTATAGCAAGAGGGACAATGAAGTATTCTATATGTTATATATTAATAGTAACTTGGTGATCATTTCAGTTACTATTGAGATTACAATTCAAAGTTTTTGTTCTTCTTCAAGAATGATGAGAAATGAATAATGCATTTGTTGTTTTTGAAATTTGGGGTTTTTTAGCTTAGAACTTGTTTCTTAAGTGAAACTTAAAAACCCAAAGCAATCCTGTATTTTCTGTACCAACAAATCTAAATAGAGTTCTGATTTCAGTATAAAAAAAGTGAAGTTAGAATGAAGTGCCATAGTTTGGGGATTTAAAAATTGTGATGGTGTGGCTATTGTTCATAGTATGTTTGAAGAATATGGTAGAAAAAAACCTTTTTTTTTTCTCCTTTACTGTATTAAGATGCAGCTTTATGAAAGATGCTGCTCCCTGTCTTGCAGCAGTTGCCTCATTTAGCTTACAGCACTTTGCAGCAGCAACAGTGAGCACCATCATCACTGTGAGGGACATTCACTCTGACATTTCTGTTGTTGATGGTAAGCTGTGGGAGGGAGAATGTAACTTCCTAAAGGCCATAGGGTCAGCAAATTCCACTATTAAGATTATAACTTGGAAAATCCTAACTTAGCTCTCATGGGATGGGTGCTTTGGTATGTTCCCCTAGCAGTGGTTACCTTAATGTACCTCACTCTCTCCACATTGTCAATGAAGAGATCACTGTGCCGCAGAGCTGCTTCTCAATTATATAAGTTCAAAATTGCACATATTTTTAATACAGCTTGTGTCATTTACTTGCATAAAATAATGGTCTTTTTTATCCTTTTTGTCTGCTTGAGATCTTTTTCTTACCAAACACTCCAATGGGAAAAGGTATCTGCAGTTTGAGTAAGAGTAAAATATGTTCTTACCTCTTTTGCTTCATTCTGCATTTTCATATTTTCTGCAATGTATTTCACACTTTCAATTGCATCTCTCATTTCTGGTGACAGAACTGAAAACGAAAGCATAGGATCTACAGACTCAGAGCTTGAACTTCTAGTGAGATTGCCACTGAAATCCGAGAACTTAATGCGCTGATACTGACAGCAGCTGCACGCCACATCTTGACAAACAAAGCCATCTTTGCAGCATTTGGTTTCAGAACCGTTGATGTAATTTAAGTTTGAAAACTCAGAAGTGAATAATGGTTTTGGCTTCTGATTATTCTCTTCATCACTGGCAGGCCTTGTCATGAACATGATCCGGGGAAGTAAGTTCAAGAAAATGGTTCTCACCCACACGGGCATTGTGTGTGTCTTGGGTGTTCTGTAGTGCACATTTAGTACAAATACTGTGATGACAATCGATAGAGTTACAAATATCATGGTGAAAAGGAGGTATTCCCCAATAAGGGGAATTACCAGGGAAGTAGAAGGTATGGTTTCTGTGATAACAAGAAGGAACACTGTTAAAGAGAGGAGCACTGATATGCAGAGTGTCACCTTCTCACCACAGTCTGAGGGCAAATAGAAAACTAACACAGTCAGAAAAGAAATCAGCAGACAGGGAATAATCATATTGATAGTGTAAAATAAAGGTAAACGCCTAATGTAAAGAGAATATGTGATGTCTGGATATATCTCTTCGCAACAGTTGTATTTGATGTCATGTTTATACCCAGGAGCTTTAATTATAGCCCATTCTCCGCTCTCCCAGTAATCTTTCAGGTTCATTGTAGATCCAATTAGAACTAAGTCAATTTTGGCTTTGTCATAAGACCAGGAACCAAACTTCATGGTGCAGTTCTGATAGTCAAATGGGAAGTAGGTTACATCTATTTTACATGAACTTTTAAATATAGCTGGAGGCATCCAGGTCACATCACCCGTGTATTTTAAAAGGGCCTTTGTCTTGTCATCAACCTGGAAATCTCCCACTGCGCTGTAAAGCAAGTAAAAATAACAAAAATTAGAATGATCTGCTCAAGGTAGTTTCATACATTCAGATCATGTATATTAACTCTTTAATCTGTTTTGGGGAAGTCAGCAATTACTTGTTTACTTGGAGCTGAATTGCTCATGCAAGACTGAGTCAGTGACCATCATAAATGTCCACGGTTAAACTGAAACAAACAGCTCTATAAACTCACCAGGGAGGAGTTGAAAGCAAATATTCTCCCTTATTAATAGCATGGCTGGGTGCAATCAATATTCAAAATGGCAAATAACAGACTGCAAATGGCAGTCTGACTAGATGAGTCCTGTAGGCCCCTTCCAACTGAATTATTTCATTCTATTCTATCCTAGATTGATCTAGAACATCAGAACTCAAGGGATGATAAGAATATTACTGGTATTTCTACGCCTTCCCTGGGCAGTGCAGGTAGTAACTATGGAAGGAGGGATTAGGGTTGGGGTGTATCTTTGCATAAGAAGTGTATTTGGTAAGAGGTTTTTTTAAGTTCCACTTTGCTAACTTACAGGATGAGTATATGAAAAAGTAAAATTAAAGGGTAAGTTGAATTTTTAAGGCCCCAGTTAGAAAAGGAGTGTCATCATTGTTGATCCATAGACCTGAGTTTTGGATCTGTGTAGCTCAGTCCATTTCACTGAGAATTGTCTTCTTACAGATCCATTTAGTTATGGTTTGGCTCTTTATAGTCTCAGAAATTGACATCTAAAATAAACTTTATCTGTGGCTTTTATTTGTCAAAGGTGTTAAATTGTGAATTTGACTGCTAAAAAGCTAGAATTTGCATTTCTTTCAGTTAAAGTTGTGGCTCGCAGGGACTTGTGATGGGGAAAAGCCAAGTTCATTTTGGCCTGCTCACTTGCAGCTCCAGGTTAGAGCTGGCTCCTGCCCAGTGATGCTGACATAGCTGGCATGAAGGTGAGAACAGCAATGGGGGGATGTAGGACACAGGTGTGTTGAAAAGCAGCTTTTCAGTGCATTCTGTGAACTTGCTGCTGATTTTTTTCAAACTGGTAACATCACCCCTTCTCTCCCTGAATTAAGGAGTTGAATATGCAAGAGCCTTACTTGTTATATAAAACAATATCTGGCTTCCAGATCTGGCCAGATGGAACTCGGATGAATTCAGCACCTCCATAGTCTGCTGGATTCCACCGAAGCTTGTAATCATTCCAGATCTAATTATGGTAGAAATTAGTCCATGTTAGGTTTGTGAAGAAATTGAAATTCAGTGGACTAGATCTGAACCAAGTGCTGTCATATCACTTCCTGGGTTAATTTATTTTGGATACTACAGTGTTTAGATGTTTAACAAACACATGTATGCTGTTCATGTGCAGATTGTAGGTGGGCCCATATATCTAGACCTTGTTGGTCATATCCATACAGGACTTAAATATATGTGACTCTGTCCCAGGAATGCCTACTCAGTAGCTGGAACAAGCTGAAAGAAGGAATAAGACACTTTTCAGAGAGTGTAGGATTGTAATAATAACTTTGATCTCAAGAAAACAGGTATTTGTGGGACGGTGAAAACAAGTTCCTGGAGGCTGTGGTGCAAGTTATGAGCATCAATCGAGGGACCTTGGGTCAGAGAGAGCTCCAGCGTGTTTTGGCTCAGGTAACAGCCTTTGTCACCAGCGCTTGTTAAACCCCATTTTAAGGAACTTGAATATCAAGCTGGAGGGGGGAACTAAGTTGGTTACTAAGCTGACTGCAACAGTGAATGACTGCATTTTTCAAAAGGCTTTTTAACATGAAGTACACATTTTTGGTTTGTTGTCACTTTACGGAGGCTAACCAGCACCAAGTGGCGCTGTTCGAGACCTCCGCGCCGAGGTGCTTCCCTTGCGTTGGTGTCTGCCAAGGCAGCGCGTTTGGAAGTCTCCAGAGCAAAAATCTTGTATTTAGCGACTGCAGTAAGTGCAGCTCCGCTCCCGTCCCTTCCTCCGCTCCCGTCCCGTCCCTTCCCTCCCCGTCCCCGGGGCTCCGCTCCCGTCCCGTCCCCGCCTGCCGGGCAGGGCGGCGGCCGCGAGGGGGCAGCAGCGCCCCGGGGAAGGGCCCGGCCGGTGCGGCCGGCGCGGAGCGGGGTAGCTGGGGCTGCTCTCCCGGGCTCCTGTCCAGGGATGCTCTCCCGGGACGTGTCTGTGCCCCCAGGGATCCGAGCCTGGCGCCGGCCCCGCAAGCCCGGTGCTCCCGGAGCCTGCAGACGCCTCGCTGGGCGGGCGGCTCTTCCCGCCCCGGCGGAGCGGGGAACGCTTCCGCGCCGGAGGGGAAGTGAGCCGGTGCCGTCCGGGCTGTCACTGAGCGCTACTCACGTGCTTCAGCCACAAGTTGGTTTCCATTATCTGGTTGACTTCGTCCTGGAAAAGAGAGGTGTGTCGGGAGAAGCGTCGGCCCTGCCGCGGTGCCCGGCGGGGCACTACTCACCACCTTCACCAGCTGCGACATGGACACCTCGAACTGGATGATGACGGGGTCCGAGACGTTCTTGACGGGCCGTACGAACTGGTTGTAGCTCTCGAAGAGCGCCGCGTAGAGCCGGTGCTCGGCCTCGGAGCCGCCGCAGCCTGCGGAGGGCAGGGGGTGAGCGGCGGGCCGGGCCCGTGTGGGGCAGGGCCGGGCCGGGCCGGCACTGCCCTGAGCGCTGGGCAGAGCCCCAGCCCCGCCTCAGCGGGAGCAGCGTGCCGTGGGGGCATCGGCTTGGGCTGCGAGAGGGAGAGCAGTGGAAGGTAATGCTACCTATAGAGGTTTTCTAACACACGTCTGCAAATGAGTTAAAAAAGTAGTTTCGGGGAATTACTGAAGAACTGAGGGTGCAAAAGGCCTTTCCCCTCACAGTCCCCGTCCTCCAGACTCGGCAAGGCCACAGGGGTGTGCAGCAGAGGAAAGGGAAAGTGTAGCCCAACAGACCAGGCCTCTGGTAAGGGGTCAGAATGCCTCGCAATAGTCGTCGTCCCCGGAAACGAAAAGTCTGCTTTCCAGTCTGAGTCATGATTGTATGATTACAGTGAGGATAACAGCCTGCTTCTTAAAATACTAAAAGAAAAAAAGGATTAAAATTTGCTTGACTTACGTGCAAAGACTTTTCGGCACACTCAAAGAAATATGCTAATTACCCCTTTATAGTTCTAAGTAGTTTTTATTTATAATAGATTCCTATTGTCCTTTTGCCACTCAAAAGTGCAGTTCATTGTACCCTGTGGCCAACAAAAAAGCTGCAAACTGAAATTCTTAGACAACAAGGTACTTCACCTGTTTCAGGATGAGGTGTGAGAGCCTGTATTCTACACTATCAAACTATTATATATTTTTACTATCAAACTATTTTACTATCAAACTATTAGGCAATAACCATCCTGACACTATTAGAAGCCAATGGCCTTTTATTTTTAGAGGCCTATCTCTTAAACTCTCTTCTGGACAACACATCCTCATGAATTCCAACTGAAACACTAGAAAAGGTCAGTTTTGTCATTAATGGATAACACTACGCAAATTTGGCAAAGGCACAAACTGAAGTCTGTTGAACATATTCTACAGTTCCTTTGAAACAGAAATACAGATATATATGAAATACGAATATTTGCAAGGACATGTTAATTTTCTGCCAGTTGTTTTTTAGTAGAGAAGGGGGGAGGCAGAAGTATCTGCAGGTGACAGACTACAAAAAGCAGGTGTTACTTTCGAATCTGTGAGACCTCACCTCTCCCTAAGACAGGGGTTCCCCTCATGTGAAACTATTCAGCTGAAAGGTCTTTTGTTTGTTTTTGGATTTGTTTGGTTGATTTTTACTCCTTATGCTTTCTCTTGTTCACTTGGAGTGCAATTTTGTTTTCAGATTAGTGAACTCATTCAAGCCAACTTGCTAACTAAAAAATGAACACTTTGTAACTGCCAGTCTTGCCCATATTATTTCTTGATATCTTCTATCTCTTAGATTGAGATTTCCTGGAATAAATATCCCCCAATCTTTTAGGTAAATAATTTTAAATCCAGGTCTTAACAACTATTATAGTCAATCCCAAACTGCCAGCCTTTTTACATGTCACCAGCACTCTAATTAAATCTAGCATGCAGTGTTTCTAGAGAAGTGCATTCATGTGGTTTTTGTTTAAATATTTTGTGCTTTCCATATCTGCAGAGAGAAGACGTGCTGTTTGCAGCACACACTTAAAGCTCTTTAATGTTGTCACTTTCTTGTCTTCTCTGCAATGTGTGAAACCACATCTTCATGTGTGAGGTGCTTTTCCTTCACGTTAAAATGGCTTTATGTGTCTTGTTTGGCATCTTTAATCAGGACTACCTAACTACTTCGCAAGGATAAACCTAAACCACTGCCCCCCTCCCCCAACAACAAGCTATGTAACAGAAAGAGCTGTACCACAATCCTGTACATTTGCTCCTTAGGCTGGAGAGCGCTTCTGCACTTCTTAAAAATAATTTGCACGAAAACCATCTCCTACTCCCCTTTTCAACCCTCCCTTCACCATGAAAGAATAACAAATTAAGGATCACTCACCTTGACAGAGACAGCAAACAGCAGCAGTTAGAAGGAGAGCGTTCAGGCTCTCCATGGTGTTACGAATTGCTGCCTGTGGACAAGGGCTGTTGAGGATGAGCTTCACTGCCGGGACTGTAGGAGCACAGGGAGCAGGGAGGGCTCGGCTCCTCCGATGCGTGAAATCCCTGCAAGCAGCAGGCGGCAGGACCCTGAGCGCGGCTCTGCGCACTGAGCTCCCATTAGCTTTGCTGTGCTGCCCCCTTTCCAGCTACCTAGGCGGTCAGAGCTTTGGAAGCAGCAAATAAAGTGTAGGAAAAACAGATGTTATTGTAGGCAAAGAGCAGTCTTGTGGCACAGATAGTGGGCAAGAGTCCTTAAAATGATGCATAAATGAGCCTGGTAATCTGACAACGCTGAAGAGTTTTCCAGCCAGCTGCTATATGCAGGATCCTCATCTATTAGAAGCTCATGCTAATCGGCTAGGGGAAGCTTAATTAACACAAATCTTGTAATTGAATTGTTCTGAAATGAATATCGACATTAGGGATGCCTGATTTAGCAGTGAACTGAGATCATGGGACCTGATTTCCAGTTATGCTGTTGAGGTTTTTTTCTGCTTGTGTCTCATCTCACAAGATTATGTGCTGGGTGCTTGACCATATAAAAAGGATGTGCTATTCCCAAGGAGTAATTAAAGGCATGTACAGTTGTTGGTGGCATCTGAACCCAGAGTGGTAAACATAGCAGCTGGGATCTGGCAAGAATCTGGGGCTTTGAATGGAAATCAAACTTGACCAAACCCTTGAGTATAACTGTCTTTGGACCATGCCCGTTTTGTAGATTAGAAAGGTGAAATTTGAGAAGGAGAATACAAGCACAGGATCCCAACTTGATGCCACAAAACCTTATTGTTCATGGGAAAGGACACTAGAAAGAAAGAGTTGTTTGAAGTTCAGCCATAAAATCATGATTTGCAAAGTGAGGTATTTCCCAGATGCCCATCAGCGTCTTGTTATCTTACATCTGACCTTTTGCACTGCCCTCCCCATCTGGAATGTCTGGGTGATGCAAGGCTCATGCAGCGGTTGTTGCACACATCTGTGTAAAAGGAGGAAGGGGGGAGAGAAAAAGATGGGATTCTACCCTCATTTTTAGAACCGATGAGAAGGAAGCCCTGTGGGACAGGAGCTTCACCAGTAGGTGCTTCACTGCCTGCTCTTAGGCAAGGATAAGCAATGACCTCATTTGGTTCTGTGTTAAGAGGAAGCAGTGGGAGAAAGAGCACCATAGCGCGTGCAGTTCTTGGCACTGAGCTTGTTTATCCTGTTAGCCCTGTCTCTCAGAGCATCATTCACTTTGTCCCCAGACACACGCTCTTATGATAATTTCAGTAATTCTATTAGCATGGAGCAAATAGGCTNCCCCAGAGAAGTCGGCTGCTTGGTCTTTTAGTTTAACCCTTTGTGGATACTTTTGGTTTTGTATTTCCAAGGAATTGAGGCTAAATGTTTTCCCCTTCTGTCTCCTTCCTATAAGCAGCATTATAACTGAGAATTTTATGTGTTCTTTTTAATCCCAACTAGAAATGAGTTAAAGCTTCAAAGATCAGATCATAATCTGTGTTCCCCAAAAGTCAGTGTTTAACCTGAATAATTTGGAAACACTGATCTGTGGGGGAAGTAAACAGCCATAGCATCAAGAGATACAGGTATTTTAGCTTAATTTGCCGAGTTACTGACATTTTCAGTGGTGTTTGTATGGCACAGATATTTTGTTTCTAACATCCCATGCAGGATCTCCTGATGAAATCAGCTCAGAATTGTGGTAGAATTATTTTTATGGCTGGGGCGGCTGATGTGATGAGAACACGTCACCATGACTGCATTGCAGAACTACACAGAAGAAGACTTTCTGTGGGTAGGGGGAAGCTGATCTACCCAGGCAGATCTGCAGTAACAAACTATGCAGCTGTTGTTCTTTAATAAACATGCTGCTATTAGAGGGGTTTTGCTTTGTTAAGATTTGTTAAGATCAAATCTTAATCAACTCAGGTGATGAAGAAATGAATATTTTCCCACCTTTGTTCTGGGGTATTGATGCTCCCAGTTGTTCCCAGTTTGCTTACTGTTGTTGCCAGTTTGCTGTGGCTGCAAGGGTGCAGAAAGAGCCCCCAGTAAACTCATCTGAGTGCAGGTGGTGCACGTGAGTGGTGGTGTTGGAATTTCTGCGTGTTCCAATGGAAGGCAAGATTGCTTCAGGATTGAAGAGTTTTGCAATGGTAGGGAATGGAGAGAAACCAGAGATTTTTCCTCTGTGGTAGGGAAGCAAAGACTGGTTGCACACTACTATTGAAAAACAGTTTTAGTGTAAAATGACATTTTGAATGTCCACTTTTTTTAATGCAAAGTATTATTGTAAAACCCCTGAAAAGTAGAAATGTTGAATTTTATTTTGTTCAATGAGCTGGGACGTTATCATATTTGTATTTGCCTGCAAGAAGACATTTTTGATATTTCCTTTTCTCCAGTCTTTTAGTTTTAAAATTTTGCCAAAAAATCAAAGTGGAAAACCCTGTAATTCTTTGACAAGTTAAACTGGGAGCAGTTCTACCTATTATGTAGGTGGAGCTGCTGAGGGTTAGGCAAAAATAGCATTTGCCAATTGGAAAATGCAGTTTTAGAAGAGATATTTCAGAATTTTAGAACTTTGGGTGAAATTTTCATTCTGACGTTTGCTATGGATTAAATCATATCTGGAAATGCTAAAGATACAGGGATAGTTTCCAAGAACATAACTAGGAAAGAGTATATTGTTTCACTCATGATTTAAAAAGGAGTAAGGTGGCCACAGTGTATGGAGAGCACCAGAGCCCACCATTTCCTGGATGAGGAGCTCTGGTTCTGCAGGGATCTCCCTGGGGCCACTGATGTGCCTCTTGAAAGCTTTTTCTGGGTTTGTCAAGTCTGAGGCCTTCATCTGCCTGGCCTCCGTGATAGCTGCTAACTGAGCTGCCAAATCCTTTCTAAAACTTTTGTCCATGCTGAGGATAATTCAGCTGAAGGCTGCAGTTACAGAGCCAAGCATTATCAGTCTTTACTGCTCATAAAGATAAGGCCAATTCTGAGATGGGAGCACCTGAGGCCTCATTTCAGTTGCATTCAGGCAGTGAGGGAGAGGATAAGAGGGAGAAGGGTGCGAGAGTAATGAGGGTAAAAGTGGGACAGAGCCCAAAGTGCTGTCGATGCTGGGTGAAACAATAGAAACAACAGAAAGGGGGCCTGTGCAGAACATGCACATGTCAGTCAGGGGGGCTGCAGCTGCCTTGCTGCATCCATGGCTGCTTGGCTGGGTGAGTCCCTCTCCCTCCTGCCCTGAAGGAGTGTGCAGCAGCTCTCACAGCAAGTCTGCACTGCCTTTCAGAGTCCCTGTTCAGGATTATTTTGATATTTAAAGGGCCTTCACCTTTACACTGCCTGCACAGTGCTGGCAGCTGCTCTGGTTTCCCTGAGCCTTCTCTGTAAGCAAAAAAAAGCTGTTCAGCAGCTGGGGCAGTGTGTGCACCTGTGGTTGGGATGTAACCTAACATACAGGAGCATCTCCGTGCTTGGGGAAGGCAGCCCTCTGCTCCCGGGGCTGTCCGTGCCCCATCTCACCTCACAGCTGTTGTTGCAGCTGCGTGCACAGGAGTAGCTCTGCTCTCCAGGTCTGAGAAGGAGAAGGAAACATTTAAGGCGGAGGAAGCCCGTTAGACCCATTGAAACTTTACACCACCCACCGGTCACCGTGGGAGTGTCCAGCATAGGTAATGTCTGGGGAGATGGCCAGAGGCCTGCCCCCTGTGTGAGAGGAGGATGTGGTGATCCCAGGGTGTACCTGCATCAGAAGGGCATGCAGTCGTGCAGTTCTCTCTGATCTCCCTGCCCTGTGTGAGGGACACAGTTCCAGTGCTTACAGGAAGGGGAATGGAAGGGAGGGTCAGTGTGAACCCTTCCTTCTTCTAATGTGGGCCTGAAGACTGCCTCACCCACCCCACTTGTGATACTTTTCCCTCATCTCCTTCTCAGACTGCTGGACACGGTCCTGCTGAAGTGCTCAGGCCCCTGGGGAGCCCTCCTAGACCTCAGAGATGGGGGTGTGTGCCACTGCTGCAGGGAGCTTCAGCCACAGGCTGGGACGGAGGAAATGCAGTCCTGCAGCTTGCAAAGGTGTGGATGCAGCTGTTTTGGCACAGCTAAATCTATGTACTTATCTGGGGCTGCCTGGGAATGGCAATCTAGGTGGAAATGTAGCTTGGTCTTGATGAAGGCAAGTAGAGCTGGAACTGTCTTCTGCTGTGACTTATTGAAGAACAGGTTTAGGTGTCAACTAAACCCCCTGGGACAGGTGAGCCTCAAATCCCCTTCACAAGTAATAGTGGATTTCGAGTTTGTTCACCAGGCATTAGTTGTACTTACAACTGGTGGTACAATTGTTGTGTGTCCTCACAGCACCCCAAGGAAAAACTGAGATTGGTTTAACTCGAAAAGTGCCAGGAGGCTACTTCTCTTTTTGCAGGTTACCTGGAACAAACTGTGGTGGGACTGTCCTGTCATGAGGGTCTAGGGCCTCAATCTGTCCTTTGCCAAAGACTTTAGGACTCCCCGTGCTTCCCCAGGTGTTTTGTTGAGGGTTATACTTAAATCCACATTAAAATCTTCCCAGAAAAAGGCACAGGTCTGTGTGTTCTCAGGTGTCCTCTCAATCTTGCTGCCTTTCACCATTGTCTTTTCCTGTTGCTTTCCTGTGCTCACAGCCTTAGACTCATTAAAGTGTGTTTGTGCCCCAGATACACGAGCTGTCAAACTTGCAGGAAATTTGAGGACTAAATCTATATAAAGGAAAATTTTATGCTTTATTTCTATTTCATCATCAAACAGAGTATTATATACATGTTTGTTTATCATACATTAATTTGGCCTTTGTTGATCCATCAGTTACCAGAGATGGCCAGGTGAGAAACCTTTCAGTGATTACCTCAGAAGTGTTTCTGTTTCTCAGTTCAGATTTAAGTATCCAAGCCACTTGCAAAGCTCTTCATAAATCAGACACAGTTTTGATGTATTTGAAGGAAATAAATTTCACAGCAGAACCTTATTTGTAACAGGGAAATTGCAGTATCCTAAGGAAAGAAAATATCCCTCCTAAGGCAATATATTTAATACATAATAAGATGATGATGATGGTAATGATGATGATGATGATGCCAGGATGTCATCTTGTACAGTAAAAGTCTTTCACTGTAATGTTCACGCTTCAAATAATTGAAAAAAGGGCAAGATATCACCAGAAGTACTGGACTCACTGGAAAAAAATAGTTTTCTGTTTGTTTTGCTTTTTTTCCTATCCTAGTAAGTCAAATTCTACTTTCCTTTTCCCTACTCTAAGGGATGTGCAACTCACTTGGCACCTCTGCGGA
The DNA here is from genome assembly GCA_013400495.1 of Nicator chloris. Lineage (NCBI taxonomy): Eukaryota > Metazoa > Chordata > Aves > Passeriformes > Pycnonotidae > Nicator > Nicator chloris. Next base: position 114,590 of record WAAE01009625.1, on the reverse strand, counting down.
GTTAACAAAGGGGAACTAAGACCAAATGTCTGTGTAAGTATTGACAATTTGAAATGATAGCTAAGGGTTTATGGCAGCAGTGTGGTTTTGAAAAAGTGGTTGCAGAAATAATCCAACAGTCCCCAGGACACAAACAAGGACAAATATCCAGAGAAACAGCCTGTCCACTACCATGGCAACATACTTCCAATCTTCAATGACCTGGAAGAAAAAGCCAGTTAAAGATATTAGCAATTTGTCATATTCTTTTGGTCTTCCTCTTGCTAATGCTGCATTTTTGTTTATCAAAATAAAAGGAAACAGATCTCAAGGTTCAGGGAATAAACTGGCTTTAGGCTTGGTAAGAGATTTTTCTCCTACAACCCCTCTGAGCAGTGAATATTTCTTAGCTTTCTTGGATACATCAGATACTGAGTGTGGCTGCCTGGTGTGGTGCCAGCTCTGAAGGACCCACATTATAATCTAATTAAGGATTTTCTTTTCTTCAGTTTTATTTTGTAAATGCTGTTAATCTCAGTGGGCAAAAATAGGTGGTGTTTACTGCTGTTAAACAAGGTTAGCTTCAGAGTTCTTTTCCTATCAGCAGTCATCTTATTCATGGGATTTAATGCATATTAATACTGTTGTTTTTATTAAAATCCCTTTTTGCCCTGCATGTTATCTGTGAAAGTCATGGCCTTAGATTCTGTTTCAGACTGAAGTGACTAATTGGGCTATTATTGTAAAGGAGAAATATATCAATCTTCATTTGCATCTCAGGAATAATTTTTCCTCTCTCATTGATTCTAGTTACACATGGAATGTCCTCACATCAGTGAATTTATCATCCTTGTCAGTTGAATCATGTCTGGTATGGGAATATTACATATATTTCCTTTGGTGCACACTTTTAATTCCCACTGCTGCTAATGGGAATTGAATGCTTCTGCAGTCAGATCATATAAATGTACATGAATAGTTGTTATCAGACCATCGTGATGAGGGAAGGAAGCAGACAATAAAGTTATGAATCTAGAAAAATTATGTGTAGTATCAGAGGACCCTATGTGAAAAGTAGTAAATGGATTTTCAATCTATAAAACGCTCTTGAAAATTGTTCTTACCATCAAGTGAAAGCTTTGTAGATCCTTTAGTGTGCAATACATGCTTGTGAAAATTTCTCAGCTATTAGAAAACCTCTTCCTGCATTACGAAGTCACCTCCTGTTCAGTCAGTTTCATTGTTTACAAGCTCATGTTTAATGTTAGGAGCTGAACTTCTTCATTTATATTGACAGTAATTTCATTTAATAGAAAACATGAACTACGCAGCAGCATGCTCCTCTAGGGACTTTTGCAAGATCAGAAACCAGACTTTATCTAATCTGCTTGGCTGAGGGAGGGGAAGCACAACAGGAACAGAGAACCTGGAGCCTCACTGGGGTCTGGATTAGAGAGAGGACAATGGGAGGCACGAGGACGATTTTTCCCAACTGTGGGTGCTTGTCTAAAAAAAAACCTGTGACCCACCTGAGTCTTCCAAGCAGTACTCACAGAGTGTTTCTATCAGCTCTATTGTGCTAGCTAGTGGCCTGTGAGTAGGGCAGGGGAATAGAGCAGCAGCAACACTGCTTAAAGAAAGTATTTCTCCTAAGCAGTAATGAGTCTGGTATACATAAATAACTCCAAAGAAAGAAGTGTCAGCTCTGCGGAGGTTTTTAATCCTACCCAAGGTGTCTGTTGCCATGTACAGACAGGTGTCTTAGCCCAGAAAGGGCGTTTGCAAAGGGCTTCTACCAATTCTGCTAAATCCTCCTGCTGTGCTCCGTTAGGTAAATAAATGCATGAGCTGCAGGTACGTTGTTTCTGGTTCACTTGGCCTGGCCATGGGTCAAATCACAGTCTTACTGATTCACAATGGTGAAAAATATTCTATTTCTGACCTGGAGCTGAATATTGTCTTCTTGCCCTCCAATCACCACTTGAATGTGACAACAAGGCTTTTTAAACAGTGTTTCAGGACTTACTGGGCAATCAGCAAACTCTTTTTGTAGAAATAGCCATGTTATTTATCAGGAGAGTATTTGCAGTTACCAAATTGCTCTTCATTAATGACATAAATTATTTCCTCTTATGAGCTGTATCTAGAATGTCTCTAAAATCTTGACAATAGCTAGAGAGTTCAAATATGCATTCTGAGGAACAGCATGTTACAGAGGAGGACAGGAGATGAAGTTTGGAAGGACAGCGATTTCTCATTTTTACTTACACTCTGGTCGTTGTCATCACTTTTCATGTGCTCTGCTATAAAACTGACTCCATCAATTGCTTCTTGCACTTCAGGAGAAAATTTCGCACCTGTTCTTAACCTAAAATCTCGATGACTGCTGACATTGTCAAGTGTTTCAGAGACTTTCCTATCATATCTTTTGGCAGAAGCTGTATTCAAAAAATAGGTAGAGTTCTTGTAGAAGTCAGATGGCTCCATACAAGCATTCTCTGCTTTTGTCTTTTTGCAGTTGCCTGGCTTTTGCCGTGGAGAATTATTTTCTGGGCGCTTCATGAACAGATAGGCCGGGAGTCTTTCAAGGAAAACCAGCTTCACCCAGGGGGGCATAGTGTGGGTACTGGGAGATCTGTGGTGGACATTGAGCACACACACACTGGTAACTATTGAGAAGGTCACCAGCACCATTGTAAACATGAGATATTTCCCAATCAGTGGAACATCTAGAGATGTTGGAGGGACAATTTTGGAGATCAGCAGCAAGAACACAGTCAGGGCAAGCAACACAGATATGCATAAGGTCATTTTTTCACCGCAGTCTGAAGGCAAGTAGAATACTAGGATGGCTAAGGATGTAATTAGCACACAGGGAATGATCAGATTGATGGTATAAAAAAGTGGTTTCCTTTTAATAATGAAGTCATATGTCACATCAACATAATTGGGGTCGAGAGGATTTACAGTCCTTCTTCCTGGGAGTGCCACAATGTCCCACTCTCCGCTGGGCGTGAAGTCATCCATGCTTGCCATGGAAGTCTTAAGCACCATATCAATTTCTGTGTGGTCGTATGTCCAGGACCGGAACTTCAGGGTGCAGTTTTGTTGGTCAAAGGGGAAATGCTTCACCTCAATCTTGCAGGCACTCTTGTAAATGGCTGGTGGCAACCAGCGAATGCTTCCGTTGTTCTTTACAATGGCATTTGTGTACAGCGAGACTTCGTACGTGCCGTCCGCACTAACCAGAGGAGAGAAGAGAAAGGGGAGAAAGTGATAAAATATTAGGAGGAAAAACATAGTTCAAGCCAGAAAAGGTCTCACATTCTTGGTCTTGTGGGCCCCAGTTGTTCCAAGAATCAAAGCTTAGTAATACTTTTGTTCTGAAATCTGTGCTGTAGGGAGCTATAACTAGGGTGATCAATGTATGCATTTCTCCCAATCCGAGAGTTGATTTTTGGTCCAATACTTACAGAAAAAAAAGTTATAAAATTATTATTAAATACCAAATACACACCTCTGTTTCATCCAAAGAAATCAATGTATTTTGTAAGTGTTTGCTCAAGTAATTAAAGGTTCCTACATCTCTGAAGGTTGAGCAAAAGTCAGAACATCCCATGTGAAAACAGAGGTACCTTTGATCTGGAACACAGCCACTGCTAAGAACAGAGAGCATCACTCCTGAATGTCTTGGACAAGGAAATAAGGATGAGCAGCATTAGTTAGAAATGCAGGGAGAGTGTAGGCAGAGGAAATGTAATTATATGGGTTGTAATTCATTGCATCACTGCAGTTAATGTTTACTTATTACAAAACCAGAACAGACAAACCACAGCATTCTTAGTGCCCACAAATAATCTTGGCTTTGTATCTCTTCCAACTGCTGAACTTCCACCAAGGGAGTCTTCTGTGTTGCAATGGGCCCTTTAACTCAGGGAAATCATTATCAGTCAGTGGTATCTTCTCCTGCCCAACAGTCTGGGCAAACAAGGTAGCGCTGTTTAAGCCATTAGGTGTCCCAAGGTAGTATTCGTGTTTGTTTACAAGGCATCATGGAAAATGGAGTTATACCTACAGTTTATTCTTTCCATACAGTCTATTTTCATATAAATCTGTCTCAGCTGTGAGCCTTGTCATGGATCCTCTGCTGTAACTGCTCACACTGCAGACATTTTCCAGCTCTGCTGGAATTTCTTTAACCAGAGCACTGATGTTGCTAAAATTATCTTTGACCCCAGAAGCCCAGTCAGATACACTTGCTACTATCTAAAAGTGACAAAATTCAATTTTAAAATTCTACCAGACCTACTTGATTGTGTCTGATGCTTGTTCCCTGGTTAAAATGTTGTTCATTGTCTGTGTAAACTACACCAGTTTTACTTACTTATTGTAAAGCACAATGTCTGGCAACCAGATGTGTTTTGCAGGTATTCTCAGCTTATTTATTCCTTCATAGTCAGAGGGCTTCCAAGCCAGCCGATAATCAATCCACTCCTAAGAGAAGAATTGTACAGTAGTGATGGGAGTGTCCTGACCAGCACTAACAAAACAATCACGTGATGGAGTGAAAGCAGTCGCATTTGTGGTTTGCAAGAGCCATTTCTCTGTGGGTTTGTTACCTGGTTCAGCCAGACGTTGGTAGTCATGATCTGCTCCCGTTCATTCTGCAGGGAAAAATGAAGACAAAAACTGGCCTCTAAAATGTTTCACTTCGTTGCAGTAATAAGACTCTTTCGGTTGGTTTTTGAGCATGATTTTGCCCAGTGTATTTCAAGACCTTCTCTGAGGTAAGATGGCCAGTCTTGTACACATACTGATGACAAATAGTAACCCCATAACTGTAGAAGTCCAAATGCCTTTTAACAAGAACAGTTATGGCAGGAGTGAGTGTAGTTATTTGGAACAATGACCACCACCTTGCTAAGCTGGTTTCCTCCCCCACCCCACCCCACCTCTCCACCTTTGATTTGAAACAGGAGGGACTTCTGACCACTGGGGAGGCCTACATGAGGTTGTGTGAGGTTGGTATAAGGTTTGCTATGTAATCTCTCAGCTGGCAGGCTCTACTTCATGAGCTGCTGTCTCTAGACAGCAGTTCAGAAGAGAAACCTCCCTGTAGAAGATCTGTCAGGAGGATTTCTGTACGAAAATAGAGTCAGGAAAAATTCTCTGATCCTGAAGATGCTTGAGATTGTTGGAGCCTACAAGATGCCTAATTTTGTTCTACTTGAAGAGTGAGGCTGTGGAGGGATAGGGACTGAACTGTGCTAATCTTGATCTTTGCTCATTCATCCACCTTGTTCGGGTTGTCGATCACTGGAGCCTCCTGAGCAAGACACCTCCCTTTTTATGCCCAGAATCTGCACTCTGGGGGGACACTGTGCTCATGGTGCTAATACTGGATGTGCAGAGGCATGCCTGTGTCCAGATGGAGTTCCTCAGAAGAGAGAGAGAGCACTTAACTAGAATAATCTGGTATACATGGCATTGAATCCTGTGTGTATACACATCTGTGTGTATCTATATATTTTATATCCAGTATGCATGAAACTTCAGCTGTTTATACAGTTTCCCTTTTGTTCCAACAGAGTCCTCATTTCCTCTTGAATTTCAGAACATAAATTCTCTATGTCTCTCAAAGTTTGCAGCAGTCCAGTCACTAGCCCTTAACACAAATTCTGACAGGGAGGCATCTTCTGTATCTTCTTTGTCATCCAGGGAGAGAGCAGCAGGCTTGAAAGCCCCAGTTCAGGAAATTATTCCCAATTACACACTGGCTCTCGTTCCCACTGCAGTTAATGTTAACTTCTCTTGGTAATGATGTGTTTATACCTTGCAATAACTGTCAAACACTTACTAAGCTGGTGGGTGAAAGTGTCTTTTAGACCCACTGAAGTAGTTTTTTTTGAATATGAGGAGTTGCTTTCATGAGGTTTGTTTTAACCATGTTAAGCTAGTCCAGCCAGAGCTAGTGTGTATTTTTCTTTACAATATTCCACTGTTCTTTATTGATATGCCTGATATGTCATGTGATTTCGATATGGTTTTGTAGCTTGTTTTCAGGCCATTGAACCACCTCAGTAGAAGGATTAGCATTCCACTGATGGTGGATGGTGTGCACATCGCTGCTGTGCACAGTCCAGGACAGGTCCTGACCTGGGGTAACTTACAGTAATTGTACTGCAATCAGTGGAATGATTTTGAATTTTAGCTAGATGGAATTCTACTGGATGAAGATCTGGCCCCAGTCCTTCAGTGCTTGGGCATAGACTGATTTCCCCATCGTAGCTCCATTGTGAGGTATAAAACCAGTTAATTGCATGTATGGGCTCTGCCTATTAATAATTTACACAAATGAGAAAAGAACAGAGACACAGTAATACCAGTATAACTATTACTTAGAGTGCTGTGCAGTAGCACTGAATGTAAAGGCATAGCCTAATTTGAACTTACCACACTGATGAGCTGTGCCAGGGAAACCTGCAGTTCTATGGATACCAACTGGGAGGAGTTGACAGCTGGTCGAATTAACTTATTGTATCTGTCAGGACTCAATAGGTGGTTCATTAGTTTTTCTTCAGCATCTGCTGCCATGCTTCCTGTAAAGCATCACAAAACAGGATTATGGAAGGGAGACTAAAGTGACATGATGTAGGGGTCACAGAATATCTGTGCATCAGATGATCTTTGAGAAGTAATGACAGCTTTTGATTTTCTAAAGACTGTAGGTGAACAGGAGGATATGGTGCTAGCAGTGATACCTGTTCTGCTGAAGTTGACTGTCTTTCACAGAGCACAGATCAAAGTAGATCAGTCAGAACCCTTTTGGGGTTTTTTGCAATAAAATGTGAAGCTCAAATTGGTAGATACTTTTGGGGTTACACTCAGAAACTGGGAGCAAACAACCCTCTTAATAGCAGGGGGAGAATTATTCTGTGATCCAAAGGGGGGGGTCAAGCTGTGACTTTTCTCTTTAGTGCTGTAGGAGACAGAGTTGCAGGTACACATACAGATTTAAAGATTCTTATGTAGAGAAAAACAGGGATAAGCTGTAGGTGTCATAAAGGATTTTTTAATGACTGGGACTCTGGTAGCTAGTGATGTTTCTGTTTCAAAATTTGAAAACCCAAGGCAGTATGTTAGACTATTTTATGTGGAAGCAAAACCTGATTTGTGGACTAGCCCAAATACTATAAATCTTTGATTGCCAAAGCTGGAGTCCAGTGATTTAAAATATAGTATCTACAGGTTCTTATCAAACCAGCCTGAACCCTCCCTGTGGAGCACAGCAGCTTCTGGCACAACCCCAGGGTCCTTTATTCTGTTCTCATGTTCTTTGTGTGCTTTTTAAAGTCATCCCAGTGGACTTCTCAAACCACTGTTGACCACCTGACAATACTGATGGGCAAGGTGCTGATGACATCCTGCCAGGAGAACTGAGTCACAGACGCTGTGCTGCGTGTTGGGCCATTCTGTGTTGTGATGCTGATGAAATTACAGTGTTAGTGAAAGCAGGTTCCAATGCAATTGATAGAATGACTCTTCCATAGAAAAGATCACCTGGTTCAGGTCACCTAATTCACCTAGAGATACTGCAGAAATGAGGGTCATGTCTTTATAGCATATTTGCTTCATTATTCATTCATTTCCCAGAGCAATTCCACACAGTAAAAAACACTGGCCATGCAAGTATTTTAAATTTGTGGTACATTGATTTGTTCTGGGGGTTTTTTATGTTGTAACATATCCATGAAATCTGGGGAAAGGCAGACACCAAAAGGCCAAGATCAAATAAGCAGCCAAAGTTTGTGTGCAGAGTTTGTGTCTAGAAGATGCCATGTTTCCTTGTGAACTGGGCTGCAAGTTGCTAGGCTGAACTAGTCTCTCTTGAAACTTGAAATTCTTCTGAATCCAACTCAGGTTAAAAAAATACCCTAAGACCTTCTTGAGAAAGTGGAATGAGGTAAAAGGAAAGATTATTAAACAGAGATTTCACATCTCAGAACAACTTTTACTTGAGCTCTGTGGAAAGGTTCAGGTAAACCCCAGGCTTGATTTAATTCCTGTAAGACCAGCATGAGCTGTGGCCTGGTAGCCCAAATTTTTCACCTATACTTAACTATAAGATTGTTCTTCAGAATAGGCTTTTCAAATACTTTCCAAGGCATTTGGGAAAACAAATTTGGATGAATGTATCTGTGTTTGTTGGGTCAGTTTGTTTTTTGATTCACACTTGCTTTGTACCTCCCTGCAAGTCGTTATAAAAGCCTTATACCACAAGATATTTTAATATGACATTTGTTCTCAATGCAAGGTGCTTAATCAAAAGCTTATCAAGCTAGAGCTATGCTGAGTCTTGCTAAGCTTCAGATTCTGGGGTGGTTTTTTTGTGTGTAGCAATCAAGAAAAAGCTAAATTTGATACTGTGAGGAAAAGAGGACCATGTTCTAGGAATGAATCTTCTTGTGGTTCTAAAGATAGGTTAGAACTCCTGTGGTAGTTCAAGAGAGAATCCTTCTTAAAGTTATTTTATTGTGTGGTTTGGTGGAGTTTTATGTTGGGTTTTTTGTAGTAGATTTTTTTTAGTAGACATTCCCACTGTTGCATATATAAATGATGTAAGCACATGACTGTAATTCAAATATAAATAAATTGTTTGTTTCATTCAGTGGTCACTGAATACTGTCAGCAAAGATATGAGTTCTTGTTTGAATTGTTAGCTATGTTTTCACTGCACTGCTGCCTTTGTCTGTGAATATTCCAGCACAGAGAGTATTTGCTAAACAGGGAGTAAGAGGTAGGAATTGTAGAATATTTGCAGAAAGCTAATTCTGGATTTGTAATTAGTTTTTACTCTGAAACCTGCGTTTAGCAATCACAGTCGTCTGGTCTGCAAATCCAAACATAGTGTGGGGTCTGCATGTCTGATGGCAAAAGCTCAGATTTCCAAGTACTGACTGTTAATAAACTTCATGCACATTAATGACAAGCCATGACTTTAATGATAAAAAATATTTATTCAACAGTGGATCCCTTTGATAAATTAGTGCCTGTTCTTAGTGAAGGCATTCCTTCACTAGGGAATATAATGCTTTATAAAATTGCCATTCCATTCCAGCCTTTGTAACTTAGAAATAAAGTTACTCTGTCACCTCACTCAGAAGCCTGGATCACACACCACTAGGTGTCAGACCTGCACTGCCTTAGAACTTGTTAAACCCAATCTCTCTGTAAATACTGGGGGGAAATGAGTGTTTCTTGTCTAATTTTTATAGTCTACTTTCCATTAACAATCTACATATAAACCAGATGGCACTTAATGAGAACAAAATTACCAGGCATCCAGTTTCCTCTTTATGTGCATTGTGTGTCAGCAGCCAGGCCTTTGAAACTTCTCTCTTTCCTCTCACGGTTGGAAGAAATAGAAGTGCAGTTTCCCCCACAAACTGTTTTGTTGGGGTTTTTTTTCCAAATAGCAGTAATCACCAGAGATGTTGCAGAGGGGAGACTGATGCTTTTAGACAATTGATTTTAACAGTAATGATCAGGCAGTCCTAATTTGGGAGTGGAGTATTTTTGTGTACTGAAAGCAGTAATAAATAAAGCCCATTGGGGCGGATCCTGAGCTGGGGAAATGATTTTAGCTTCACTGAACACGCTACACATCTGCTCTGTGACAAGGAGAGCAATTGCCACATAACTTGCAGTACACATTCCTCAGTAAGTTTGTTTTCTCTGTGGCACTGTGAGCATTAAAAAAAAAATTGCACCAAGATGCTTCCAATTTCACAGCAGTAGAAACTAAACCACAGACTTCATTCACTCTGCTGTGGAGACTTTCCTTAGTCTAATTCTAATCTAATCTAATTCTAGTCTAATCTAGTCTTTCATAGTCTAATTTAAATGCATAAAGTGAAATAACTAGATATCCTGTGTTATGCTCTCTGATTTCAGTGTAATGACAAATTTGTTGGAGTGATTTCCAGAGGAAAAAAAAAAGGAGCAATGCTGAGAGATACAGGCAAGTTTACTGTTAAACCCAGTCTACATTTCAAAATTTAACCTAAGACATATTTCTAGTGTTTCTCCGAATTCAGTTATGGTAATAAATGTTTAAATAGTATTTGTTTAGAAGTAACATTGTAGCATGTGGAATCATTTTAGTCCTTTACTCTCTGGCAAGCAACATAACAAGTTTCCATCTGTAATTAGTAAACAGCAAATAAGGAGCAGCAATGAAACAGTCCCATTATCTTCTCTGAAATTACTTCATGATGTTGTAACTTCTCAACATACTTTCAAGCAAAAAGCTTTTCATAACCTCTTAGAAGAACACATGCTGATTTGGAATGCTTATTGTTCCAGTGGAAGTAGCAGTGAATTTACTGTATTTTAAAAATGTCTAATTTTTACACTGCAATGAATGCAAATAAAAAAGGGAAATACTCAGGGGTTTAGAAGTGTATAATTTAAAAATCTGAAGTGGGCCCTCACTCTCCTTTTGTTACAAAGCAGTTGTTTTTTAAAGTTGCCTTTCAGAGATGGAGGAAATGGGAAGTGTGTGATCTGATCTTGGTTCAGTTTCAGCCAGTTTCTCTCAGAGCACTTCAGAGGAGCCTCTCCAGGGGAGGAAGATGCCATGCTAAATGCACTATTTCATGCTGCTGTCAGGCTGTTTGTGTTGGCTAAAAGAAATATATCCAAGAAATCCTGACAGACTGAGGGAAACGCTCTTGCATAAAAAGCATAAATCTATGTTTTTCATAGCATATAGTTACATATGGCAACTTAATTTAAACTGTTTCCATTCTGATTTTAAAAAATAGGAGTTGTGAACTTTGCAAAATACAGGAACTTGAGAAAATAATGGTAGAGGGATGAGATCTGTCATATTTATGGATCATGTAATGGTTCATTTTTTCACCTTCAGCACACGATCTGCTTTTCCTATCACAGATGATCCTGGGAGCATGTAAAGGGATTTTATTTAGTTATTTTCATGGTCATCTCTTACAGTTATGTAATTTTATATCCAACCTCTCTGTCCATATCCATCATAGTGCATGTGCTGATACCAAACAAGCCCGAAACAACACTAAAATAATCAATTTGATACATCCTCTAAAAGTCAGCAACCTCCCGAGGTGATGGTTACAGAGCTCTTGTCACTGTCCTGCCTCATACCCCCAAAAGCTCTCACTGTTCTGAAACTGTATGAGAAAGAAAAGGTCACTTACCGTTGAGACAAAAGGAGCTCACTACAAAGACAATGAGGGAGTACATTTTTCTCGTGGCAGTAAGATGTGGATTACTGTCCTTCAGCTCAGACAGCTGGCAATAGGCTCTGTTGGCAGAGGGAAGAGATGTAAAAGCAAACCTGAATCTTGGAGGTATGAAATGCCTGGGAAGAGACAGTCGGACCTGACAGAAGCGTTCTGCAAAGTGGAATTTTCGTGAGCATAGTGGTCCCTCCCCCTTTGCAGCTGTTTAAAGAGCTTTGTGAAGAGGAAAAGCGAATAAGAAGAGTGAACATAATGTGATAATGTTGAAAAAGAGGAATGAAATAGCAAGCTGAGGGACATGATGTGCAAAACACAACTGCTTAATTCTTGCTGCTAGATCACATTTAAAAGGCTTTCTGATTAATGAGTGCACTGGGTGGGAATATCTGTGTGAGAAGAGTTGGTAATAACTTTGCGCCATAAAACCTCTTAGTGTCAATAAATTATAGCCCCAGCAGAGGGTTATTTTCTGTGTCAAGAGAGAAAGTTTATTACCTATTGCCAACCCTTTTCCACTCCAAGGCTCACATGTGTGATGTCTTTAAACTAGCGCTCCAAAAACTTTTTGGGAGCACCAAGAGAGGAACAGAAAATTTGTTGTCATTAGCATCTGATAGGATTTTTAAAAGAAAGCAAAAGCAATCTGTGGTGAAGTAGCAGTAGGGATAGATGCTTCAGAGGAGCATTAGAGAAATTCTGTGGAATTCATCTTTTAGAGCTGAAGGGTTTAGCAGAATGTAGAGTGTCATGTGTCTTGGGACTTGCTATGGGAAGATTTGCATAGAAGGAGGGGGCAAGAAGATCTTATGTGCCATTTGCAAGCACTGTAGGACAGGCTGAAGTCCATGGATAGAAAAAAAAACCAAACCAACTTTGATTCCCTGTAACTTCTAAACTTTTCTATATGTACATGTAATCAATTTTGTTTAGAGGTGCATTTATTGTATTAATGCTATGCAAATGTCTCAGATGATAAAAAGTTTTGTGGTTTATGTAGTGGAATTGATGGTTGATGACTTCTGTGTACTCAAGAAAATTTCTCAGCACACTGTTGCCTTATTGTTAAACATACCAGCATTAATTGTGCTAGGTTTGCTGCAGATCTTAATTACTAAGTTGAGCCTGGTATCTGGGTCACCTGTGCAAGTTCCTGCCTGTCATTTTCAGTCTTTTTTTCTGCTTTCATCACTCCCTTTTCTCTCTTATTCACTATCCAGTAGCTAGAATTGGTTTAAATTGGGACTCTTTAGTCTGGAGAAGGCTCTGGGAGACCTTAATGTGGCCTTTGAGACCTTATGACCCTTAGGGGCTAATAATAAAGATGAGGACAGATGCTTCAATAGGACAAGGGGTGATATTTTTAAACTAAAAGAAGTGGATTCAGTCTAGGTATAAGGAATTAATATTTTACAATGAGGATGTTGAAACACTGGAAGTGGTTGCCCAGAGAAGTGGTAGATGGTAGAGGGCCCATCCAAGGAAACAGAGTCAGATTGGACAAGGCTCTGAGCAACTTGGTCTAGTTGAAGATGTCCTTGCTCATTGCAGGGTGGAGTTGGACTAGATGACCTTTAAAGGTCCCTTCCAACTGCAGTTATTCTATGATTGTAAATCATGTGGGACCCAAGGGAGATTGTGGATGGTTTCAGTGAGACAAACAGAACAGTCATGGAAGGGAAATCTACTTGAAAAAAACAGTGCAGTCATAGTGAGTACCTGTCAATAAACTAACTGCATCAAAGTGTAACACTGTTTCTCTGTCTTTCTCATGTTTAATCAACAGCATGTAAAAAGAGACCTTAGAAAATTGTTCTCTTGCAAAGGTCAAAACACGTAGGAGGTGTGTTCCAAATAGTCTTTATCTCAAGCCTTCCACTTTGTGTTTCTCACCACAGTGTGCTTGTCATGTACCTTGTCAGAGGCTTGTACATCAGAGACCTTGCTACACTCCTGAGCCTGCTGGGCCAGATTGTCTCTCATAATGTACAGGGAACTGCTTTCACAGAGCTGTACCTTCAGTTAATAAGGGTGTGTTTGAGCAAAGTACCAGGGTGATGGGGAAGAAAGACTGCACCTGTTTCTCAGTTGTTACTTTCTGATATCTGACCTATTTCTCCCCAAAGGCAAATCTTCCATCTGCCAACCCAGCCTCTGTGCTTTTGCAGTGCTTATAGAAGGAACAGATGTGTGGCCCCTGAAGTCTGTACCATCTTACGCTGCTTGGTGCTTGAGAGCTGAGTAGCAGTTCAGCATGTAACAAACCAGGCTGGGATGGCTTCAGCAAAGCAGTGGGCCCTCACAGAGCCAAAGGGTCACAGACCATGCACCGGTGGCTCGGGTTATCCTGCTGAAGCTGAGGTGGAAGGGAGGAATTACCACAGCTGGTTTTCATATTCCTTCCTTTGCCATCCACTTGCATTCGCTCATTCTGACAGAACACTCAAGGTCTTCCTTCGTCACTCATGCTCTGCAATTGTTTTTCCCACAGTGATGCTGCAGGATTCCATTTGTTCATTAAGTCGAGGTCCCGAAATGAGAAGCCTTTTTAGCAGATATTAGCATATGTGATATTGTGGATTTGCATGTTAATGCACTGTGAAAGCACAGGAATGGCAGGCAGGAGCCATCCACTGAACTGGCTGGGGGTTGTTCCTGGTGCTGTGATGCTTTGCATGCCATAGGATATAAGAGCTCTTAGATGCATGAGGAATGCAAGATGTTCAAGTGTCCAGGGAAACTGGCAGTCCCCGTCCGTGGATTTACCATGGTGATTTCCAGATGCTGTTTGCATTAGGAAAGAACCGGTCAGAGGTGCTGGAGCTTTCAAAGTGGAAGAAACCTAGGGTAGAGCTGGCTTCCTTAATGACACAAGTACAGGTACAAGAAGTTTGCTGCAAAAATAAATGCTTCTGGCTGGAAAGGCACAGTTAGTTTCCAGTCGTTATGATGCTGAAATGAAGTTTCAGAAAACACAGAACTGACTTAATGTTGCATTAACAGAACAGCTGTCACTTTCTGCTTGAAACTTGCTACAGGAAATGTTAGTGAATGGCTATTTTTTCCCTAGCCCCTTATAGGTGTGAAGTTAATGATATCTGCCAAAGTCCTAGCTCATGTCATCAACAGCAAGGCTTATGTTGCTTTCTGTTTGCTTGAAAAATTGAACTTTTTACAGGTAACTTCTGCGAATACCCAGAGGGCTCTGCAGGTAAAACCCTGGTTTTCCCTACTCACCACTACCTAGATGAGTTCATTAGAAAAGCTGTACTGGAGCTAACGTTTTGCATTCCTGGAATTTTTTCTTTACAAGTGCACTTACAGTCCTATTAGAGAAGTGGGATGCCTCAGTCATTCTGGTGCTCATGTTTTTGGGTAAATTGTACTTCTGCAGCTTCATTTCACAGTGCTGTAGTGTAGCCAAATTTAAAACCTGCAAGGCAAACCAAAACTGTGGCCCTGTAGTTCCAGTAACTGTCAGCTGGATGAGCTTAGCTAAATCCTCACAACTGTTAGTAGAAATTTGTCAGAAGGGCAAGGGTATGAGGAACATTTAGTCCACTGTAATCTAAAGCTTTGGAATTTAGTAAGCTTTTTTTGGATTAGTAGATTCTTTGTACTGGAGAACTAGTTTACATCCAGAGGCTTACTCTCCAGTGAGGGACTGTGTCTACGTGGGTAGTCGTGTCATAAAGTCTGCTTCCTACAGCATTTCTGTAGAGGCATTTGCCTTCCCTCCCACATGGGTTCTAACCAATGTGTACAGGTATTTGTAATAAGCTGTCTTCAGGCAAGGCAAGACACCGTTAAGCTTTTGTGAAGGGCACTGCAAAACAGCTGTGGATGATACCAAATTATCAGATAAATAACACTCCTTTAGGGTTTCAAATGATGATACTATGTGCTATCCCATCAGAATCTGCTCCGAAGTCCCAAAATGTTCCAGAGAATTGCCACTCATAGCACTGGGACAATGTTAATAACAGGAATGACTTGGTAGCAATGGATGCAATTCCAGCTTTCATGGTTAAAATACAAATTGTTATGGATAAATGAAAAGCCACCTTTCTGCTTTGGAATATGCCTGATGGCAGACAAAGTCACTCCTGGAAGAACAGTGCTTTCCTTTTCTGGTTAATTTTCGAAGTTGTCACCGTGTGCTTTGTGAGCTCCAGGTGTGTTTGTAGAGTTCTTAGGTGTTGTGGTTTGTTTTGCAGGGGTTTGGTTTGTTCTGTTGAGGCCCATTGTAATGGTTTCACCCCATGTTTGTACCCTCCTCCCAATTGTCAGTCTCCCTCAACTCCTGCCTTCTCCTCGCGAGTTCTGTGTCAGTCCCCTAAGTGCCTCCCCTAAGGCCTGTCAGTGTCCCAGTTTGCCTTCCCCTAGTTCTAGAAGCTTCCCCATCGAGTGATTGGCTGGGGATCGGTGGATCCTCCCTCCAAGTTCCCCCATTCGTTCCCAAAGTTGCTCGTCATTCCCCTGGTTCCTCCCATGTTTTCCCTACTGGCTGTTGGTTTGTTCCCTCCCACGGACCCTCCCCTCAGTAAATCCCAGTGGGATCCTGTGGTCCCGGTCCTGCGATGCTGTCCCTTCTGGGGGAATAAAGCCTTGGATCTTACACCTCCGTGGACCCTTCCCTCATTCCTTTGCCTCCTCCAGACCACAGTGGTCCTTCCGTGCAGGAGCGACAGCTCCTGGCTGCTCTCCTGCTGTCCCGAGTCCTGGGGAGTGTCCCCAGCAGACACAGTGCTGTGTCTGAGCATAGCTGGGAAAGGAGCTGGGAAGGCACTGCACCTCTGACACTCACTGGTTACCTTCAACACCTTTAACCTTCCAAGTGCAGGAGTGTAACAAGTCCAGAGAGCTCTCTAAAGCAGTGCAGAAGCATCAGCTGGAGGTGGTTATGCTATTTTGGAGCTGATGTTTTTATTAGTCTACTTTTGCTTCCTCTTGCTTGCTTTGAGATTGATTGCATGAAAACCTGTTGAGTGCCCAATATATGACTGGCAAACAGTCATGCATTCTTTGAAAACATTGGAAGCTGTAACCTTTCTTGTAATGCGTGTATTTTGTATGAAGTTAATAAAAAGGGGCTAAATATGTGCACATCCTTGACAATATCAGTGTATTCTATATGCAGCATAAGCATTTTTGTGTGTTCTTACTTTCTGAAGTAAAAACTCTAAATGTAGATTCCAGGAGTAGGAAAACAATTTCTTAAGTTTATGTATCTTGCTTCATTATTCTAACTAAGAAACTGTGCTTGTTTACCTGCCAAATCAATGTAATTGCTGTGCAATTTCCAGCTTTGGTGCAATGACAGAGTGTATTACATCTCTTGGTAAAGGTCCATTTGTAAGTTTTTAGTATTCATGGTGTTTTCTAGATTCAGGAAAATTGCCCCTCTTAATCCTCATCACCTTCTTTATTAGCAAACAAAGCCTAAGAATCAGTTACTAAAGATTTATAGCCCACTTTTTCAGTAGTTACACCTTTCTACTGAAATATGTGGAAGGCCCTATAGCAAAAACCTACAGCAAAAAACTGTTTAACATGGGTGTCAAATATTATAATGCATATAACATTGCTGTGAAATAAAATGTCATTATTCCAAGAGTGAAGACTAAGCAGCCTTTGCTAAGGCAAATGCACAGTCAACTATTGTAAGATTTTTCGTGGGTTTTCTTTTGCTAGGATTGGGATTGCATCACACAAGAGCTGAAGATTGAGTTCGGACTTTAAGTTTATTAATTGTTATGTCTGTTACAGGCTCACAATTTGTGAGTTCTGCTACATTTTTATTGCTACACATAAAATGGTTACTACTCTGTTTCGGCTGACCTTTTCCAGGACAGTCTGTCCAACTGTGAATCAACACTTAGATTATTTTTATTTATTACTCAATTACAAATCTCCTAAAGTCCGTGCTGCGGACTTTACTAACCAAAAAGAAAAACCACCCTACATTAACAAGAAGGAGGAAGAAGAACTTAGACAACACCTTGATTCCTCTTTCTTGCCCCCATATATTACTACATACTAAAATCTAAGCTCAAAGTTGTCCACGCTGTGACATGATTCACTTCTATCCCGACTACACAGCTGTAACTCTCCTGCTATCGCTCAATGCTGGAAACCTTTTCTAAGGCCTTAAGTCAAATCCAGTGCTTCCTTGAGGGTCTGTCCCTGACAGCACAGAAAGTCTAGAACTCTCAGCTTCTAGGGTTCCAACAAACTATGAAGATTGAAATTTCAGTACCATTTACTACTGTGGTTTTTGCAGTAATTGGTAAGCTCTTGAGAAAAGCTCTACTGTCTACCAAAAGTAGATGTTGTGAATAAATCAAACATGATATTTTCAAGCTGTTGTGGAATTTAATGTTGCAGGGCCAAACCTGCAGATCTGCTTGGACTGTAGAGTTATATGAGTTTTATCCATGAGGTTGGCAAATTATGTACTGGCCAGACTTGTCTTAGAAGGATCACTTTTTTTTGGCAGTAAAATGATTTTCCTTCTCAAGATGCCTCTCTATACTGCAGGATTTTAATAGCAATAGGTAAGTGCATACCTGGTCATCTGGAAAAGCCAGCAGTGCTGTGGTGCAGAACACCTTCACTGCAAATTTGTGAAGGGTTTTACTTGAATTCTAACCATGGCTCTTCAGTGAGACAGACCTGCCCACTGTTACCTCCTTCCTTGCTTTTATGTTGGGCCTATGCCAGGATAGTAATGGCTCTTCTGTACACCAGGCTTTTAGGATGAGACATTGGCATTTGTGGATTAATCTCCTGTTACTGAGATCAGTTGTGTGCCAGAAAAAAACTAAACTCTCAACTGTTTGTCGCACAGTGCAAAGATTTCTCTCTTGCACCCGTGGTGGAGGGAATCATAACTTCTGTATCTGCACATCCCTTCAAATGAAGGAGGAGGAGAAGAGTGAAGGACAACTGTACTGTTTGAGCTTGACCTTTTTATTTAGAACTGCTACATTTCAAAATGAGAAAATTGAACAAATGCACTTAAAAAGTAAGGCTTTAGGATACAAGACTGAGAGCTGAAAGACCTTTGCTTTGTTCTCAGCTCTACCATGTGTGTCTGGGGCTGTGTTTAAATAAGTACCATCCTTACTCAGTGCTTCATTTTCCCCAGGTGTAAAGCAAAGATAAGGGTTTTCAAAGAATTAGTTAGTGTTTGTAAAGGGTTTGAATGGCAAGGAATGAAAAAGAATGATGAAAACACAGGGAAGCTGTGTAGTACTTTGGCTTTCACACTTCGACTGCCAAAGAGGCTTTTGCTTGCCTTAACAAGCAAATGAAATGGATACTGGGCTTGTCTGTCATGAAGTTAATTTGGTCTCTCTAAACTGATAAATTAAACATGTTAAATGTAAAGAAATGTGGCCAGAACACATTAGCAGGGCATGTGGTTCTGTAAATATGGGAGGCCACTGTACATAGAATTTTCAATATGAGAGACTTTCCTCAAGGTCACTTAAACGTACAAGTCAGATTGTTCCTGCTGCACTGCAGAGAAGGATGGAACTGGAAACACAGGTTGAAAAGGTCTCACAGATAGAGAGGCAGGTACAGCCTTAATTTTTGCCTGGAGAGAAGCTCCAAAATTAATTCTTTAAATTAGGGCTTTTGTACCTTCTCAGCTTGGGAAGCAGCAGGCACTGGGAGAATTGGAACTCAGAGGTCTGATACCAGAGCAGACAGCTGGGAGATGGAACTCCGTGTTGGATGCAGGAGGTAATGCTGCCAGAGCTGAAGTGGAAGGGTAAGCAGGATCTTTTTTAGTTCTGTCCACAGCCAGGTACAGGACAGGAGCAGGGAGTGGCAGCAGTCACATTGATGGCCAGCACAGGGCTGGCCACAAGGAAGGCAGCCCTGGCAAGGAAGGCTTTCATCCTGATGTCCTGGTCACCAAATGATCCATAGCCAATCTCATGCATCTGCTGCTACCGAACCTGGACACCCCACTCGTGCTTTGCATTTGGGTTTGAGAGGGCATCAGTTCCTCTCCATGTGACCAGCTGGACCCCAGGCTGTGTGTGAAAGCAGCAGCTGTGCCTGTTCCTGATAATTCTTGGAGACTCCTTGCTGTGGCCTGGCCGTGCTGACAAAAGTGGTGATGCACAGGAGCAGGAACAGCAGATGGCAACCAAGAGCTTGGCTGCTGGTGCACACAGGGCAACAAGGGAAGCATAATAAAGGATACTATGCAGGATAATGAAGCAATTCCCAGGTCTTGGATTTAAAAATTCAATATTTCTATCTCAAATAACAAAAAAATTTATAGAGTAATATGTCTGACAACCTGTTGGGATTTTTTGTGGTTATCTCACTTGATCTAGTAAAAGATCCTATTACTGTCTGCAAACTTTGCCATTTATAGAACTTGTGAACTGTCATGTAAACCACCAGCATTTCGTCTGCCCTTCCTCCAACTTTGATAGACTAAGAAAAATTTAAAGAATAATGTCTTAGGTTGCAATGCAAGATGTAACCAAAAGTATGTATTCTGTTACCATCTGTTAAAACCAGATGGGGCAGTGTTCTTTATCTCTTTCACAATGCATCCTCCCTCCAGGAGATATCTTCTGTTAATGGGCCATTGAGGCTCCCTGCATGACTGATAAAATTACATCATCCCATTGTCAGATGCTCCACCCAGTGGGAGGAAAGCCAAGCATTCCTGCCTGGATAAAACCTGAGAGTCAGAACTCCAGCACAGCCTGTTTGCACTGCATTCCCAGGGGAACCAGACCCATCTCAGCACCACTGCACCTTCAGAGAAAACTACACCCTTCTACAGGATCATCTCTGCTCCAACAGAGCCACATCTGGCACTGCAGGAGGGCTGGATTGGACTGCTCCCAGCACCCTGACCAGCAGGGTGTCAGGTTGTATTCTGACTCCGTCAGTGGGTTTTTGTTTGCTTTGTTTTGTACTACTACATTTTAATTTTAATTTTCCTAGTAAAGAACTGTTATTCCTATTCTCATATCTTTGCCTGAGAGCCACTTAGTTTCAAAATTGTAATAATTCAGAGGGAGGGGGTTTACATCTTCAAGAGAGGCTCCTGCCTTCCTTAGCAGACACCTGTCTTTCCAAACCAAGACTAATAGGAAGCCATTTAGAAAAACACTCTAATTGCATATTCATTATTTTTCCAAGCTGAAAATAGAGCTCCTTAGTTTGCTAGATAATAACTCAGTCTCTCAGTATTACACATCAATATACATTTAATGGAGAGACATGAGTATCCAAAGACAGGCACTTCTATTTTATGGGGTTTTTTGGTAATTTGGAGCAAGAATTCAAACTTGAATTTAGATTTTTAAGTATGCGAAGCCTTTGAAGCTCCATCAGTGTCCCAAATTAAAGGTTTTTTTTTTCTTTTGCCTTACCCATCATACCACAGCAGAATTTGTTATTTCCAAGTCAAAGGAAGCAGTTCCTTCTGTCTCTTCAAATTTGGCTTTTGTAAGTTTCTTTAATGCCTGTGGTTCTATCATCTGCATTATGTGGAAAGCAGTAATTTGTGCTGACATCATCTAACTGCCCTGAAGAAAAAATATGTTGCATATAACCAAGGAAAGGGAGAAATTTATCCATAATTTAGGGCAATAATGGGGTTTAATTCACAAAGTCTCATAGCATCTCACATACTGACAGATTCCAGTATCATTAGCGACGTCTTGGGATTCTCTTGTGTGGATTTAATCAGTTATGACTGAAAGGAAATCATTACGAGGGCCTCAGTTTTGTAACCACTTCTGGGCTTTATTATGCTTTGTGGCAGTTGTGCTTGTGAAAACTCAGGAGACATTTATTTTTCCAAGCAAGGAAACCCACACAAATTATTGATATTTCAGGGGGTTGCTGGTAGTGAGGTGCTGATGCTGAATAAAAAGCTGGCCCCTCCTAACCAGCAGCAAACTGCTGTGACAGCCCAGATTGATGGATGGACATTTGTTGGTTATTTGTAGTTCTTAACCTGCCGGGCTGTGCTGCTGGTCCTGTCTCCAGCACAGCAGCGTGCCAAGAGGCAGCTGCCGTGCCCGGGGCGGGCACACCTCCTCTATTTCCAGCCCGTGCTGAGCCACACAGAGCTCACCAGGGCAGCTCCACCCAGCAGCATCTGTGACCTGATCTTCGCCTTCCATGTGCACCTCATTGCTTCTGGGGTTTTCCTCAGTGCCTGGGAACCACGTTGTATGACAGACAAGGCAATATATTGCCTCTAGATTAAGAAACTATGTTTCTGTTTGGAGAGACGAGGTATCTGATTGAGTGGTAGAACATTGGATTCAGCAGGTAATAGAGCAGACTCCCGGGGTCATTTATTTGTTTCCTAAATAGTCCTATAAAGTGATTAACAAAGCATCTGGCTTACTACATGTTCTGGTTTTCTTTTTTTTTTATGCCGTATAATTAACTTATGTATGTCTGTGTGATTCCTCTCTAGCAGTCCATAAAATCTCTGTCACATTGGGTTTGTGACGTCTGTCCCAGTGTGTGGTCAAAGACAATAGTGGCCCTGTTGTCACATAAAACTCAACAGCAGTCACTCTGAATATGACCATGAGCTAAATATAAACATGGGATACATTTGCTTGTCAGAAAAGGTGGTGTATTTTTAGAATTCAACTTAAAATTACAATTACAAAGAACCTTACAATTTCTTATGTGTTACTGAGAGGCTTCAGAGACAACTGTGTCTTCCATAGCCAAAAACCTATTTTGAGCTCTACCCAGTGCAATCTCTATTCCATCTGTTCCTTATTTGTGACAGTCTGGAGCATGCCAGCATGCAAGGGGCCAAAAGCCATCCTGTTTTGACTAGGCTAGAACCATGTCTGTTATATTCTTGTTTACAGTCCCATTTGAGGCAGTAGGTGTAATTGATTTAGTGGGATTGGCACAAAACCAGACAGATCAGGTCAGATCAACACTGAACTAATTTTGTGAGGATTTTTCTTGCTGAAAATGTTTTAATAAATATTTTGTATTGCCAGCATTCCAATCAAAATGCTCTGGTTTTGAATAAACTGTAAATATTGCAGGCTGTGAACTGGAGATACCCTGAGGTGAAATGCATCCAGCCTCTGATTGCCACTGATTTCCTTTCCTAGAGTTTTAAAAATACTCACATTCCTCTTTTTAAAATTATTTTCATTTAAATGGCTGCTTTCCACTAGGCAGGAGGATGCTTGGTTTGAAGCATGTGCACTCATTTGAAATTCTGAGCTAGGTTGGGTATTTCTGCCTGCCCCTACCTTGTGTCTGACAGATGTGTCCTGACTTCTTGTGATTTACATGACTCTTTTCTGCCTAAATACCATTTTGTTGAGGTTTCAGTTAGTTCAAAGAGCAATTAAGTTTTGTAACAGCTGTCAGTGAAGAGTTACTTTTCACCTGAAGACAGCTGCTGAATATGAGCACGGGAGAGAAAGGTGAATCGTTTGTCATTGGACCTGTGAGGTTTGTCCAAAGGACACTCCCCCCAGCCCTCCGGGTGACCTGGGTTCCTTTATACCTGCACTTTGACAAGATGATGGCCCTGAGGCTGCTGGCATTGAAGCACAGAGGTAAAGCAGTCTTAGAATGTCACATGAAAGGGGTTGGAAATCAAGGTGTTGGAAAACAGCTTCTTCAGAGTTCAGTTACACTGCCTGAGAAAAGGGGGACAAGCTGCTCAGAGAGCTTATAATGCTTGATTTCTTTATAAAGACTAAATGTGTTGGGATAAAGAATTTTAAATTGCTGTTTGTTGAAGATTTATCATCATCCCTTAGTATGTGGGAACAGCTAATAAAGAGGCCACAGGTCTTTCATAGTGTCTTCAGCAACATCAAGGGAAGCTAACCTTGATAAAGTGTATCATTCCAAGATTCAGAAGCTTCTCTTTTAGATGAATCCTTTGGGTTTTGCCTAATTCTCACAAGAAAAAGCTCTTTTTTAACATGCAAAATCTATGATACACTTATAATCAAACTGTCTTGTGTTTCTCTGGGCCTAGTGGTTCTTTCTGACTTTGGGCCACCAAGACTGGTATCAGGGAGGCTGTAGAAAGTGAGTGATTGGCACGGGAGAGCAGAAATGTGTGGATTATGAAGATACAAATATCTCTGCTGGGGATGAAATTGGATTTTCAAGCGAACAGAATTTCCCTACTGCTCTCAAAGCAGACCTGTAGGGGTTTGTTGGCTGGAGCTAAGGACAGAGAGTGAGAGAGGAAGGAGCTGTTCATTAGTGCACAAGGCTTTCAAGAGGTGGCTTTGGGAAACTCGTGTTGTATGGAACAGCTCTCTGCTTACAGAGGAATCAGAGGAATTGTTCCAGACTTTCTGTGGCTGGCTGGGTCTCTTGGTGAAACAGTTTCAGAGAAGGATGGTCATGAGGGAGCATGGAATATTTGCATGTCATGTGTTAGCTTTTTTCCCCCCTCCTTACATTCCTCTCTGACTGAAGTCAGCTGATGTGTGGTGAGTAGGAGGAAACATCACATCCCCCAGCTTTCCCGAGTTCTGCCTCTGCCAGCTTGTGTTCAAAGGATTCTCTTGTCTGATGTCTTACTTCCCACTACCCATCCCAAATGTGTGTGGGTTCCCTTGCCAGGGACACCTCCAAAGCTGCAGCAATAGAATTGATCTGAGCACACACACCATGGGTGTGAAGCGCTGCTTGCTTTAAACCAAGAGCCATGCTGTTTATATTCCAGTTCACTCTCCACAGCACAGCTGTACTGGAAATGGCAGTGCACCCCGTTTGTCCTGGCCCTTGTATCATGTTTGAGCAGAGGGTAACATGGATGTGAGCCTGTAGGAAACTGCAGATCCCACAGGTCTTTTGCTTCCTTAAGCTTTGCCAAACAATTATTGAGGTTTATGGTGGGTTCTGTGCTTTTTAAAAAAATTATCTTCAGGGTGTTTCATGTTACGTTATTGTGTACACTTGGAAAATACTTCAACTAAAGCAGATTAGTATTTTATTATTATTATTTGTACAGGCTGTTTTCAGGCAGCTGCAATAAAAGGAGATGGAATCTCAGGGTGGTACAGAGAATAAATGACTCTCAGCTGGAAAGGCTGTGCCTGGTACTTCACTTTGCATTGCAGTCTTCACAAAAGATAGCTTTGAACTAACTAGGAACCACACTCCAAAACTCTAGATACTCTGGAGTGAATCTGTGTGAATGTGTAATCCTGGAAAGGATGCAGTGTTTTCCCTCCACTTGAAGGGCTGCTGTACCAGCTGGTCGCGGCTCCGGGGCCATCAGGAGCACTCTGAGACACGGGGATGTAAAGGAGACGTTCCGAGGGTTCGGAGCTTGTGCTCAGAGCCCCGCAATGCCCCGAGTCAGACCGGTCTGAGGAGACAGGTCCCGCAAAACTGCAGGCAGCCAGCTTGTCCGGGCAAGGACACCTACATAGGTGAGAGCTGGAAGTGCTGACTGAATACCAGAATGCCTGGGGGGATGTCTGTGTGTACCCATGGGAAAATGCTTTGTCTACGGTCTGTCGGCTCTTCAGAGTATCTGAGGACTTGCACACTGCTTTGCCTGAGGTCACACAAAGAATGAAGGCTCTCGCCCCCATGATAAGTGGTGGGTTTTTATACAGAGTAAGCTGAGTATTTGATTTGGGATTAGCACCCAACTATATACAATGTTATGTTGTGCCATAATTGAAGCAGCTTCTACTGCCTAAAAACACCAAGAAACCCCAGAAACTCTGGTACCCAGGCTTATTCTCTTTAGTTGCTTGGGCCATTAAAAATTGTTTGCAGTCATGAGTAGGTCAGATCCAGGAATTTCAGAACTGCCTGGAAATGGAGTCTGGTTAGCAAGGCTGTTTCTGCTACAGGTCCCCTGATTAATCAAGATGAGCATATTGAGATTTCTCTCTGGTTG
Organism: Nicator chloris; assembly: GCA_013400495.1. Taxonomy (NCBI): domain Eukaryota; kingdom Metazoa; phylum Chordata; class Aves; order Passeriformes; family Pycnonotidae; genus Nicator; species Nicator chloris. The sequence goes on along the minus strand of WAAE01009625.1, from coordinate 89,411 downwards.
CCTGTCTGCAGAGGTACTGAACTGGTTTAAAGCCTTGCCCTTCTGGTGAGCACAGCTTCAGTCAGCTGTGAAGTTCCAAAGCGACCGGGGCCAACTGGGCAGGAATGTGACATGAATGAGAATTCTTGTTTGACCAGGAAACAAGGTGTCGAATATAAAGCATAAGGTCACTACCTACAGGACTTAAGGAGATGGGCTTTTCCTTGTTTTATTTGCTTTTTACTCATAGAGTGTTTTTTCATATTAGAATGGTAGTTACATTGAATCTTATTTTCCCAACCCCTCTGATTTTGCTCCTTTAAACCTCTCACAATTTGTTAATCCCAATGTTTTTGTGAATTAACTATCTACAAGACCCCTTTTACTGTTGAGTTTCTACTTTTTTTCCTTCTCTAACTTGGCTCTTTGCACCCTCTTACTCCTTCCTTGCCTTTACCCACCTCCTCCTCTTTTCCTTAACACATCAGCTGGTTCTTCCAATTTTGTCACAGCACTGGGGGACCGGCAAGTTGGCAAATGCATGAAACCACTTCACTGATGGTTCTTGCTGTGTTTGCCAGTACCCAGCTGGAGAACTAAATGCTGGTGAGCCAGATACAGTCTAATTTCATTACTGTGAGATTCAAAGCACCCACTGCTTTCGGTGCCTCAGCTGGTTCCTTTCTGTCACGACTCTGGGAGCAGCACTCAAGCTGGTTTTGTGCACGCTGGGTGGACAAGAGGGGTAGCAGAGCCAAGGGTGATCATCTGTCATGTTCTGCTGGCACAGAATTACAGGGAATTGTTCTGTGGGAGATTTTTGCTTTTATTACTCACCTGTAGACAAGTGCTCTTGTAAAGGAGGAAGGAGGCTGGGTTCAGAAAGCAGCAGGTGCAGCAACTGGTAGCTTTCCACGTGAGGAAGGCTGAACTTTACTTTTGCTTTACCATCAGTGATTTCTTCCCCCTCAGAGATCAGTTATGCCATTTCTGCAGACCCAGATCCTAACCTGTGTACAATCAGCATCACCTTAATCAGGTGGGATGAAAAATGTGTGCTCTAAGTCTGGCAATAAGATATTAGAACTCCTGGTTACTGGCTCAGTATTATTGCAAGCAATATTAGTTTAAATAACTCAAAAAGGAGAAGTCATGTGTTTTATTTTTACTTCTCTCACCACTTAGAGGACCATTTGGGTCCATCACTAGGTTCCTGCAGGGGGAATTTCCTGGTGACTGCAGCATAGCAGTAGCTGATTACTTTTGTCAGGCAAACAATAAATAACCCAGCTCCTGAGCTGCTGAGCCCAGGCCATCTGTGTATTCTTCTAGAGAGATTGCTGTTCCTGTGCAGCTCCCAGGGGACATGATATTGAGCTGACTCCTTGGGTTTTGTGCTTCTGGGGGAGGCATATAATGAACTTCTCCTGTTTGGCTCATGAATGTGCACATTAATTTGAGAATTTTTTTTAATCTTGCAGCAATTAAAAAATCAAAGTAATCTACCATTTTAAAGGATGATTAACTGGCTAGGTTTTATTTCTGATAATTCACTTAATAAGTAATCTAATTAGCAGGAAGATGGTGGCAACCAAAATGTGAGACAGTTCTTAATTATTTTTTTCTACATCCAGGACTTTTGTCCTAGAAGCATAAAAATTCTTTATAATGGAATGCAACGGAGAATAGTGTTGGTTCAGATGGTTCCTTGGTCTTTCATTAAGAGCATTTGGAGTAAGCCTGAGCCTTGCTGAAATCACTGGAGCAGGCAGCCAGCAGTCAGGGAGGAGAGCCATGGAAAGAAACCTTGCTTTTGCCCAAGATGTAGGTTCTTGTGTGATGTTTCCTATGGTTCCCCTCATGACTTTTCTTTCTGCATGGAGAGTTCAGCAGGTGGATTGGCTCTGTGGCACAAGCAGAGCAGGCTCTGCACACAGAGCTATGGACCTGGTTTGTATAGGTTGGATCCATCCCTCATTCTTCCCCACAATTTCTGTGTGCTTGAACAAGTCCCTTAGCTTCTCTCTGCTTCCTCAGTGGGATGTTGAGAGGATAAGTGACTTACAAAACTGGAGGCTGTTGAATCCTATGTTAACAGGGATTGGATACATGCATTATATCATGTCTGAATGTGAATTTTACCCAGTCAGCTTGATTCATGTGCCAGTCGAGCTTCACTGCACCCAGGATACTCAGTTGCTTTAGAATTGTTTCTAAAATTGCTCTAGTGGTGTCTGCTTGAGGCTAGGTTTATGCAAACAACACTTTCTTAATACCAAAAAGAGCTATTTGCAGCAGCTTGAATATCAGACCAGTGGGGTAAAAACTAAGATGTTTTGTATTTGAGGAGAACAGAAGTTCCAACTCCCAGGCCCACTGGGTTTATTGACAGAAGGTTTTGCCATCCTTTCTTGAATCTATTCTGTCAGGGTGTGGTTGTTTTTTAACAGAAAAATTCACAAATACAGGCAGAGGAATGGGAAAAAAAGGTCTGAATTCTGGACAGTACACCTTTCAATTATATTTTTGGATGCCTGCTTTGGTAAAGGCCAATTATTTTGCTCTATGAGATTGAGCTAAACTGACAGAAATGAGAGAGAAGTAATTCTAGTAAGGTAAAAATACCCAGTGAGTTACAGTATACAGAGCATGAAAAGTGCATCTATGCATAGAAGCTCCTGAGCCTGAATCTTCGTGCAGTCAGCCTCTTAGTAGGTCAAGTAGCACCTTACTCTGGGCAATGATAATCAACTGCCCTCTACAGAAATTCAAAGTGACATTCCCTGCATGTCCCCTTCAGACATTTATGAGTTCATTACCAGCCTAATAAGACAGTAGAGCTCACACTGAATACCATGATCTCTGAGTAATACCTAGATGCAAACATCTTGGCAAATAGTTATTGATTTCAGACTGAGGAAAAGAGGACATTTTAGATTCCCCTCCTTTCTTCTATCCTTGAAAGGCTTCTGTAGGTGGGTACTGGTTACAGCAGCGACTGCTCCTGCTGAGACCTCCTCAGTCTGAGCAGGAGCATTCAGTGCCTGAAGTCCCAGGCTGTCTCCATTGGAGGTAGAGCTTCATAGGATGTCTGGACAAGACCATAGTTTTGTTTATCTAAGTCTCTGGAATGATGTTTTGAAGCCTCCCTTGCTGGGTTTGTCATCACACAGTGTCTCTATTTTAGGGTGTGAGAGAGGTGTATAATAACAGAGATACTTTGGCTTTTTACCAGCCAGTGAGGTTATTCTTGGGGAGTATAGAGAAATGCATGATCCTGTTGTGTACACAGGAGAGTGAGGTGGCTGGGGAAGTCACTTTGCTTTGACTTAGGCAGTTCTTGGCAAGGGCTAGGTAAGCATGAATTATAGCTGAAAATTAGTCCAGCCAAGCTTCTAGAAAAGGGGTGGTTTAGTTTTTCTTCAGTACTTTCCATGTTCTAAGAGGACAAAGCCTTTCTGGGTTTGTACATGCTCCAAGCACCCCTCCTTTTTAGACTCTTCTCTGTTTCTCCTGCCAACTGGCACAGCCTTTTAAAGTCATCCCCATGCTACACTTGGAGCAGAATTCTCTCTGTTATAGTCTCCCTGAGGTCAGTGAAAAGATGAGACTGAATTTCTGGAAATGGATTTTCTGCCCAATCTGCCTGTATTCATTTCTTCCTCTTGCCTTTGTCCTGAACCCACTCAAACCCAACATGGTTAAGTTGGGACCCTGGATTTGTGCAGCAGATGCCGTGGAAGGCACTTAATGCTGGATAGATTGTTTTCTCTAACCAGTGTGTACATTAAGTACTAGGCTAAATCCTTTTGGATTAGATAAGTGAGAGGAAAAGAGACTCTCTAGAGGGAATTTTCCTTCCATGCCCCTGATTTTTGTGTATTTACAATTTTGTTCTGAAATGAAATCACTGTGTTTGGCACACTTGATCTTTTCAATCTATTCCAATTTTTAAGATTTAAAGTAGCATCCCAAAAAAGTGCTGATTCCTTCAGGATGACACTGAGCAGTCAGCCCAGCACTTTGTCACAGCCCAGTTTGCCAGCACACTAAGTGCTATTTATATTTTTCCTGAGTCCTGGCTGGAGAAGAAATGCTGCAGGCTGGAATCTGCAGAGAGACCTCACATGAGCCCTGGCGTTCCCATTCACATGTTGTGTGTCCTGTAATTGCAACCATGTCTTTCACACAAATGCTCAGACATTCCCAAAAACAGCCTTCTGGAACACTCATTCAGGGGTTTCTGCCTTCCCTCTTAGGAAAAATCTTGTTCTTTTGCAAGAAGTGAGGACACATCAAAGATCCGAATGTGCACAGGGGCTTGAGGCCAGTTCTACCTTCGCAAAAAAGAGTTTATTCTGAAATGTAGGGTTGGTCAGTGGCTAACAGGGAGTAAGGAGTGTCAGTAAGGAGGGTCAGGCAAAGTCTCTTCTATTACCTTTTTCCACATCAGTAAAATACCAGGACAACTACAATAATTGCTACACACTTCTAATTATTTTTTTAAACAGAAAGAAATACTGCTAGTGAGTAATAAGATACAGGTTTGTCAGTTTACTTTGCTGAGAGTTTATTTAGGTCTCCTCTCTATTTCTCCTGTTTTTCTAGACAGTTACTGACATAATTCCATTTCCTGACAGGGTCTTCAGCTGAGATATGCTGTGTGCACTGTACAACATCCTGCACCAGCTGCAGGATCAGGAGTGAGTCTGTCCTTTCTACTCCAGTTCAGGCGAGGCTGGGAGCAGTGTAAAAGCAACATATTTGCCTGCAGAGAGGATGGAAGGTCAGGTTTGTATCACGCTTCACCGCTTGCTCTCAGACATAGCTCAGAGTCATTTCACAGCTGCAGGATGAGCACAGGAACAACAGGAAGGAGCAGAGAAACATAAAATGTTAGGGCAAAAGCTATTGTGTCCAGAGACATGGATCAAAATCTCCCAGGAAATCATCCCTCTCTGGTCTTTATAGACACATATGTCCACGTGCACTCATTGGGAGCCTTGATGCATGAATAAAAGGAACAAAAATCAATATGTTGCTCACATTAGGAAGATAAGGATGGGTTATGTCTCTAGTCCTGGGATCAGCTCTCTAGTGTGTAGTGAGCAGAACTGTTTCTAATGCTTTAGAGAGGTAAAAGTTATTAATATTTAAATATATGTGCCTTTTCTGTTCCACTGCTGCTGAAGGTGTGCTGTTATAGATCATGCTATCCTAGAGACCAGTAAGAAAATAGACACACTGAGTGTCACATTGATGTCTTTTTCTTTTTCTTTTTTTTTTTTTATTTTCTTTTTTTTTTGGTTAATCAGTTTCTTTCAGTCTTTCCTATCCCAGAAATTGCTGGCAGAACTGCAATGCTGTCCTTGTAAAAATTCTGAGATGGAAGAACTGACACCAAGAAAAGGCATTGGAATTGATAACAGATAATGCTGTCTCTCTGACTTTTGCCTGTTTGCCAGAACTCCCCCCTGTCTGGATTGGAAGGTTCATTTCTGCATAGCAAACGCAGAATCAAAGCAAAGGGGTTTTGAAAGTACATCCTCATGATTTTGGGCTCCTGCCTTGCTCTAATAATAGGTTCTTTTAAGAAGTCACTGCTGATTTCGGGATGTTTGAGGCTTGCAGGACATTGAATGAAAAGTCAATGAGTGATGGGAATAGAGAAACTCACCCTACAGATACATTCAGGTATTAGAACACTGTCCTACTTAAAGCCAATGGAAAGTGTTGCAGAAGTGAATGATGTCTGGCCCTGCAGGGGAGTGTGTAGCAGGCTGGAGGTAAAGCAGTGAGCCCACTAATAACCAGCACTATAAAATAGTTACCAAAAAGTCCTCTCATGAATGACGTGCACATTTTTGCTTATACAGTGATCTGTAGCAGTGCTCTCATAACGGGGAGGACTGTCTGTACACTAGAGATCCTACCACCCTTCATAATTACAGAAACTGATGAAGAAACTCAAGTGAGTCACTCCAAACTCTCTGAAATATGCAAATGCCAATAGTGACTTCATTTGTGAAGGACAAGAACTGGCCGTCAGGAGCAAGCACATTCATTGGGTGTGGTGTGAGGTGAAGGAGCAGAGAGGAGGTTAGGCAGCTGGAAGTTTCTCTCTGTCAGTTCCCAGGGCAGAGCAGGGCACACACAGCAGAAGAGTCACTCTGCACAGGAGGGACCTGCCCTGGCTTTCCACGTGTGGACGCCGTGAGCAGCTGTAGTGTCTCCAGGGGCAGTGGTTGAAGACACGATGTTTAAAAGCTGGTCTAAAGACCACAGAATATATAGATTGTACTTGCCTTCAGTTGTTTCCTCTTATGCAGGAATAGTGATTTCTCCACAGTACCAATAAACAGAGGTGCTGCATTCCTGCATAATTGCAGGTGCACCTGGGTGTCCGTATTGGCCTTCTGTGTCTGAAATCCTCTTCAGCAGTGTTACCTCCTTGTGGGCTGAGGCACTGCCTGAGGCTTTCCTCGGTCATACATGAGTTCCCAGGGGGATGATGTGACTGTTTTGCTGCCTCCTCATGCCAGCTCAGTCTTGCCACATCCCTGTAGTTACACTGTGACTGTGTTGCAAGGGTGCAGCAGCTGGGAGGGATGCTCAGCAAACACTGCTTATTCTGTTGCTGTACCCATGCAGAGAAACTGATTTGCTTCATCCTGAATTGAATTAGTTGCTCTTCATACAATAACTGATTATTCTCCTTGAACCATCAATTTTTTTAAACTTTGGGTTTACAGACAACTTCTTAAATGCCAGACTTGCAGATACTGAAAAGCAAAGTCGGGTTTCATTATTTCTTAGTTCTTCTGACACCTTTCTGTTACGACAGTCTGGAAGGCGTTCTCTCTGAAGCAGCATCAGTCCCACTTCAGCCCATCTTTGTCCTGCAGACACGTTTGGCAAGCAGAGCACTGGATGTGCTGTCCAGCTGTGGGCAGGGAGGGGCTGGGGCAGGGGTGCAGCGAGGCCAGGGCACAGCTCAGTGAGGCTTTCCCGGGACATTCAGGTGCAGGGGAAGTGCTGGTCATGCCATGCCTTCTGTGAGGAACCGTGATAACTGCTCAGGGGTTTCTGCCGTCACAGCTCAGCTGTGTGCAGGGGGTTGAAAATAAATAAATAAATATTCAGTTGTAGCTTTTTTAAACACAGTCCCACCAAAAATGTGATTTTTGGGAAGGGTGGCTGGTAATTAAAACATGGGTAAGAACAATTGTGCTTGAGCGAACAAAGGTCCTGGCATCCAGGTTCCTGATCTCTGCTGATGGTTTGGTAATACACAGAATGCTTAGAGAAGAATAAAGGAGACAGATTAGTGATAAAAACACAGAGATTTCTGCTAAGAAAAACTCATATTTTCTGTTTATCTCTGGGTTTTTTTAAGAATTCCAGACATATCTGCCTTTTTTACTGCCTGTGAGTATCAAACACTTCCATAAACCCATTCATGATGACTCTGATATTTACTTTATTTAGGGATGGTGAGTATTCTATTAAGAAGTATATTTAGTTAGCACTGTTTTACCCTTGTATGCATTACAGTGTTCTAAGAATATTGAATTTGAATGGTCCTTCAGCATTGTGAGATTTTTCTGTAACTCCTTGCAGTCGCATTTAGATTTAATTACCTGAAATAACTTTCTACCTTTACCAAACCAATCTAGCAAGTTTCTTATTCAAGTCACTTAATTGTGTGGCTGCGAGGCAATTTATCTTTGAGACAGACCCTTTGAATGTGTGTATGTTTTGAATACAAATACAGATTGTCGTGCTGTTATTATTCTGCTAATGATGGTATAGCATTGCTAACCTTTTATTTTTCAGATTTAAATGTCTAAATAAAATGACAAAGGCTGAAGTTCAGGCCTTGAAAAGCAGGATTATGCCTGTGGATAATGAGGAGAGTAACCTCCTGTGTTCAGTATCAAACTTCACAGGAATGCACAGGGACCACACAAGGTACTCAAACTCTCAATTTCTGTTCTCGTTAGTTAATGCAGTTCTTGCATTTAGAGATGAGTGCGTACTTCCTCTGGAAATTAGGAAACAATACTGCAAACACATTTATTTTAGATATTTAAGGACAGAAATTAAGTTGCAGTATTGCTTTTTACACCCATATCTATAGTTTAGATAACTATAATTCAATATGTTGAAGTAATCTAAATATTGTAAACCCTACTGATTGTGGCAGTAGGAGGGGTTTCGCTAGCAGTTGATAATATAGTTGCTTTATAAGTATTTGAACAGGTAAAATTGATTAAAAAAAAATCAAATCAGTGCTGGGAGAGCAATCACAAATTAACCTCACCGGGTAAACTTGAAAATAGTTTTTAATTCTTTATGAATTGTAAAGGACAGAAAAGGCTTGCTTAAATCATATGGAAAGTGAAGTCTCCTCTCTGTAAAGATGCAATAAAATGTGAGAAATAAAGCATTAATAATTCCTATTTCCTCATGGACTATCATCCTGAAATGGTTTCAGCAAGTACAGCGGTTAGATGAAAAAGGTAAACTCTTTGGAGGACAAATGTTTCTAAAGAGAACTAAAGGCTCTTACAGGAGGAAATAACTGATACAAAATCAAGGAAATGGGATGGAAGGGTGCCCCTCGTGCTTTATAGCCACCTGTAGGCGCTGTGGGATGCTCAGTATCGGATCCTGGGAGCAGCCATCCATGGACCCATTTGTTCCCCCGAAGGAACACACTCCACACACGGTACCTGTCACCCCAAACCCTCCCGAGCTGGTTTGATACAAAGTCCTTAGCTTTGCCACGAGTGATTCCTCTGAATGTTGAATGGCTCCTGTTGGTGAAAACCTGCTTTGTCCTTCCCTGGGGGCTGTGTTGGAGGGGCTGTGCCCCCTGGGGCTGCCCGGAGCTGTGGGGCAGGGCTGGCTCCTCGGCACATGACGGGGGGGG
>WAAE01009625.1:58005-80492 GCA_013400495.1 Nicator chloris | reverse complement strand
GGGGGGGTTTGTGCCCCTGGGCGAGTTGGCTGAAGCTGAATTTTGCACATATGATGGCTTTGGGCTTTCTTTTTGCATTGTAAGTGAGGTTGTGACCCGAACAAACCCAGGAAGGATTTCTTGCAACCATCAAGTTCTTTTTGACTTGCTGTTAGAACAAATCCGTTTTCCAGGCCATGAAGTTAGTTCCCTAAGTCACTGTCTCTGCTTTGTCCTTTTTGATGACTTCATTTGAAGTGGCTATATTAAATAAACTCCTATTAAAGGGGGTTGGAATGTCTCCTTTCTAGCACATCCCCAGGAAAATTATTTGAGAAAAATAGAGAGAAGACAACTTGGCAGCACTAATTCACCATTAGCTGCCAATTATATTCGTGTATGGTCAATATCATACCCGAAATAATGCAGGATGACTTAATTATCTGCTTCCTGATGTTGGCCTGCTTCCCTTTCTGGTTAGCCCACCTAAGAGCATAAAAAAAGCAGAGAAGAGAGGAAGATACTAGCCAGCTCCTTTTATGGTTTGGGGGGTTTTTTTAACATTGAATGCTTTACTTTAAGAAGGGGGACTTGATTTTGGCCCTCAGGTGTGATGCATGCAAACCACAGGCATTGCCTCTCCAGAGGCCTTTTGGCCCACATGAGACAGGTCTGTTTTCCTTAGCCTGGTTTGTAGATGGTGCTTTTAGCAGTAATGGTAGAGAGTGACAGTGAACCAAGGGAAACTCCTCACTGTTTCTCCAGTTCCTGCCCTGAACTGCTCCTGTGTGTGCAGGACTGCAAGCAGCTAAGCTTGCTTGACTGGAGAAAGCTATGATTCAGTAGTCAGTGTAAATAAGAACAGGATTAAATTATCACTGTGACATAGCAGTGGCCACAGTTCATTTTCAGGGCCAAGCTTGGTGTCAGCTCACTCTCAGGGCCGACGTGCACTTGGCAGTGCATTGAGGTGAAAGGGATAAACCAGTTGTGACCCTTTGCAGTGCTCCTCCCCGTGCCAGCGAGCTCAGTGAGCCACAAATCAGTACCAGACAGGCAGAACCTTTCCCCTGAAATAGGAGTGAGTCAAAACTGAACATGATTTGCCTTGAAGTGCAAGACTGAAGAAGGCAGTGGTTTGTGCTGGTGTCAGTGCACACGGGCAGGGCAGGCAGCAAGAAAAGAAAATGTCTCAAGAATGGCAGCTTAATCCACTGCCGGTTGCCATTTCAGATGGCAGACCAAGGAGTTTCAGTAGGAAAATCAGAGGTTCCTTGCATGTGGACTTCCCTTGTGTATCTTAGTTAAGATTAAAAACGTGTTTCTTCATTTCTGTGGAAAAGAGTTGAGGGTTTTCATCTGGCTGTAGTTCCAGAACATTTAAGTCACATAATCTTTTACAAAGGTAGTTACGTGAGTGCTCACCCTGGTATCTACAGCTGTGCTTTATAGAGCTGATGCCCACGGGATTAAAATGAATGTTTTACTGTTTTTAATTTTGCCCATAAATATGAAAAACCTGTTTCACTCAATTACTGTATTCATACTACAGTGACTCTGTTAATTTTCCTTTTTGCCAGATGTGAAAAGGGCAGACCATCCCTGTGTTTTATGTGTAATAAAAGGCAGTGAGCAATGCACTGATGTTCCTTTTTGCATTACTGGTCTGAATATTGGATGTTTAGCTTTTCATGCAACTACTTTATTAGTCTGATGCAGTTGCAGTGTCTTTGCATATACAAACCTAAGTAATTTCAGATAATTCACCAGCTCCCTAATCCTGATAACTTTGTCATTTCATGGCTAAAGGATTTTAGCTTTTACTATTTTTTCTTTATACTGTATCTGTGTTATTAAAAAAGTCATAGAAATAGTAGAGAAAATAAATAGACATGTAAAAACATAAAGCTTATTGAGTATAGAAAGATGTGTGATACATTTGCAGTGGTGAATTTTTGCAGGAGCAAATGCAAGTTTTCCAGGTATATTTCCAGGTAACTTTTCCAGGTATTTATGGAAGACATTGGTTATATGACTAAAAAAAAAAAAAAAAAAAAGGCATTTAAATTCAGAAATTGCATGTAAGGAGTTTAGTGTAATCCACATGTGACCAGCTGAAGGAAGATTATGCAGTGAGCAGTAGCCCTTCAGGACTGCTTGAACAGTGTCAGGACACCAGCTGTAGAACTGGCTCAGGTCTGCAGCGTGATTTTGGGCACACTGCCTCCACCCCATCAGCTTTCATTTTCCCTTTGACCTTGGCTATATCTTTTCTATTGAGGATGTAGATGCAGTACGAGTCAGATTCCCTTTGATGAAGTGCTTTGGCTGTGCAGTCTTTATCTCTTTCTGAAATAATATTTCATTAAATCTCCCTTACTGAGAGGCCTCTCTCAGACTTCTAGTTTAGGAGCCATTTGAGACAAGCAGATCTTTTTTTATCCCCCCCATGTCAATGATTTTTAATTGGAGCTGAATTTTCAGTGCAATCAGAGAAATATTTTAATTTGCTTTGCAGTGTTGTCTCCTCCTTATGGTGTATTAATGCTGCTGAAGTAACCTCTCTTCAAACAGGTTCCCCAGCCAGGGGCTCTGAACACTCCTCTGGCCCCTGCTATGAGGACGGGCATCAAGAAGCCCCTGAGCTGTAGGAGCAGGGGAGTGGTGGTGTATGTTTTCCCCTGGGGAATTTGGGGTTACTGTTACCCAATGAGATCCTAAAGGGCCAGTGAAAAAATGCCATTATCAGCCATGTGTTGTACTGGTTTGGTGTGGGGCTGTCAGAGGGGAAGGGACTTGCTAGTGAGCAGTGAAAGGAGAAGCAAACAGAGGGTGCTCTCTCCGTTCTTAAAACTAGGTCAGTCCTCATTAGGCAGCATTTTCATATGTCACATAACAAACTCCAGAGTGCAAGACATCTTCTCTGAATATAAATGGACTTGTGTGAGTTCTGTAGATGTGAGAACCTACATTGGACTGCACTCCTATTTCAGCACTTATGTCTGCCCAGCTCCTGCAAAATGCTGGACATGAACTCGTTGGAGAAGTTTATGACTTGCCTTTGATTTACTATCTCAGACACTGCAATCCTGATTCGGTTTTGCAACAAATATGTGCAAATGATGCTATGAGTGTTTCAAATGCCATTTCCATGCTTAGAGCTCCTGGCTGCTAATCAACATGCAGAAATGCCCTAACATTTAAAAAGCTTTGGCCAACCTTACCAGAATGACTTGCTAGGAGCAAACTGCAACATTAAAGCTTCATTTCACTGGAGCTGCAGGCTTTCAGATGCCCATTCAGCTTTGGCATGACTCCTTCAGAGCTGGGGTTGCACCTGCTCCTGGGATGCAGGCTTTTCAGCATGTGCTAGGTTTGTTCATGTAGTTCACTTGAGAGTCTACCCCTGGAGTGATCTTGAGGAATGAAATGTCAGTAAGGCTGGGATCCTTATGCTTTTAAGCCAGTAGCAATAGAGCTAGCATCTAATGTGTTTGTCTTCCTGTGTATTTGTTTGTTTGGGTTTTTTTGGTAGAAGTGATGTCTTGGTTACGCTTGGGGGGCTTTGAATCTCATCTGCCAGCCCTTTTGGTCACATTTGGTCACTTAAAAAAGAGAGGGCATGTCTTTAAAACAAAATTCCTGTCATTGTAGGACACGAAAAAAGGATGAGAGACTCTAAATATTTTAGAAGGCAAAGGGTATAGAAAAAAACTTTATTGTTTAATTTTTACTACTTTTTTATAAGGTGTTCTGACACCGACTTAACATGATTGGTGAAGAGGAACAACACCTCTCCAATCCCATTGGTTAAATTAGAGAAACAGCTAGAATGTTTTGAGAACTAGAAAAGCAAAACAGCACCTGGAGAAAGATTGTTTTGAGAAAGGAGAGTTGTTTGCCAGGATTGTTTTGAGAAGAAGCTTTCTTGAGGAATTTTTCCTTGGGAGAAAGTTAGCAACTGCTAACAGGCTAAAATCGCTCAGACCCAGAAATATCAGGCCCACAGATTACCACTTACAGGTTCAAATATTTCTTTACTGTCAAAATACCAATTAAAAAAACCTCAGAACCCAAATATATAGGCTTGATAAAATTTCTTATGTCAAAATACCCTGCAGCTCTACATCAACTTCTCACAGACCTGTACAGAAAAGACCACAAATAATTGAGTAGTAAATAAATCCGGATTGGCTACTGGCATTAAAATATTGGTCTATAATTCATAACTTTCAGTGTGCTGTCAGTCCACAGTAATTTATAGCGCTGTGATTTGTTCCAGCTTTCCTTCCAGGGCCATGGTTGAGAGGAAACTATGTACTAGCCTTAAGTTATTGTTCTGTCATTCATTCATGGCAATGTCCTACTGAAATATTTTATATTTTTATATTTACCAAGGCACCATGTCTCAAAACAGCCACCTGAAAATAAGAAATTAAGTAGGGAAATACAGAAGAAGGAAGGAATCTTCCTTCAATAGCCCAAGGCTGAAAACATTTGAGGACTTGAAGGAGAGTTCTCTGCACTGCTGGTTGTTGCAGCAGCTCTTGGATGCCCTGGCTGAGAACTGGACACATCTGTGCTAGGCCTGTACTCACACATGTGCAAGGTGCTCTTCCCTCAGCTTTACCCTTACAACACTCAGCCTTTTGCTCACAGTTTGTGATGCTGCCTCAGGGCTTACCTCCTTCCAGCTTCTCAGGCACAAGGAAGGCAGAAAGAGGCACAAAAGCCCAGGCAAGCCCCTAGTGATGAAGCTGCTGCTGCTGTTGTTATTGCATTTATTTGTCAAGTGCCTGCAGATTTCTTGATGCTGTGCCAGAGGGAGGTGGATGCTTCCTGTTGTCTTGAGTTTAAAAGCTAAGTGCCACCTCTGTGAGCAGTACAGCCTTTGTTGATGCTTTCAGCTGTTGTTTGTAGTTGCAGTAACAGCAAAAACTGTTGCAGCATCTGATCCTTGCCAAGCAACTGGATACTAATACATTGCAATACTGCGGAAAAGAAAACTTACAGACATGATATTGGTGTGCTTTTTTAACTTGGGGCTGATCTGAAAGCGTTTTCCTGTGAGGTAGTTGACAGGGTCGATTTGAAACAAGGGAGAGTAATGCTGGATTTGCATAGAGGTGAGAGCTGGAGCATGGAAGGAAATGAATGGTACAAGGACAACTTTGGAAGAAAGCTGGAGAGGAAAGGCTGGTTACAGCAGAGGCTTGTTCTGCAGAAGAAAGAGGGTCATAATTAATATATTACCTACAGGCAGGCCCACGAAATAAAGGAAATCATGGAAAATTAGCATTGTTAAAGGAAGGAGCTGAGCTTCTATGCTTCTTTGTGCCTTTGAGAAACATCTTGCTTTGTGAGTATGGGATTCCTTCCAGAAAGAATAATTCTCTTACCCCCAAAAGCCTCAGCTGTGCCTGCACTGCTGTGGTGCCGTGGGAAGCCTTGGCTGCCCTGCTCTCCACTGTCTCCAGAGCAGCAGCAGTTCTCTTCCCTACAGTGTGCTTCCTTTGGCTCTGGGGCATTCTCATACCACTGTAAATAATGCATCACGACTGTCCATCTTCATCATAGCAGACATACTGGAAAGATACTTGAGGAAACTGGAAACTTGCTTTTTTTTCTCTGGATCTTTCCAAATGCTTCTGAGACTCATGTGGATGTTTCCTCTCCTGTGTGTACATAGCTATTAAGGCAGGGTATCATATTCACCACTGCTTTTGAATATGGGTGAAAGAACTGATTATGGTTCAGCCTTCTTAGGAAAGGTCTCATTTGATTTCACCCACCAACTGCTGCTGTGTTGGGTCCTGTGCAGTTCTGTAAGGTGAAAACACAATAAGCAAAGGATGGCATTAAATCAATTTTAAAGACCTTTACTGGGCTTTTAAGAGCTTGGGAACAGATTTTCTGCAGTGTAATTCAGCCAAATTTTACACATTATGTTTGCAAATAATTTACTCCTTTGTGCTCCAGGACTTGGAAATCACATCCTAGGGTCCTGCTCCAGTACATACTGATCTACAGTTATTCCAAGCAGGACAGTTTATACCTGCAGAAAGCTTCTCTGCATTACCTTCATTAAAAACAAAATCAAAACAAAATCAAACAAAAAACCCCTACTACTTTCCAATAATTCAGAAAATGTGGAACTTTGCATTATCAGGTAGTACTCTTACTATTTTTCATAGCAGCCTTCATTAGAATGCCTCTGAATATGCTTTATTTGAGGACTAGTATAAACCAGGGTGCAGAATATGATATTAATTATACATGTAGGGAGAACCTGAAAAGAATGTGGGCCTTGTCCTGTGACACCACAGGGTCTGTTCAGCTGTGGGTGAGTCAGAGGCTCTGGATCCATTATGGAGTGTAATCCTGGGTGTGCAGTGACCTCTAGAGCTGGAGGGATGACAGAGGCTGCTCTGAAGCTCTCTGCTGCTCTGTGACTGGCATCTACATGTGCAACCCACATGTCAAAAGCAATCTGCCTAACTGGTGCAGAGAAACCCAAGGGCTTCCAGAAAAAGTAAAACTTGTAACAACCTGTCCCCATTTTGTTATGAATGACAATCATGAGATAGCTTACATGTGCCAGTGACGTCAGTGTTGTAAAAATACCACACATACATTCTTGACAAAATCCAACAAAGGAAACCACAAAATGTTCAATGATGGCAAACTTCTGTATGTGCATCACAGAATTCCCAGCACAGTTATTTCCAGAAGTTTAGCTACAGCTTGTTTTACATGAAATGATTTCTACTTATTGCTCAATTTTCTTTGTTATGACTTCTTTTGTGTCCTGTGCAAAGGTTCTAGATCATGTCTTCTGGTGGGGATGAGTGCTGCTGAGAAGCAGAGATTTGTCAAACAGAAAATCCCCCGTCCAGAGGTGATGGTTGTTATAAAGACTATGACACACTGTTAGGTTTTAAATGGTTTAAAATCAGAGCCCTGTTGCACTGAGTGCTGCTGAATACTCTGGAACATCATCCCCGCCCCAAGAAGCATCCATTTGTGGTGTCCTACATGAGGACACCAATTGGTGAAGGAAGAGTGTTCTTCTCTCTCTGCAAGATGGGCAGGGAGCAGCTTGGCCGGATCATGCAGGAAGTCTGGGGCAAATACAGTTTTTAATCAAGCTGGTAAACTGCATCAGAGTTGGGAACATCAGCATGGTCCTCTCCTTCAAACACTAGTCTTGAAGTTCTCCAGAATTACAAAGTTGTTGTAAATAAAGCCAGGAAAGATTAATGAGATCCTCAAAGGTTTTAGCAGAATTTCCACTATATCCAAGTGAGGTGTAATTATGTTATGCTTGTGGAATAAGCTTCTTTGTTCCAGGCTAACATAGTCACATAGTTCCTGGTTACAGCAAAAAGAGTTTAAGTAGTGTTCCAAGCAATCCCTGCAATAATGGTCTGACTTCCTGTACCATCACTGCAAGCTGCTCTGTCCTCTTGGCCCCCACACAGACCACTCTGTCAAAAGATCTGGTGATGTTTGGCCACAAATGTGCTTCTCCAAATAGGTGTGTTGGCCAAAACTTGGGGTTTGCTTCCTCCTTTCTTGTTATCTGATCCATTTTGCATGGTGCTAGTGGCACTTTGGTGCCTTTCCACATTCCACCATACACAGAAAAGCAGGCAAGCTTTCTGACAGCTCAGATGCAGCAGACACTGGGATTGCAGTCAATGCTACCAGGGCAGCCTGGGACCAGCACAGCCCATGGGGTGGGGCTCTGTGCTGGGACTGCTTACACCTGGCTCAGGCTGCACACACTTGTGCCTGTCAGACAGAGCTCTGAGCAGCTGCTTCCTAACATCTTTCAAATCTCTTTGGAACAAAGCCTGGAAGTTCAGTAACAGAGAGACAAATGGCACTTAGAACCGCAATCCTGCTGCTCTGTGCTTCTCTCTGAAGGAGTAAAAACCAGTCGTGATGTGCTATTAGTTAGCACTGACAGAGGGACAGGGAGGCTGGCCTTGCCATGGGACACGTTCATCAAGGGAATACGTGTTCCTTCATTTTGCAGATGAAGTATCTGAGGTGTGTGACAGGGTGTGTGCTGGGGGTGCTGTGCCATCAATGGGCACCACAGAATGCTGGGTGGGCTCTACCAAAAGGCTCCAGACTGTGGGTTACTTCCCCAAGAGCAGCCCTGTAAGCTTTGTAAGATACACACAGCCTCCCAGGATGCTGTGGAGTCAGCCTGGTTCTTGTCTTTCCAAAACCAGAATAATTACTGTTTCAACACAAACACTAACTGGTTTTTTACTTCCAACAAGATTTGCTTAGAAACATGTTGCAAAAAACAAAAGAAGTAACAAAATAGAAATCAAAGGTGTTACTTGACATGTATCAAATGTTACCTGCTTCTGCAGGGCTTGAAGCACACTCAGCACGGCTCTTAATTTTTCATTCCCCAGAATGAAAATAGCATATTTTTCACAGAGCAAATATAGCAAAAGTAAGCAAGAAGAAGGGCTGGTGAAGCAAATGCTTGATATAGTCAAGGGCTCAATTATGCATTAGTGGATTCAATTTATAGAGTAGAGAGCATCAGGCTTGGACACAGTCAGTCTCCCACACAGAGCACTAAAGTATATGCTGACAGAATGAATTAAGTAGAGTGCTAGCCAGAAGTCACTTCTTCCAAAAGGTAATTTGATTCACTCCTACAGAAATTAGACTCCAGAAGTGGAATGTTTACATCTCTTGCTTGAAATCACTCGGAACGAGCAGGAAAAAAACCCCAACCAAACATGTTTGTTATTTGGGTTGCTTGTTTTGTGGTGAAACCTTTCCTTGGATACAAGTGTATCTCTTCAGAAGTCACTGAGCGAGCAAACACCCCCGTGCACTTGGTTTACAGAATCGAAGCATATTGGATTATGTCAGTGATAAATTTTTCCCCAGATGTGTTTTGATACTAGTGAGCAGTTTGTGTGACATTTGGACAATGCAGGTGGTGCATAGGACTAAAGAGCATCACATCTCTTCATTATAGGGCCGAGAAAAAATCTTATTTGTGAGTGATAAAGTTGGTCCTTGTGTTCTTGGTGCTATGTGCACTGCTTTAATGCACAGCATTGAGCATCACAAATTACAAAAGAACAGTGTTGAAGGCTCAGAATGAGGTCAGTTGTGTTTCTCTTTGCTTCTGTGTGACAATGAAAGCTCTTGTATGACTGTGGTCTACCTACATGTGACCCTAGGAAACCAATACACCTCATCCTCTGTTGTTGCAGACAACCAAATCCTGACTTTCAAGCATTCCTCTATGGGCTTGTGCATCTGACCAGGTTAGGTTTGTTCCCATTACTCCTATGGGAAGGAGGATTATCTTCCAGAACTACCTGTCAGATTTGGAGATTTTTGCTTCTCTATTGGAAAAACTTTTATAGAAGCAGATTGCACCAAGCAGCCAAAACTACAAGACTTTTGCTTCAAATGCAGAGGACTAGAGGGTTGCAATCAAACTGCCTTAGTCCTTCAGTTTGACTGTGGCCTTGAAGTTCCATCTCAGATCCTGGATGATGAAACACTGGTTTGCTGCCAAAAGAAGGGAAACTGCTTTTATCTCTGGTGTGTTCTGCTAGAAAAGCTAACATCAGTTTCTATTAACTGACCCAGAGGTGAGCAGACACAGAGTGAGTTGTGGTGAAGGACTCTCTGTTCTGTGGCCTTTCACAAGCCTCCCCACCCGTACATAAAAGGCTTGGAGATGGTTTGGATCTTCTCCAAAACACAGTACCTCATCTTCTTCTTCCCCAGCTTCATTCCACTAATGGGTAAGCAGCTCCACCTGAGGTTGGTAACAACGTGTTGACATCAAACCTTATTTTTCTGTGGCCTGAGCAATCTGCTTGGCACATGACCTGAGGGCCAGGTTATTGCACTGAGCTGTACAGTGCTTTTTGTAGATATTTTTCACTCAGTTGTTGGCAGGGCCCCAGGATACTGCGGCTTACTCCACTGACTCTTTCACTTGCATTTCCAATTTTCTTTGCATGAAAGCTCAATCTATCACAGGCAGCCTTTCCACTGGCCATTAATTCTCACTGGCTGGCTGATTGACTGGGCTCCCGTGCTGCATCACTTTGGAAGTTTAATAAGATCACTAGAAATGCAAGAAACAGCTCACATGGTGACTTAAAAAAAATACAAAAGGAAGGAAGGAGGTGGTAGCCAATTCGTCAGTACTCATACAGTGGGTGAGTTCACCTCTTCTGAGTTTTCCAAAATTGCATTTGACTGCCTTAATGAACCTGCAATGATTTTGATTGACAGCTGTGCTGTACAGCAGACTCTAATGAAGGTGGTGTAAATTAAATGAAGTTGCAATGGCAGTGGTGGCTCAGGCTGGCAGCTGGGAACATCCAAACTGCAGAGCAAGAGTGGGCCCGAGGCTGTGCTTGAGGCCAGCCCTGGCAGCAGTTCCTCCCTCACTGCCCACTGCTCTGTGTGTGAGCCAGAGCCTCTCTCAGGGCACCCTGGGCTCAATGCCTGCCTGCAGGGCCAGCAGGACAGAGGACCATGCTCACATGGTGTGTTTAGTCTGCTCTGCAAGCAGCAGAACTGCTCTGGGGAGTCCTGCACTGTGCAGACAGGACGGGAAGGCAAACTGAGCATGGTGCTCCTGTGATCCAAGCCCAATCCTTGGCTTACACTGACAGCATAGAAGCACAATGAAAGATGAGGATTTACTGGGATATAGGCCACGTTTGAGTCTGCACAACAGCCTACAGCATTCTTTCATGCTGTGTTCTTTTAGCCTTTAGATTAACGACTTTAAAAGCTGTGTAAGGGCAGGTATGTTTCCCATTGCTTTTCTCTTCTGATTGACTATAGAAGTTTGCATCAATTTTTTTTTTACTGGATGCTGAGGAAGACTGAAAAGCAGAGAAGGCTTACATGTCTTCTATCTGGGATTGAAAAGAAGCTTAATTCCTGAACTTCCCTTCATGTCCTTTTTCTCCCAGTGTCTCATTTCTTCTTTTCCCTACCTGTAAAAGCAGGCTTGGTTACTAGTCCTCTCTACCTGGTTCATTCTGTTAGGAAGAATGAACCTTCTTCTCTGAGGAAGGTGAGAAGTGGGGAGGTGGTCTGCAAGGAAGGGATATATGAAGTGGTTGTAAAGTGAAGAAACTACAAAATAACTGCTGCTGCAGATTTGACATGAGTGACAGTGCTTCCTGTTATATTCATCTTCCATAAGGTTCTTCCTAACATTTTAGGTACTCAAACTATTCAAATATTTCTGCTTTCTTTTTCTAACTCTGTGTACTGTAGTTCTCTCAAGGCAAGAAGTTCTTCAGAATCCAGTCTTCAACTGCTGAATTGGTGTTGGTTTGGTTTTCTTTGCTTGGGTTATAATCTTGTTTGAAGTGATTTTGGGGCTCAGTATTGCTTGACAATACTTTGGGTGTGGTACACCATCCACATCAAACTTCCCTGTGGCAAACACTTGGATGTTTGTGTTCTTTTGGTAACATTGGCATTAAGGCCAAAGAGTAAAGCTGAAAGACAAAATTGCTCACAGCCCAAGAGGGATGTGGCTCTGTTGGGAGCTTCAAAGAGAGCAATTTGGGCAAGGAAAACAGCATCTTGTTGTCCTTTGTTGGGAATAAACTGAGGAAGAGTTGCCACTGCCTTCTTTTCCTCACAAAAACATTCAGTACTGAATTTTGATGGAGGGGAGAGAAGATGGATTATTTCTTTCTCAGCCTTTACTGTCAAGTGAAGTGTTCTCTGATGTTGGCATTGCTTTCCTTTCTGCACCTGGAGGACATGTTGCCATCAGCTTTTGTATCAGTAAGGCTGCTCTAATTCTTTCCTTCTGATTTTCTGCAAACAGTTATGTGTGATCCCTGTGCAATTCCAAAGGCAGCAGTATGTGTGAGATTTCCCACAGCCACGGGAACAGAGCTGTTTCCAGATCCATCTATTTGTGTAACTCCATATGCCAGTCCCAGAGGGAGTGCAAGGTTCTGAAATTGTGTATCCTCACATGTAAGAAGAAAAGTGCTCATGAGGATGACAGGTGCAATTTGAATATGTAGATAAGGAGAACTTCTAAGACTGATAGTGGTAGGGGATAATTTGGGAACTGAATTGATCATTCCTCTCAGAACAGCACTTTTAGACTCTCTGCATGCATAGGTTTTCATACCAGGAACCAAGTCTGTAGGCAAAAAAATGTTGGTTTATATTTTTACAAATACATTTATATGACAAATTGATAGTTGTGCAGTTCATAATTAGTCAAATTAGAAGCAGATTGATTTCCTATGCAGGAATAAGCTGTTCTGATTTAATCCTGTACATACACACTGGGGACAGTTGCCTGTATATAAACAAGATAACTAAAATGCCAAAGCTACTCCGTGAGAAAAAGGCTGACACTCCATTTTGAAAGTTCTTCTTGTTTTAGTGGCAGTGCAGCCAGCCAGGCAGTTCTTGTGTAGATTCCCAGAGCCTTTCTTTCCCTCTTGGGTTTGTTATCTAAATGCTCTGAGGTAAATACAAACAAACCACCTCAGCTGCTGGAGTAGTAATAAGTCAGCAAACTGTCATCTTTCACCATGCACAGCTCTCACAGGAACTCTGTTCATTTATGAATAGGCAGAAAAGGATGGATTTAGAAAAAATATGTCAGTTGTAACAAAACGAGAGAATCAAACACATGCTAAAACTGAGCTTCATTAGTACTTTTGTTAGACTAAAGAGACTGCGTGTAGAAGTTTATATAGTTTCAGGGCAAAATGAGGTTTATATGGTTTCCTTTTACACAGAGCAAAAGAGTAAGCTTTTAGTCTCGTTAAGTTAACAATAAAGAGGAAAGAAAAGGCAAATCTCCAGAGGGGCATATATTGTGTGTTTGCTGTCTGCAGATATGTGCATTGAGCTGAACAGGTTTCAGAGGCACAGTTCAAAGAAAAAGGAGCTATCACAGCTCTGCAGGTTCTGTGGGGTGATGCATTTCCTTTACACACTGATTTTTCATAACTGCATTTGAGGGGAAGGAAAATTCACGTGGGCAAACCTAACTTCAGTAGGAAAAAAATGAGCAATCCTTCCAAACTGAAGTATGTTATATACTCAAAGTAATAGCTGCTAGTCCAAGCTAAGCATGGAAATCATGTGAGAGATTCAGAGAGAGTCTGAAATTCACATTTCTCCCGTGGACCAGTCCTAAGTCGGGAGTGTGGGTACCACGTTGTGCAGCACACAGCCCCATCAGCCCCAGCTGTGTCTGCAGCGCAGCAAAGACGTCACAGCAGCTGGCACAGAGCAGAGCTGGTGATGCCAGAGCTTGGCACAGCCCCTCATCCACATGCCCAGCTACAGGCAGGGCTGGAGCTGCTCTGTGGATACTCCCAAAGCAGCCGCAACCTGAGCACTGCAAACCCAATTGGCAGATGGACAGCGTTTCCTTCCACTGCTCCCTGTTTCGTTTGTATTTCATTTCCACTGTCTTTAAGGACTAATTTCATTGCCAAGGGAGTCTGTCTGAGGAACCTCCTTTCAGAGGCACATGAGGAAAACCCTAACAGAAAAGCAGCTATTTAACCAGTGTGTCTAACCACTGCACCAGTCTTGAAATGGATCACATTTTGATTTCTGAACCATTTCTGTGTCTAGAAAATGGATGGGGTTTTATTTGGTCTTGGGGATTTTAACTTTCTTGGATTCTTATAATCCAGAAACCATTGGAGTTAACGTTTTTTTTTTTCAGTGAACAGATGGAAGGAAGTGATACCTGTGTTTGTCTTTCATTTCCTTAGGGAGCGGGAAGCAGCTGCAGATCTGAGTACAGTGCTCTACCTTTGCTGCTGCTACTGATTGTATTATGTCTGGATATGCAAGTCTTGCCAATTTTGTGTCTGCAGAGCTTCTGGAAATACTCTAATGACATTTTATGATTTTTCTTTTTGCCTCGTTGGCCTTATTAAGTGTATGTTAATAGTGTAAGAGAATTTTAAAAGGGTGTATACAAAGGTTAGTAGAAAAACAGTTCACCTTGGCAATGAAGGTTACTTCTACCAAGATAAATTTATCTGCTTTTAAAGCTGACAAAGTGATTTCTTGGTGTCTGATTTATGATAATGACTTGTACTTTGAGTTGCTCTTTGTCTGTTATACCCGTGTGGGGTTTTTTAAAAGAATCTTGAAATTTTTCTGAAATTAAAGAAGACTTATGTTGAGAAGGGAATTTGTGTGCTTTACTTCTTTGGTGGAAAAAATAACATGGACAAATATGTTTCCTGTCAGATACTGAGATTTTCCAAGAGCCCTCAAAAACTCTGCTCTCCTGAAAACAGAGCAACAGTGAAGAATTCTACATTTAGAGAATAGCACGGTAAAAGGAGTTTTCCAGCTGTGACAAATGCTAATAATATCTTGTATGGTTTTGAGCAATTCCTCACGAGGTCCTGAATCATGTTATAAAACCATCCACTAGGAATAATAGCACTAAAGATCTAAAGAGTTTCTGAGCCATCTGAAAATCAGTGTCCACTTCTGTACCTGGTTTAACTGAGCCTCAGGGAGTGCTGGAAGGTTTTAGCTCAGTAGATGACAGGTCCTAGGAATCTTTCCTAGCACATTTGGAAAAGAAACTATTGGAGACCAAAAAGCACTGAAGGTCTCAGATGGGCCAGAAGTGACTGGAGTTGTTCCTATTGGCTCATCTAGTGGAAATAGTTGTTCTCAGGCAGATTATTCTCTTCCTGCCCCTGTTTTCAATCTAGAACTTCACTCAAATGGAAGGAGAACAGGTGAGCTGAAAATGAGGCCTCATGGATTTCCCCTGCACCAACTCTCTCTTTTTGCAAACCTTGTGAAGCTGGAGGCACCGTGGCTGCCTGCAGGCTGCAGTTTTGCTGGGGAACTTCCCCAGCTGCTTGTCTGCAGTGGGGCTCTTGTTCTCCCCAGAGTCCTGAGTGTTGCCACATCTGCTGCAAGAAAACTTGCACCGATTGCGTTCCTGATCTTGGCTCACACCGTGCAGGTCCTAGCTGTAAGTTCAGTGGAATTGTGCTCAAGTCTGTCTTTGTGAGCAAGACAGACACTGCCTGTAGCTTCTTGTCAGCAAGCCTTGGGGAGCAGCTGCAGTTAACTGTCCCCCAGCTGCTCCTGGAAGAGCGGAAAGAGTAACAGGAGTTAACGTGTCATTCAAAAATAAAATCATCCCAGGAGATACTGAGATACTGCTTCTCAAAAACTTCAGAGTAGCAAGCAGCTGGATCTCTGACTCTTGGGAAATAGAGTTTCTGCTGTTCTTGTGTCACTGGGGCAGGACAGGGAGCAATCTGTCACTTCATTGAGGCCATTCCTTTAACCCTCATTGTTTCCATGGCCAGTACTTCTAAATCTGCCTTTTGTTCCCACAGTAGCTCAGATTAGCAGCGCCTTCCTTTAGGGAGCTTTTATATTGCAAAACTAATTTTCTGGTTTGCTATTTTTGCTGCAGACATAATGTAAGCAGAAAATGATGGAGCTTGCATGCCTGGAGTGAGACTTAACTTAAAAATTTCATTCAGTTACACAAAGAAAACCCCAAAATCCATTTTTACCTGCCTAGATAGGAAAGTGCTTTTGTTAATTCTAGTAATTATTATGTATTTTATTAGTCTATCAGTTTAATCTAATCTGGTCTTTCCTATTTTACTCCATAAACTCTATAGTGCATAGAAAAAGGGACATGGTTGAGTCTTGTGCTTAAGTGGAAATTATTTATGTGTGCATGTTCTCTCTCCCACCTGATCCCCCACTTTTTCTTTGTCTGAATTGCAGTGTGGCTGATGATCTCGCTTCTACCAAAGTCAAGAAAAATGCTGCTGTTGGCCTCCCTGTGCACACAGGGTAGGAATGGTCTATGTAATCTCTTTCTTCCACAGGGAAGAAAGAGTTTTGTTCTATCAGAACCTCCCTTTGGCCATAACCATCAGGGAAAACAGCACTAGCAGCATTTCTGGATGAGTAATCTGTGGCTACGTCAACTGAGTGTGTTCTGATAAGCTTCTCCAGACCTCAGTGACTCCTAGAACTCTTTCCTCCTTGTCTCTCTTTCCCTCCCTTTCTTACTTCAAAATGGGAGGCTTCAAAACTCTTAAACTGTGCCTTCTGTGGGTTAAGAATAGGATCAAGGTTTTTTGAGACTGTTAGTCCAAGAGCAGGGAGTCCTGTGTGGGGGAGAGGAGTTTCCTGGGACACCTCTGGTGCATGAACTGTTGTGCTGTGGAGCCCTGGGGCTGTGCTGGCAGTGAGGGCAGCCAGCTCTGCTTTACCTGGGAAAGGCCTCTGCTGCAGGCTGCGGGAGAGATTGTTCTCAGCTCCTCTGACTACCTGTGCCCATGTTCCCAGGCAGGAGCTCAGGGCCATGTGGTGCCTGAAGTGAAGGCTGCAGTTTCTCCTTGACTTGGACCAGGCTTCTGTGATACTTCCAAGTTTCCACTCCTGACCATCCATTTGGTCTGCTCTGAACTCACCACTCTACCATACTGCAGTGTTTTCATTGACCTCACCCAAGCTGTTCCTGTCCACTGTTGGAGTCCCAAGGCATGGCACAGACCCCCATGAACACCCCCATGAACATCCCCATGTACACCTTGGGGGGCCCGGGACCCTTGCAGGGACCCCAGGAGGACACTGAATTTGACTTTTGCCCACGGAAAGGGCTTCCAACACTCAGAGATGAATTACAAAAAATGCAGATTTAAATAGACATTCATTTAGTTGATCAAAGGGTGTAACAGGTAGTTTGGGATTTTTAGGATGGAGGTTGAAAAAGAACAAAATGGAGGATCTTGGGTGGTGCCTGAGCTTCTTCCTTCTTCTTCATAGACTCCATTTTCCTGCAGTGTGGTGGCACAGAACGATTGGGTGAAACGGTTTGAGGTAAAAATGTCAATTAGAGAAATAAGTGGTAATAATTGGTACAAAATTATAAATATCTTACTTTTTAAGTTATGGTTGGAGGAATTGTCTTTAAAAGAACTCTGAAAGACCCACCCAGGGTCACTTTCCAGCTGTTTTTCAAAGAGGAAAGACCTTGTAACAGTATGGCATGCCAAATGAGATAAGAAGAAAAAACACATCTTGAAGCCCGAAGCTGGAAGCCTCTTTCTTTCTTTAAAAACTCTGGTAATAAACTGATCTTGGAAGCAAAAAGCAATCCAAGAGTCCACCATCATCTGAGGGGATGTCTTGGTTTGAGAAAGACAGGTATCTGCTGGGGAGGGCAGGGCCTCCCTTGAGAATTCCAACTCCCTCCCTCCAAACTATTATAATTTAGAAAAATTCAAGGGTTCTCAGGCAGAGGTAGTAGGGTTAGGAATAACAGTCCTTTACTAGTATGTATAACTAAACAAAACAAACAACAACAACTACAGCAGTAACGACAAAAACAGAACCAGGAACCTCAAGGGCTTTGCTTCACAGAGCCCAGGGAAGTGTGATCTCGGCGTTTTCTGGAGAGCAGAGCTGGAAGGGTGGAAAATCCCGGTTGGTGGATCAGAGAAATCAGCAGTTCTGCAGTGGTAGCTGGAATGGCGGGATGTCCCCGCAGGGCAGGGCTTGCGAGGCCACACCGTAGTGAGAAGGAGCAGCACTGAAGAAAGCGGCGGCGGCGGGGACAGGGCCGGCCCGGCCTCAGCTGGGGTGGGAGGAGACGAGTGCAGAATTCCTGAGCACACGGGCAGCTGATGGGAGCTTCTCGGGAACTGGTGGTGACACTGAACTCCTCTCGCAGCCAAAACCGACCGCCTGCCCGTCCTCACACCGAAATGCCCAGTGCCAAAAAAAAAAAAGAAAAGCCAGCCCAGCTGCCCCCAGCCCCTCCCTTTTTCCTGCCCCCCAAAACTCACATTATCTTCCCCCTCACGACTTTTTGGCCACCTTTTTGTCCTGGCTAATCACCCATAAGTACCAGTAGTTTGTCTCCCAGCAACTTATGGGAAAAAAATTCTATAGGAAGAGAAAAGAAACAAATCCAACCCTCAACAGGGGAGAGGGCTCAGTGGCACCAAAGCAGCTGAGCAGGGTCATCAGGTTTGCTCCAGGATTCTGAGAACAGGACAACATGACCAGAAGCCCTTCAGACTGTAAAGATGCTGATCTGCTGCTTTCTGTACCCGGCCTGTCAGCAGGCAGGCAGAGACACTGCGCTCCTTTCTCACATGCAGGCTTGGTCCCAAGTCCAGGTTTTGCTTCTCTCTTTTGCACGATCTCTGAAACATCCAGAGGCAGCTGCCATAACCCAGGTCTCCTTAACTGGTAAATTGCTTTGTTCTGGTTTTGCTCCTCATCATGTGCTGCAATTTCCTGTTCATTTCTGATCTGTATTGCTGTCATCTTCTGTGATCTGTGTTGCTGCCACCTTCTCTACTTCTATTATGAATAATCTGACAGAAGTTAAAGAAGTGGTTTTTCATTCTTACATTTGTATGTGACAGTTCCAGCTAGTGTGCAATAGAGCACTTCTGTATCAAAAATAGACAGGAATATGAGCAATAAACAGCAATGCTCATTAATGCTGTGTGTTCTTCTACTGAGAGAATTCTCTGTCTCCTAATTATTTTTCCTTCTTCAAAGTCAATTAGTTTAAAGCGGTAACAGGAATTTATGATGCTGCTGCCAAACCATATGTGTCTCAACCTCCATGAATTCCCCGCATGGCTTTTTGTTATGCACTGAGCAGTGACAAATGTGTGACACTAAAAACATTATTCAAACCTCTTCTACTTTTCTCCGTCTTTGGGCCAGGATCAGTTTTAAAAAACATGGGCCAGCAGTAACAGTACATTAACGTGTCCTTTCTTGGTCCTGTAAAGATTCCTGTGTGTTCCCGTGTTCAGATGCAAACAGGTCCATTGAACTTGCCTGGACTGAGCAGAGATAAGGAAAGACATGGGAGTAAATCCTGGGACCTTAAAGCTGAGCAGATGACAAGGATACAGCAGCTGTATAGCCCAGCCTAATCTGGGCAGTGTTCCTGAGTCCAGGGTGCTCTGTAGGAAATTATGACACATTCGTGATGCTCCTTGTAGGTCCAAATCATCTGCAGGCATTTCTGCAGTGACAAATATTTTTCCTAATCTTCTTCCAGCCTGTGTTCTAATGACTGGGATCTGAGATTGAGCATGAAGTTTTGAACAGATGTAGCCTTTACTCTGCAGATGCTAGACCTGTGATACCGATAGATGTTATTATTTTGGCTGTGCTGCACTGTCAGCACTTCCCATACCACAGATTTTTGTATTGTGACCAAGATGTGCAGTGCCAGCTGAAACTGTTGGCAGCTGAATGGGACACATTTGTGATTTTTTTGTTCTTGATCATGATGATTTGGGGCTGGGTTTGAGCATTCCAGCTGACCCTCTCAGTACAATATTCGGCTGGGACATGATTTGCAATTTTAAACTTTACATTCAACATTTTTTCTTTTTTTTTTTTTAATGAAATAGTGACTCCTCAAAAAGCTCAGAGCTGATGTCTGAAGCTATCTGGAATATCTAGAGGAGAGCACTGAATGTGATGACTTGCAGGATTTGTGACAAGGACTCTGCTTGAGTAACCTTGTCAACCAGGGAGGGCATTATTTATTTTTGCATCCCTTCTTGGGTTATGTCTTAGCATATATATTGTTTTCATATAGAAACTTCTCCCAGAAAGAGTTTGGAAGAGCAAATCTTAGTTCTGGAATAATCATTCAAGTCTGTTTTCTATTTATACACCTGCTGCAGATGTTTTATCTGAAAATGCCCAAAGCATTTTCTTAGCAACATTCACGATGCTGTCCTTTCGAACCTTTGCTGATGTTCTTTATCTTTATTGATAGTGCTGCATCTGGGCATAAGCTACATTTTATGATTGGATGGAAGATTTTTATCTAGGCATTTATCATTTCACACAAATCTTCTCTCTGTAATCAGTGAAGTGAATGTAGCTTTTACAGGCCCTGCTTTGTCTTAGCATCTCTGTCCCTTTATAGCATTTCAAAGAACAGCTGTCCCAGTTTTGCTCTGTTTTGGGCCAGTGGAGGGTCCTGATGCATTAAGTGAAAGCTGGTCTGAGACCAGAAAGAGGCATAAGAATTGGGTTTGTTTTGAGCTCTGTCCATCTAACCCTTCCCTCAGCAGTGGCATTAGCATGGGTTTATCTTTAAAAAAAACCACATAAACAACAGATATAGGGTGTCTTTTATCATATAATCATTTTAGAGGATCCTAGCACTGAAGAGGAGAGTAGATTATTTCAAGGATTAGTCAGATGGTGAATGTTAAGCTAATGAAAAACTAGGATGAATCTTGGGGGAGAAAAATCACTACTGCAGTCTAGTGGGACAGAGAGGAAATGGAAGGACTATCGATTGGCTTATTTTAAAATGGCTAAGAAATATATTACATCAATTACAATTTTTCCTTGGTTAAATCAGCCAGACATTATTTGCCTACTCAGACTGAAGAAATATGTAAATACAGCTTTTATCCCATCTGTGTTAGGACCTTGCACAAATGTCCACCCACTTTTGGAAAAGTACTGACATTTGCATGCACGCTTAGAGCAAAACATCTGTTTAGAAGCTACGTTGAATTGGGGTCTTAAAGCTTTAGGTGACTCATGAGCGGTTGTAAATGTCGTCTTGCAGAGCATCCTTTCACAGGGGTGCTTTGCACTGCCCAGCACCAGCTCTGCTCTCTGGGCTGTGCAGCATTTCTGTGCTGCTCTCCTGTGCACGTGGACCGCAGTGTTGTGACTCAGGTAGTTCCTGTCCAGCCCTTTCTTCACCCACACCACTGAGACCTGCTGTGCTCAGGTGTCCTCACCCACTGCAGAGCAGACACTGAAATGGTGACATCTGGGCAGGCCAAAAACAACCAGATGCAAAAGAATGTGGCTTCCACGTTGCTGGGCTTTATTGCCTATAATACAGCATTCCTTTAAATTACAGTCTTTAATTCCTTATGTTCTTTTGAAAAGATGTAGAAGCTGTATTAAAACTGTTCCATTTTCTTTGTGATTTCGTCTTCAGAGGAAGCTTGTTATAATTTCATTCTGAAAGATCATCAGTGGGTCTCCACTGCATTGCACTTAAGTTGTTTTTACATTGTAATCTTATATAGTAACGGGATTGTAATGACTTTGCTAATGGACATCCAGGATGCAAACTGTCTGTTTCTCAAATTTATAGTATTTTTTGTAGTAGGAGCAGCATAATGGAATCATCAAGAGAAGTTTGAAAAGTTCCTTCCCTGTTTTTCTCTGTCTGTGTGCTTGTACTTAGGACATGAAATCACTGAGACATTATTAGGACACAAGATTTAGTGTCACTTTACAAAAGCTGCGTATTTGATAGGCAGTGTAATTTGTGGAACAGTGGTCTCATCCTAAATGGAAATCCAAATGGAATTATGAGCACTCTTGAACTTTCAAAACTGTACACTTAATGATAATGGAGGTTCATTTTATCATCTGTGCTTTGTGGCTAAAGCTGCAGGGTTGGAAGCAAGCATTAACATTTGATGAAAGAGATTTTCCCATGGGGAAGGTCTGTTTCTGACCAGACGTCCAGACTTGGCCCCAGATGGTTTTTTTAGGGCAAGTATATGGCTGATGGGTTGGCAGTAAGTAGAAACAGAGTTGTTGGAAAAATAGCAATGATTAGAGACCACTAGGAATGACTTGTGCAAGTGTGGTGGCATAGAGATTTCAGAGTATCTCTGCTGGACGTGTCTGTAGCTACAGTGTAGCTAAAGATGATGTTTTTCTGGCATATATAAGGGCCAGCTACTCCTATCTACTGTGAAGTAGGTAATCCTCCAGTTTGTGCTTCCTCTAAATCATCATTTCTGTAAGGAGCTCTCACTCATGTCACACTTAATGTGATTAAAGAATCATGTGACTTCAATGTGTTAAAATCACATTAAGTGTTTCTTTACCACGAATTTCAACAGCAATTCCCTGTGGCCATTTCTGTGTGAAAGTTGTACATTGGTTCTCCTTGGAAGTCCAGTGCTAATTGTAAAGTTTGGGGGTTTTTCCCTCTCTCCTGCTTCTACTTATCAGCTTTGGCTCCCAGGGGCTGACAATAGCAGCTGCCAATGTTCTCTGTCTTTGTAAGGCTATTCAGGTGGAAAAGAAATTGTACTTTCTTTAGTTCCAGTGTCATTTGACTTTCCCACACTTACAAGGATTTCCAGGAGATTTGTTTCTTCTGCTTCTCCCTATGCCAAGGACTACAAAGGTGATGTTTTTATTTTGGCTCGATTTTTTTCTATTTATTGTGAGCTTAAAACTTGTAAGAGAGTTGCTAGAACTTCCTTCTGTCTCCAGTGATACTGGCCCAATGCCTGAAGTGTGCTGAAGCCTGGCTAGTAAACATCCTAAATGTAATGAACAGGGCCGAAGCCTTTATTCAGAGATGCAGCTCTTTATTAGAAAAGCAAGGCAGGGAGGGGACCCGTCTGGGTTTGCCTGTGCCACTCGAAGGAGGA
>WAAE01009625.1:36502-57677 GCA_013400495.1 Nicator chloris | reverse complement strand
CGGAGCGCAGCGCGCAGCTGTTCCCGCAGCGGCGGCCGCGTTCGCCGCCGCCTCTCCTCTCGGAGGGGCTTCGCCACGCGGCCCGCCCGGCCCGGCTCGGCTCCCCGCACCCCCCCCACGGGCTAACAACTAACAATGGGTACAACTGTTAACAGGAACTTCTTAATTGACAATGGAAGGTATTTATAACATTTAAATTTTCATTTATCACACTAAACTTTGCTTGTAAAATGCACATCCCTCAGGCTGGCAGCTCTTCAAGTCCCAGAGCCGCTCTCTGGACACAGCTACAAAACTGTGGCTGCAGGTGGGAAGAACAAGCAGTAACACAATAATGAGTGAGGCTGGGCTTTGCAGTGTCTTTATTTCTAGAGCTACCAGAAAATCTTGATCATTAAATGAACAAATTGTATTAAAAGGAGAGCTAGCTAAGAATGTTTTGATGAAAACTTTCTCATTGCGAAGTCTTACAGGTGCACCTGGCTGGAAACATTTCACTTTGGTCAAAATCTGTCAGGAAATTTCTCAGGCATGAGACAGAAATGATTGTAAAAGCAAGCAATAATTAGAATTTAATTTTCAATCATGAAAAGTTTGGGCTCAAGGTCTTTGTCTTTTAAGAATGGATATTTAATCTTTCTCTCCCAGATTCCCAGTCTGAGCAACTACCTTTGCAATAGCAATGATGATTTCAGTGAGTGTAATAGATAAACTGCCTGCCTTGCTATGGGAGTGGTGTAGTTTATCATGCATTTATGGATTTCAGAACTGACTAAAAGGGGGAGATCTGTCAGAAGAAATTTGTACCATGTGAAAAAGAGGTTCACTTTCCTGGTAAAATTTAAAGAGTTTAATAAAAAGACAATAAGAGACAGAAAGCAAGCACAAGGTTAATACAGTCAACCTGGTACCTTGGCCGACCGGGTGTCTTGGCACTGAGCCAAGAGCACGCCTGAATACCTCTGAGGCACCCTTTAAATACTTTTTCTGTTCCATCTGCCTGTTGCATATGCATAGGGTGTGATGCATATTCATCTTTTTCCAAGAAGAGTTTTGCATGGCCACTCCTTGGGTCCGCCTTTTTAGAGCAGGCTGTTCCTTGGCTGTAGTTTCCTTATCCCCTCCAGTTTTGGGCTGTGTCCGTGCTTTCTTCAGACGGCAGGTGCTGATAATTGGGCACATCAACGGCAGGGTCCTCTTCACACGTTCATTGGAAGTTATCCCAACCAAACAGACAGTTCAATTACAAGCACAGGTATATACCAGCTATCCCACTACAGTGTCTAAGTAAAAAGAACTATACAGCAGAGTCATTCTGACACTACACATATAACATTCACTACACATATAACATTCATCTTAATACTTGCGAATAGCCAATATCATAACATGTATCTATAACATACCATATTCCAGAATCCATCAGAATCAAGGATTCAGAATCAAAGGTCCAAGTTTCCCAGGTCCCACATTGCTTTTTCTTGAGAATTAGAATCGGTAGAATCCATTGGGACAACATATCTTTGCCTCCATGTGGTAATTACATGTACAATATATATAATAACATTCATTAGAATAAATGCCTAGTATTTAAGTTTCTGACTGGAAGAGTTAAGAAAGAGCGACAATTAGGAAAATATATGTACCTGGGGATTGGAACAAGGTTTTTTTTTCTTAAGAGAGTTAGAAAACTTTTTTTCTTCCTTTTGGCTATCATGAGATCCTCTTCCACTTATGGCAAACAAACATTCTCCTCAATCCTTTAGATAGGTAGAGGCTTGAATAATACTTGTAGCAAATATTTCTGAGGTGCATTTTATTAAAAAACCCAGCAAGCAAGCAAACAAACAAAAAACCACCAAAAAATCCAAACCACAATGACCTGTGCAGTGTGCCTTCCTGGCTGTGTGCTCTGCTTGTTTTAAGCCTGACTTATTGTTTTAAGCCTGACAGCAAGCTCAGCAAGAAGCCAGGAGAAGCTGTTTTACCTGTGACCTCCACTTCCACTTGCAGATGCAACAATTGAAATTACAGTTGCTGCAATTTAGCAGCAGTGACTCAGGCAATGCTGGAGTCTATAGGATATTTGTGCTTGTGGCTGGGCCTTTCCACAAAGGGCTGAACCTGAAAAGCATTATCATCACAATCCATCCTGTGTTAACCTCCCAATAAAACCTGAGAGGAACTGTTTTGTCAGCTGGAGTTTATGCCTGCAGCACTCAATACTGAGCCATTTCACTGCTTGCAAATGTCAGCAGTTCCAGCTTATCTGTTACAATGCTTCACTGCATTCAAGCTCCTGTCATGAAGTACAAAAATAAGAATTTCTTTTCAATGTGAAGCAGACCATCTGTGCATTGTTCAACTTCTCACTCTTTAGAATGCTTAAATAGCGTCACAGAGGAGTCATTAAAGTGTGTTGGTTCACTCAGATTCTATAAATTGTATTAGTATTCATGGTTTTCTTAACACTCCTGCACCCTAAAAATGGAGCTGCATGAATTTCAGTCCAGCTGTCAGTCAAGCAAATACTGCCATGCTGATGTAATGATGAACTCAAGTAAGATATCAGAGCATGGAATGCTATTTTAAAAAGTTTGCCGAGTTCACTTCTTGCCCAGTGCTGGGGAAGCTGAGTGAGTGTCTGTGTGTTCTGTCCCTTGGAGATTGCAGATGCAGCTGTGTTTACTCTGCAGCCGGTCCCACAGCCTGCAGCACAGCACGGACGTGCCTGAGCACACACGGAAAGAGAAGGGGCTCTCCTGGGGGGACTCATGGACATGTTGAATGGTAGGAAACAAAGGGAGCAGCCACAGAAACGGCCCTGAATGGGGCAGCTTTGGGGAGCAGCTTCTGAGGAAGCAGAGGCAGCAGAAACCACCGAGAAGGAAAGTTTCAGTGTGGGTAAAGTGTGTGTACAGACAAAGCTTCCTGCTCCAGTCCAGTTCTCTCCCGGATTTGGGGAGGGAGCGTCCTGGATGCCAGAAGGGTCCAACCCTACAGGCTGATCCCAAGGCTGGCTGCCAGTTCCCTCCTGTCGGTTGTGGTAGGACTGTGGCCTGGCAGCACAGAGGTGCTCAGGTACTTGGCAGCTTGTGTGAGGTTCTGCAGTGCTGTGGGAAGTGAGCTGGGAATCCTGCCCTGCACCATGGCCTGCAGCATCCACGTGTCCACGAAGGCAGCACTGGCCCAGCAGTGAGGGAGGCTGCTGTGCCCAGCTCAGAAACTTCTGTGTGCTCTTCCATCT
The DNA here is from genome assembly GCA_013400495.1 of Nicator chloris. NCBI lineage: Eukaryota > Metazoa > Chordata > Aves > Passeriformes > Pycnonotidae > Nicator > Nicator chloris. The sequence continues at coordinate 54,430 of WAAE01009625.1, read as the reverse complement.
GCAAAAATGAACAGTGTGCTGATTTGTGGCAGTCCTATGAGAGCAGGCAGGTGCATGTAAAGAGCTGTGAATAAGCATAAAGATGAGGAGTATTGTCACTGCTGTTCCCTGAAGAAATGATGTGGAATGAAAATGCAGCATGAGTCTTGCTGGATTTGACATGGTGCTCATTCACCACCTTGCAGATGCAGCTCAGTTTGAGCCATGAGTGGCAGAGTGTTGTCTTTTTGCATTCAAATGTTACATTTATCGCAAACATTTGATGCAATGAGATTGATTTCTCTCTTTCCATTACTTTAGTATTTTGTTCTTGCTCATTCTGTTTAATCTCCCCCCACCATTTTATTGTGCAAAATACGAATACATTACTATTTTCTACACCATGGTGTCATAATTGAAATTTTTGCACGTAGAGCAAGGTGGTAGATTTTTGGACCCAAGACAATAAAGCTTTTCATGTTCATGGTTTAAATAAAAACAGCTGTATATGACCCATCCCTGACATGTTCCAGGCCAGCCTGGATGGGGCTTGGAGCAGCCTGGTTTAGTGGAAGGTGGCCGTGCCGATGGCAGGATGTTGGATCTAGGTGACCTGTAAAGTCTCCTACAACCCAAACTATCCCCTGACTCTATGAGTCTATACCCTGAATGTTTATATCTTAAAGTTGGGTAAAATCATGAGAGATTTTACCTTGCTCCAGCTGGATTCCGTGGGCTAGGTAGGTGTCATTCCCAGTTCACCCAGAGGAAAACAGAGCCACACAAGGTTTCGTATATTCCAGCTGCACACAGACTTTGTGTTCAATTAGCCTGAGGACAATTCAGGCATCATCTCTTGCCGTGTAAGCTCAAAATAAAAATAAAATTAGCAGTTCTAAACAGCAGAGCTTCTTTTGCAAAATGGCTGAGTGAAGAGCTGTCACGTTACATTTAAGAGCACGGTTACTGCAACGGATTACTTCATACAGGGTATTTGCCAGTCTGTCTCCTGTGTAATCGTGAAGAATGCATGGACTTAAGAATAGCTGCACATAAATAAGTTGTGAAAAGGTCTGGGAGACTTCTGAAAGTTCCTGTCACGACTGGTAGTGTGGAGAAATATTGCCAAAGCTATCAGAAAAATACTCTCTTTTCACTATGTATTCCAGAAGACACAGACCCGCATGCCAAGAATTCTTTAAAATATTTGGATAGAAAATGGGCACAAGTAGTAATACTTGCTAGTGCTTAAACTGGAGTTAATGGACTTAGTCCTGGAAAACACCAACCCATGGTATTGTCCAAAGTGCATTGCTGTGTTTTGTTGCAGAAATGAGTTAAGGAAGTAACTGTGGTTGTGAAATACTGAGCATTCCATGGAAGTAATCCATGGTTGTCTTTTTTGGAGAAAACTCTTCTGAAGTCATTATCTACAAAATGTGTATTCCCTGGTTCTCAGGCAGACTAAAGCACTTTCGCTTTGAAGAATAAATACCCTCACTGTCAGTTTGCTCTGCTCTGCCTGGGTAAGAACCAACCAATAAACTTTTCAGTGAACTTCAACAATTTAGAATTGCACCAGGAGAAGGAGCAACAGCTACTTTCCTTCTTCACATAAATCAATGCCAAGGTGCTCAGGCATAGAGCTGTCCCTTTGAAACCCTGTGAATGATGCTGGATTTCCTAGAGAATTCTACCTTTAAAAAAACTTCCAATTTCTTTCTCTCCTCCATAATTCATTTTCTATCTTCTTTTTAGCTCACCAAGTCTTCTAAATGGCAAAATCTTCATTTTTATTTCTCGTTCATCACCTCTTGGCATAAAGGTTTTTAAGAAGGGTTGGTTGAGTTGGTTTAGCAATGATTAGTTTTACTAAAGATCTAGAAAACTTAAAGAAACAATCTTTCTATTAAGATTTCTATGCAGTCATATTTCTGTCAAAAATGGAGAGGAGAAACACTCTGAAATCTTGTCTTTACAATTTTGCCTTAAGCAACTGTGGTTTTGCAATGAACACTCAAAACATTTCCCAGGAAACCTTGCTTGTGTTTGGCAAACGTAATAAACATTTTTCTTCAGATGTCTTTAATTTTGAATATTTCTAAATCCTTTCCAACTTGCATTGCTTTCTAAGTTGCCACTGCAAATATTCAGTGTACATCTTCTTTCCAGAAATGCTGAATGGGGACACAGGAGGGTTGTTAGCTCTTTCCCTGAGGGAGGGTGGTGATAGAAGAGCACTGTTGCATTCGCAGTTACCCTTGGATCAATAAGGAGGATCAGAAAGAAGCTCCAGGCTTGCTTCTAAGTGTAGAATTTGTAGTATTTGCTCCAAATTAGCTGCAATGCAAAACCTACCATTTAATGACCTAGTGGTTTGACCTTGTTGCCTGTCCATTAGGCTATAACAAGCGGTCACCTCATGGCAAAAATGTACATTACAAACCTCTTCACCCAGAGATGTCCTAGAAAAGCCTGCTTGTTTTAGCTCCTGTTCTGACCCGGGTAAAGCAGAGTTCCAGAGATAAGCTGTATTTCCTCCTGTATCTTGGGGTAGGTCATTGGCAGATGAGGCAACAATTATCACGGTCTCCTCTGGTCATGTGAACCTCACGTGGGAGGTCTGGCGGGTGGTGGAGGAGACGGGGTCTCTGTGCTTTGCATCATGAAGCCAATTTTATTGAACACACTGCTGGTTCATATACCTTTCAAAAGCCATATCTATGTTCCTTAGTAACGTTGCTTAACTGTGGGCGACTACAGCCTTGTACAGACTTGTACTGTTTTGCACACAAACAGACATACACACACCTCGATCTCTGCCTTCTTCAGGGCCTTGCTTCCACTTGCCAGGGCTTGTAGCCCTCTAACACATCTACTTCTGTCATGAGTTCAGCAATACTTTGAGTCCTGCTTCCAAGCTGTATTCCCGCAGAGGTCCACAACAGGGAAAAGGGTATGAGGCTTATTGCAACAGGTAGATGAACTATGGAATTATTGCTGTAGGATTGCAGATGCCAAAGACTTCCATGAACAAGTTTGTGGAAAAGACATTCATACTCTCTAGGTACCACTAAATACCTCAAACCCAGTAAATCTCTCAGCTGCAGTCTGCAGAAGGATATTTGGGGCTAGTACTTTCCCTCTAGCCTTCTTCCTTGAGCATCTAGCTTGGACACCAGGAGATCCAGGTTAGTGGGGCCATAGGGATATTTAGTCCAACTCTCTATGGCTGGACCTGGCATATTCTCAGCTAGAAGGTGAGAAATGAATTCATTTGTAAATGTACCTAATTGACCTCCAAAGTCTGCGCCTCATAAAAGGGCTTAGATGCATTATCAGGTCAGTGCCACACAAGACAATCTCCCTGTACCTGCAGTGCCTGCTCTGTGGGACAACATCAGGCTGCAGGTTTGAGTACCCACAGGTCGGCACCTTTCGTGAACACTGCATGAATTTTTAAAGGGAAAAAGAGCTGAAGCATTGCCAAGAGGTTGTAAGGCTGGTGAAGGAACACGAGACTGGGAGGAGATTGCACAAAAAGAGCAGTAAGTGAGAGATTCTTCTGGGCAAGATCTGTGCTCTGAGCTGTATTAACTGCACTGAACTGGAATGTGTTAAATGATTGAGAGGAGATGGAGGCCATCTCCAAGCAGCACGGAACCCCAGGGAGTGGTAAATAATAAATACAATTCTTCTGCTCTTAGTGGGATGACTCATCACTCAGTCTGTTTGAAGCACCTGCTGCAGGGGTTGGAGGACTGGGCCTCTTAAACCTGTATTGCAAGGAAAAAACCAGCCTTGAGCCCTGGCTGCTGCTAGGTCATCCCTTTATCCACCTGGATATAAAAGATCCTAGCACTAATTTCTGATAGGGGGAGCCTGAACAAAGAGGACAAATTGTCCTACTGTATTGTTTGGCAATGGAGGATCTTGAGCCACAGGTTACTGTTTTCCTTGGCTTTCCTAAAACCAGGGAAGCAGGAAGGTGGCAGCTGACACGGAGCTCTCCAGACCTGTCTTGGAGCTTCTGCCGACAGGCACCCAGGGCTTCCCTGAGCACAAAAGCTCAGCAAAGTTCTGGGACAGAGCCCTTCTGCCAAGGGAAAGCCCAGAATCACTGGCCCACGTACCAACTGCTCCGTGTGCACTGGAAGTGGCAGCAGCAGAAACCTGGTAGTGTCCCATCATTTGTTCATTGACCAGGCCCACAACAGTCAAATGTGAGGTCTTCAGCTTCCTGCCCCAGCTCTGACACATGGGAAACCAGGAGGCATTTCCAGCTGATATTTCCACAGGTATTGTCGAAGTTTGTGCCAGTTCCACTGTGCAGGTTGAGGTGCAGCTCAGGACTTCGTAGCAGTGGCTATAAAACCAAATTTTGTTGTAGTAATGGAATGGTGTTGCAGGATGCCCAGACCAAAGAACAGGTCACAGTGGTCCCTCTTTCATGCACCAATGTCCTTGGCTTGCCTGTTGCTGGGTGCCTGTCTTTGCTCAAAAATGAGCAATATTGCAGAAATTGAGTGAAACTGACTTTTTCTCTCAGATGTCTTTGGAGCCCAGAAGAGGGTAGAAAAATGAAACCTGTCCCTCTGCTTGGATGACATTTTCTCCCACAGGTAAATAGTGGCAATGCCACAGTAAATCATGGAAAAGAGCTTAGCAGACTATACTTCAGCTTAGATGTATGGGAAAACTAAGACTGTCATTTGAAAACAATTTTACCTATGCTTGGACTTCCAAAGACAGATATGAGTACACCCATTGACCTGGTTGTCACAGCTATGTTTTCACCTGTGATTAATTTGATCCCCAGCTAATCACATATGCCTGAAAACAGGATCTGATCTATTGCCTGAAATTCTTGAAAAGAGATGGTAAGCAGTGCCTGGTGGCATGCTGGGAGAACATAACTGTCCTGCTTCTCATTGCCTTGTGGGAGGGAAGTTTTCTTTCAAAGGGATCAACTTCCGTGTTACAAACTTTCCATTTGAGAGTGCTCAGTCAGGCATACAACCAGAAGTTGTTCTAGATTAACTGATTCATTAGTGATGTGAGATAAAAGTAAAGAATAATAATTCCTAATTCCTAAAAGTCCAAACCCAGTTACTGGCAGGTACAGCTGTAGCAGCTAATTCTTAATTGCTGAGATGCAGGAAATCCTCCTTCTGCTAATCAGAGTACGTTAACTTGGAGTACCTCCTTATCCTCCACTGGCTGTTTTAGCTGTTTGCTGATGGAGAACCTATCAGCTGATGAGTGAAAAGTCACAGTTTCAGAGCTCTGGAACTGAGATGTTCAGTTCAAAAATTCAGTGAAACTATTGCACCTTGGCCTTTCCTGGCCAGCCTAAGGCCTGCTGCCCTACTGCCTTCTCCAGCCCAGAGCCAGCCTTCTATTCAGGTCTAACTTCCTCTCCTCGTGATGAGTCCCTGCCTGCCATGGGCTGTCACTAATCAGCTGCTCCTGTGAGATTTGGGACATATTTCTATCTGTTTTGGGATCAGATTCTTGTGAATCTATTTTCCAATAGTGGCCTCTATAACTGTCCTGGTTTAGGGCAAATTTGGGAGGAAACCTCCAAATGGGATTCCTCTGGGAAGCAAACCCAAACAGCCCCTTCCCCTCAGTTGGTCCGGGAATAAACTTCCTCTGAGAAAAGTGGAAAAAACCATTTATTTAACAAACAAAGTGCCCACAAGCACCAACAATTGAATAATATGAAACAATAAAACCTCTCACCACGCCAAAAGAGGGATGGCCAGAATGAAAGTGTCCTTGCTGTGCGTTTAACTCGGCTCTTTCTCATTCTCTCTCTCTCAGGCTCCAGGCCCTGCTGGGCCACAGGTCCGAGCTCCCGGTGCCTCTCTGGGCTTTTCAGTCCAGGACAGGTTTAAACAGTCCCAAGAAAAAAAAAAAAGGACAACTCTCTCTCTGTGTCTGTCCATAGACAGCACAGTCCGGGAGAAGAAGAAGAATGTGGAGGAGTCAGAGCAGTTTCTCCAAACAAACTGCACGCTTCTTCTTGGCTCTTGAAACCAGCCTGAAAGGTACAGGACATAAGATCCAACACAAACAGAGCAGACAACTGGGGATACAAGCAGCATAAAGTCATCCTAGGACAACAAGCTACGAGAAATTTCGGATTTTTGTAGGTTTTTTTAAGTGCTGTTCTCTGTTGCCCTATTTTGCTTTTTTATCTGGAAGCTCTTCTCTTCTTGCTAGGAGGAGTGCTACCACTTCACACCAATATCCTGCCTCTTTTCACATCCCAGACTGCTCCATATTTATAACCACCATAACCACCACTTATTAATATAAGTATTTTTCTCTGACATGTATCTGTTTAACTGAGGGCATTGATCTCCCTGTTTAATCCTCCTTGCTTCTGCAAAAGCATTTTCTCCCTTTCTTTTTAAGAAGTTGAAAACAAAAACCCTTTTAGATCACTGAGAAACTTAGAACAGCCACCAGTATTTATTAGTTAGATCATTTCAGTGACTACACTGTCTGTTCATTATCCATGACTGTGTGTATCACATTAGTTGTCTGCCTCTTAAGTGAATTTAATGACTTTAATGTGCACACTTATTAGCTTTTAGACGTTCAGATGAGCAATCTTATTTGTCATGAGTTCTGCCCTTGACACATCCTTCTGGCAACACTCCTTGGGCCTCACCAGCCTCATGCTGTGGACAGTCTGAGACAATAGCTCAGCTCTGCTTTTGTGCTTCCCATTGTGCTGCAGTTGTGTCTAGAAACCACACCTGTGATCTTGAATGAGTTTATTGTAAGAAGAAACCCTTGTTCTGCAGAGCTCCCCGTCTAAAGAGATGAGACAGATGACAGGTGGAAATGAAAGGGAGGCACCAGCAGGCTCTGTGACTTGCTTGACCTCATGTGGCAGTTGTGGGGTTCCACGTGGAGGGTGTGTGACAAAACTGGGGCACTGATCCAGCTGTCTGGGTCCCCATGGCCTTGGCACAGCTTCTAGACCAGTCAGTCTCCCAAAGTATCAGGTGGTGAGACCTCACAAAGAATCCAACAGGGCAGCGTGGCTGTAAATCAAAACAATGCAACTGTTTATCAGCCTAGGAAAAATTACCAGGAAAAAGTGTCTAATCTGTAGAGCCTTTATGTCTGAAATGGGATTGCTAGGGATTATTTATAGTGGCTTTTTTACAGGGCAGTCATCATGGGGAAATTGTGGGAATATCAGAAGTGATGCATCTACTTCTGTAACGTATAAGATCATTCCCAGAGAGAGTGATTTCTGAGAAGACAGCAGCGAGGTTCCAGAAAGATGTCTGTGACATGAAATAGCCTGTCTAGGGATCAGCCTGCTAATTCATAGGGTCTCAGCAAGAATGTCCTTTGACCAAAGTCAACATTCTCAACATACTCATTCATACTCAACATTCTCTTTAGGTTTCCAACTCTCTATCCAACCGCGCAGGGCAAGCACAGGAGTGAATAAGCCCAGGTGGGAAAGTCAAAATCCACAAAAAGATGGAACAGCTTCTTTTAGAAGGGGAAACTTGAGGAGACTTGTGTGTTCATCAGAAAACTCCTTGTGTTTTCCCTTTGCCTGGTTTACATACAAGCCTCATAGTCTTGGGTGTGTGAGACTTTGTGTAACATCAAAAGTACACTTCAGATGCTGTGTTATTTCTCTTCACCTTGGTTCCTATTCCTAGAGACATGCCTGGAGATCATCTGCTGAGAAGTTGAATTTACAAAAACGCTTTTTTGCAATGCTAACAAAGACATAGCCAGTACATGGTAAGGAGCTGTGGGTTAAACTACTGGGGTAGTTATTCTTTTGTTGTTAGCATGTTAGGGAAAAGGGTAATATGGCAAGGAAATCTTAAGAAAGCTGGCCAGAGATATTGTTTTGGATATGCAATATTCCTTTGGATACTGTTTTTCTAGCAGTGTTTTGTTAGCGTGCCAATATGCAATACCTATCTTAAATCGAGTTACAAGGCATTTTCTTACCATCCCCTCGATTTGCTATGCTATAAACCAGATCTTACCTCAAACGAAGCATTTGCAAACAGCTGCTTATTGGAAGCTCTGCTCAGGGCTCCTGGTACAAGGCAGCTCAGGGTTTAAGGCACCTTGATGCTGCAGCAAGAGGGGCTGTGCCTGGTGCAAGCTGCAAGGATGCACTCTTGTGGCAAAGAGGTGCTGCACAGGGAATAGGTGGACGATGTCTCCGTCTGTTTATTAGGAAATTGAAGACTTTCATACTCAAATAAGGTGAAGACATTATCAGCTGTACTAGGGAATTTTCACTGCAGCATCAGCATTTTGTGTTCGTTCTCATTATGTGTTCTCTGCTGGAGGGTGCATTTGTACTTCTGTTTTCTGAACTTATGAGCAGCTGCTATTCAGCATGCCTCAGTGTTTGCTCCCCTAAACACATATCCATAGCTGCCTCCCAGCCAACTGTTTCTCTGTGTGACTTAGAGGAGCTGTCAAAGGGCAGAAGCTCTGTCCCTGAGGAGTGCCACCTGCCTGGGTGAGCCTTGCACCCCACAAAGCCCTGTCCCCACTGCCTTTGCTCTGCAGACAACAAAAACACCACAGCTGAGGCACTTAAAACACTTAAAACACTTCCAAGGTCAGGTGAGGAGAGTGCCAGGAGAGGATGGTATGGGATGGCTGGTGGCTGTGAGGTGCTGTGTTAACCACAGAACAGCAACATTAGAACCATGGGAGGGGCTCTGTGTGTGTGCAAAACCCAGTGACTAAGAACTGGCCAAGAGGAACCACAGGTTGATTGAGGTGAACTGCTGAAAGACTCTGAGCCTGTTTTAAAGGTGCTTAGGTGCCTGCTGATACAGATGGAGCTGTGAACTTCCCCAGACAACCTACCTGGAGGCTATTTTCAGTCTTTCCTCTTGGACTTTGTTTCTTCTCTGTAGCTCACAGCTGATCATGTGCTCTTTCTCTGCCACTGGTTACCTAAGTTGTGTGTTCAGAGAGGTCCTTTTTTAACTGTTTGCAAGTGTGTGACTGAAAAGTCTTTGGCATTAGTCTCCCATGTCCATCTCTGTCATTTAGGGGCCCTTTTTCTACAAATAGGTGTATCTTACAAGAGTTTCCCTGTGGAGGAAGCTGGGGATATTTGCAGACTGTTCATGTAAGGTAGTACTGACAAAACCCACATGAAATGGTATGTAGTTATGTCATTGACAGGGTGTTTTCCAAATATTTCTTACCATGTTCTGCAAAAGAAACCACAGTCAATCAGCAGCTAAATCACTAATTCAAAAAGTTAATAGCAAACAGAAATGAAGGGCATTGTAGCAGACTGCCAAGCAGTTGGCTCCATTCGGAGTGTGACAGATGGATCCCAGGTAGCCAAGTGAGCATCAGATATACAGAGGAAAACACAGTCTGCAGCACTGCCTTACTTCTCATATAATCTCTGAAGATGAGTGACTCTGTCTGTTTTCCAAAAGGTCCAAAGCTACCCTGGCAAAGCTACTTAGAGTAGGACTTTGCAGGACCTGCCATCAGGAAACACCATCCCAAAGGGTCAGATGGGTTAGGAATGATCCAGTGCAGCCCGTGCAAAGCTGGGAGCTTCCAGGGCTGCTGGACTTCTTCCTGCATGGAGCTGGGGACCTTCTCACCTGTGTGGCCCCCAGAGTTCATGTGCATAACTGAGTGAGAGTGCAGGGGTCTGGGACTAACACTGAGGCCATCTGGATCTCTGTGGATGGACAAAGGACCCAGATGGAGCACAAAGCCACTGGACACTGGGTGAGTAACTGAAGTAAGTGATGTTGAACATTCCAGTTTAACAGATAATGTGGATTATTCCTATGAAGTCCTTCTTATTTTGAGCATTTAAGATATTAGCATACACAAGATAGGAACACAGGGTTGATCAAGACAGATTTGAACAGTTTCCAGTGTTCCTCGTTGAAAATGGTTCGGGAAAAGTGAAATTAATGGAAATTAAAAGGGGAAAGAAGTAATGGATAAATATTGAGCAACACTGCTTCTCCAAACTGAGTTTCCCCGCTGTGAAAATGCAGCAGTTTAATAAAATGGAACAGACTAGCTTTGGAACATTAATGCGAGCATACTTGCCTTTTACAAAAACTTGTTACCACTGTCGATGGATCTGCACTGAAAACTGTTCATAAAACCATCCTGTGCTGTACTCAGATGGTAGAACTCCATCACAACTCTGTCTGGCTATCATACAGAGTTAATTCCCTGGCTGACTTCAGTCTGACCCAAAGCAAATACAGACAGGTGAAGGCTTTATGAACCTTAGAAAAATAGATTTCTAGAGGCTTTTTCAGAATACAAAGTATGTTGTAGCTTCTCAGGAAGACTAAAATTATCAGAAATAATTAATCTCATACTGGAAATACCATGTGGTTTTCCCAAGATGTTGAAAAGTAAAATTATTGTGACTTAAATTAATAGGAACAGTTGTCTAGAAACAGAACTCTTTGCTTGAACTTGATAGTTCCGTTTAATTCAAGGAGTATTTTCTGAATTTACACATCAGCTCGGTAGGAGAAGAAAATAACCGTGGCAACATATAATCTTTGAATGTCCAGGGTTCTGATCTCCTCTGGACAAATACTGACCCATAGTAGCTGCAGTGACATCGTGAGAATGCTCCAGTTTTAGCTGAGTGTCTCTGGCTTCTTGTGTAGAGATACCTGCCAAAGACAGCAGTGTCTGCACAGCCTTCTGACAAACAGCCACGATGCCTTAAGAATATTAAGAATCATTTTCTCCCCTTCTGCCTCCAAAGATTTTCAGATGTTACTGCCTTTCTGTACTCGCGTTGTACAGGTTTTCAGAAAATTTCAGCTTTCCAGAGCGAACTGGCTTTGGAGAGCAGAACGATCGCTTTGCTGACCCCCCTGGCTCGCTCTTCCCTGTGTCCCGTGGAATGTCCCGGCCCTGCCGAGGGGCTGCGGGAGCGGGCCCGGCCCCCGATGTGCTTCCAAAAGTGTTCCTCTCCCGCCACCTTCTGGACAGCTCTTCGGCACCCACTGCCCGTCCCGCTGCTCACGGAAAGGGATTCGGTCTGATCCGTGTCCTCCTTTGGTGGGGGCATTACCGAGGTGCTGTTCCGCCCTTGTTCCTGCTGCTCTCCCCCGGCTCCTGGGGAACGACGCGTTCTTGGTGTGGATGGCACTTGGCCGAGGAGGCGTGTGAAGAAAGCTGCTCGTATTGAAGTCTGCTCACAGACATAAAATCGCAAAAAATACCGTCAGCTCCATCCCCATATAGATAGGTCTCCACATGGCCTGGATGGTTTTTCTTAAAGCAGCTCTTGTGTAAAAGGTGACAAATATTAGCCCCGAGGAGTTTAGCAAGGTAATTTTTCCATAATTGCTGACACTGAGGGCCACAGAGCTTCCTGAGCCTCAGCTCTCAGGTGCAGCCTCTTGGATCAGATCAGTGTCTGGAGGAGCAGCTTGAGCTGCTGGGACAGAACAGCTGAAAGCAGGTGTCCCTCCTTGGAGGGGTGCAGATCTCATCTTTGGGGACTGAAGCCCACAGCTGGTTAAACCAACAGAAGTAAAACTAAAGATCTGTAAATAATAGAGCTAATTATCCATTACAGGGGGCGGGGGGGAATCCAAAATTTCTGGCTTTCCTGCATTGATAACTACGTACTTTTTTCCCATCCTAAAAAGAACAATGTGTTACCCAGCTTGGGTTTCTAGAAATGTAAGTACCAGGCAGAAGTTGATCACTGACTTATGTTCATTTAACCTACATAGCCATATATAATTTAATCAACAGAGATGAAATTGTGTTTCTTCAGCTGATTTTGAAATTGCCAGAGACAGTGATTGGCTGATGACTTGTGCTCTTTTGTTATAGAAAGAGATTATATTTTCTACAGCTAACTAGGCATAGTAAATTTGAAATGCATTCACTTTTTTCAAAAAGTCAGAGGAGTTCTTGGTCCTGCACATCCCCCTGGTGGCTGTTTTAAGTGGATTATAATCATATTTTCCCATTGGTTTGGGGTTTTTTTTTTTTTGGTAATGTTTTCCTCTTCTGTGCTGTGCATGGAAAGTCCACACAAACAACAGGGAAAACTGACTGACAGCCTTGGGGAAACAGTGAAACTCTGCAAATGCTGCCAGGCACACAAAGCAAACTAACTGAAACACCAGGAAGCAAGCAATTATTTTTAGTGACTATATGTTATTAATAGGAGCCTACAGGATTCTAACAGATGTGGGATTTTTGAAACAAGATGGTATCCTCAACACAGGTGATGCTGCACTTCTTGATAAAAGGTTGAGTGTAAATGCTGCTTCTCACTTCACCATGACTGATGTGGTCCACTGGAAATTTCACAACATCAGGGGGCGATGCAGACTCCAGAAGATCTTTCTTTGGAAGAGGCAGCTATCTGTGGCTCCCTTCCCTGCATGGGAACTCTAAGGTGGAGGTCACAACTGAAGCAACGTAGAATTCACTGCCTCTGGGCACACCACTCTTTCCAAGTGGGCCTTGTGATTCTCGTGAGCCAAAGCCTTTGTAAACAACCTCCAAAGGGATTTTAAACCAAACCAAGTAACAAAACTTGGTCCCAGGACCAGCAGGAATGGTGGAGGGCTAAGGTGGCCAGAGACAGCCAGTCTGGAGAGCTCAGTGCTGCAGCCCTGTCACAGCTGCCCCCTGCAGCTGTACCTGGCACATTCAGGAGCACCCTGTCTGGGCGCCCTGCCCTGGCATTTGGGGCTGGCTGACCCTCCTTATCTGAAGAAGGCAGAAAGGAGACCTAGGGCCTGAGCTGCAGCTCAGCTGCTTAAGAAGTTTCTTATGCAGGTGCCATCCTGGTATGAAGAAAACTTCAGGAAGCCAGCTTCAGATTATGTATTCTCAGCTAAATCCCATGTGAGCTGTGTGAGCTGCAAAAATCAAATTAGAAATTCAGACAGATGGGAACCCCGCAAAAATGTATCCTATTTTGATTCCAAGTTGTTTAAAGCTGTACAGCCTACTACCTATCTCTGCCTGGTCTTTGAGGCTCAATTCAAAATAAACTCATTAAAGGTTAATGTTTCAGCAGGGGAAATGCAGAGTTGCCTTTTTGCATTTCTAGTGGCAACATCAGCAGCAGGATAGCAACAAACAGCTGAAAAGCTCTGTTTAGGTCACTGCCTAGCCCCCATAATGGGCTCTATGCATGTGATGACTACTTCTAAATGTGAAAATATTCCTCTTTGTAGCTCCCCTAGTGCATGTGCAGCACCCTGCGTTAGTGCTTGGTATGAAGCTGCCTGCAGGGAACCTTCAGAGGAGACCGTGCAGCTGCATTTCACACTGGGAAGTTCTCATGGAATGCTGCAGGCATCAGGAAGAAGTAATTGCTTCTGCATGGGTATCTGCAGCTGCTTAAACCCCTCTATCTCCCAAATGTGGCAAGTGCTTGAAGAATGTGATTCAAAAAAGAGATTTGTGGCTGAGTAAGTCTGAAGTTCAAGCATTTACCTCATGGCAGGTTAACAAAACTTCTAAAAGGCTTTGGCAGTTTTAGTTGGGGTTTTTAACTGCAGCTAACAACAAACACTCCAAGCCTCCTAATAAATGTGTGCAGGCTTGTCTTCCCCACAGCCCCTCCCCTGAGGCAGGGCAGGGAGAGGCTGACCTGAGAGATTTGTTTCTTCTAGACCTGCAGTAAAGTTAGGCATTTAGAGAGATTTTCTGTGGCTCCTGAGAACGCTTTCTGTCTAATCCAGAGAGCAGGACAGGAACCTGATGGCTCCACCGACAGCCACACCTTTACACAAGAATTCCGTTCCCAGCTGCCTGAGCTGCTGCCCGAGCTGCTGCCCTGGGGCTGCACAGCTGTTTGCACAGGGACTGGGGACAGTGGCACCCACGAGGAGCAGGAAGACTGGAGCCCCAGTGTGTCTGCAGTGCTGGCTGCAGCTTGGCATGGTGGTGAAATGGGCGCTTTTTGCTGCGGCTGTTCTGGGAGATGCTGTTCTGGCTGCTGCTGAACTGGAGTGAGAGCTCCCTGCCTCGGGCTCCCACTGCCGTCCCTCACAGCACGTCCTGCTTTGCCAACGCCAGTGCACACAGTCACTCCCTAACCCAGTTCTGTCAGAACGATGCAGGTTAGCTTAGGTATTTCTTTAATATGGGAAAAGTAGCCTCAAGCCAGGTTCTCTTGCTCAACTTCTATTACAATAATAGCATGTGACAGTCATATTATGCTCTGCTCGAGTGTGTCTGATCAGTTTGTGATTGGACTTAATGCCTCTGTAAATAAAAGAAACACAGAACAAAAAGCATGATAGTCTCTCAGAAATCTTGCTGATTCCTGGAAGAGTTAACTCATTTAGAAACCTTTTAGTGGGCCATATTGATTGTGCGGATGTGTTCAGAGCAGCTGTGGATATCGCAGTAACAATGAACTGCAGCAGTTTATCAGCACATCAATTATTTTACTGGTATAAAAAGGAGCTTTAATTGGACTAATGATGATGGGCTCAATCTTATGTTGAAGCTATCTGGCTATCACAAAATTATCTGTCAATGAGCTCATCTGTTTTGCAAGGAAGAAGCTGATAATCTCATAGGATGGAAGCTGTTCTGGCTATTTATAGTCACTGATTTTATTTGTAGGGAATATCATGACTTCACAAGTGCAGTGGCACTAATCTCCCTGGTAAAGCATTTATCCTCATCTAAAGGGAGCTGTTTGCTACAAAGTCAGCCATGTACTTAAAAGGGCCATTGAACAAATTTGCAACACTGGCAGTCATTTGCCTGTAAAAGCAGCAGGTGAATCAGTGTGTCCTGAATGCACAGCAGCCCAGAGCCAGGCTGCTCTCTGGAAATGAGGCAGTGAGACAGAGGAGAAGATATTCCTGCCCAAAATGGCTGAACTGCCCAGATGAATTGGGCAACAGCACAGGAGCAGCTGAGAACGTGCTGCAGGTTGTGGCTGCTTGGGGTCTGCAGGGCTGGGTTCAGGCACTCTCAGTTAAAGAGCAGGCTGCTGTTCTTATACTAAGGACAGGGAGAGAGTTTACTTTTTCTCAGGTTTTTCCTGCCCTGTTTCAAACTAGCTAGTCTGGGCTAGCTTGCTAAAAGTCATATGGAATTACTTTTGGCACCTGCTCCTAAGGGATGAAAATACCTTTCAGGTTATGTTTGCAGAGATCACTGAGGACCATGGAGATAGCTGGAGTATATCTCCAAGAGATCAGACATGTTCCCTGCTGAGCCAAATGGAGAATAAGTTAATCAGAAAGCAGAGGGGAAGTGGAGTTTCTGCACAGTTCAGGGCTGAGAGGAGCAGCAAGCCAGCAGAGATCACTGCTGGGGTGGAGGAAGAAGGCTGTGGGTCTGGGACCTGCTTGGACCGGGATTTTTTGTTAACAATTCCACAGGTGCAGCCTTCAAGAGGATGTGGAGCCAACCCCAGGACAGGTTGGGGTACAGGAAACCATGTCAGGGCTGTGAGGGTTCTGAAGGGAGGAACTGTGGGTGCACAGCACCTACTGCTTTCTAGCAGGCACCTCATTTCTTGCATTGCTGCTGCAGTATCCCTCAGCTATCAGCAAGCTCCTGGGCTGCAGCTGTGCCTGAAAGCATAGTGAATTCAATCATTCAAATTCAAGTCTGAATTTATTTTTCTCCTTGAAATCTGTGGAAATAGAGTGCACTTCACTCACTTTCTGCCTTGTCTGCTGAGGCCTGCCCTTCCTGGATGTGGGCTCAGTGATTCCACAAAGATGAGCAGATTTGTACACAAGGTACGTACAGGATAAACTAGTACCATGTCAGTGGAAAAGGCCAGATGTGTGTTCCTTTAAATCATAATCCTTCATGTAATATCACAGTTGTCATAGAAACCATGGCATCTCTAAGACTTGCAGCTCTTGATCGTGCAAAACAATTGAGCATTTGCTTTTAATATAGAGTATGTGCTTAAAATCCAGCTATTTCTGTGGCACTGCTTGTATGCCTGGAACAAAGCCTACACTCTTTTTTTCCTGTGTGAGAGGGATGTGGCCCAGTAAAATCTCCTGGTTTCTTTTGTTAAGCCAAAACAGTATGCATGTTTCACAACCAGAAAATTTACTAGCACAGGAATGGTCTAAAGAGAGTCCAAACAGAACTTTTTAAGAAGATGTGTTGGCAACTGAATGCTTGATTAGATCACATCACTGGGCCTGCTTCTGCAGCCTGAAAAAGCATTGGAATAATGCTTTTCACAATTTCCTCCAGTACTTAGGACAGTGGACAACTCTTAATTCTGCTGATTGTATAAGGAGAATATTTTTTTCAATTAGTCTAGAGCATACAGAATTTTGATCATAATTTCTAACAGAAACATTCATGTTCCCAAATTAAATAACCTATTTACTGTAGCTGTTCATGAAGCATTTAGTATTTTTCTTTGAAAACTCCGTTTCTGATTTAAATGTTTAACACCTTCTGTTTTAATTTTAAGGTATGTTTTACCATTCAAAGTGCTGAGGAAAGTATGAAAGTATCCCTTGTGTCTCCAAGAAAACAACAAGAAAAGTTTGAAGTTCTGGGGGGTTTAAAACATCTTTTAGCTGGATCTTTGAGCAGGTGTCCATGTTCAGTATTCAATTCTGTTGCAAAGGCATTTGAAAGATGACACATGATATTTCACTTCCATTACCTTTCCCTTAACTGCACTATTTTCCCCCAGATCATACAACAAATGAAATGCTCAGGGAACCTTTTCAGTGACTAAAAGTTCCCCTGCAGGCAGGGCCTCATCCCAGGCTTGCTTGACTCCGTGGGCACCTTTCTGCTGGAGCTCAGTGGGTTCTTTATCAGAATTAGGTGGTTTAGCCTACATATGCCTGGTTTATAAATCATATTTGATCTCACGATAGGCATGGGGTAATGCTTTGACCAATTTCAGCAGCTGATAACTGTGGGCCTACCCACATTTGTTACAGCTGTTTTGTGTAAAGTTATACATTTGCATTTGTGCCAAGGAAACCTGTTTCTTAAAACTCCAGTAGGTCAAGGTGGTAGCAACTCCACAATAAATTCAGTTTATTTGTAATGCTTTCTATCAGCAGAAAACAAAAAGCAGCGATATCCCAAAGGCATCAGCTTTTGTGGAAATCAAAGCAGAAAGTTAATAAAGGTGGCTGAATCACAACTCTCTTCCAATTCAGGGGATGTTTGTGGACAAACCTTCCTGCTGAAGATTTACTGATCTCCACCGGCTGGTAAATGACTGCATGTTTCTAAAAGCTCTTTTTGTAAAAGGTTTAAATTTTGTGAATGGAAGAAGGGTTTTGAAATGTTCCTGACTTATCTCCTTGCCTGAAGAAGAAGGTATCAGCATTTGTACGACTGCAAAGATAAATTGATGAGTGTGCTGTTGATTTTGCTGATTTCAAAGTACCCGGACAAAAAGAATCTCATCCATAAAAACATTCCATGAAATAGCATCATTCACACAAAAAATGAGTAAGAATTTATGGTCAGCCATATTGACCAGCAGACACAGAAAGGGAGAGTTCCCCAGATTAGTTTTTAATAATACTATATAAATGTAATTAATTTAAGCTGAGAACAAGATGTGGAGACAGTAAGCTACTTTTCTGTTTTATATTACAGGGCTTAAGTGCGGTTTTTACACAGCTCCTCTGAGTCTAAGAGTTCGTAGTGCTCCCGAGTGTTCCCTGAAGTCCATCGGAGGTGATGGACAAAATGCGACTGACCGTCCTGAATGCTTGAAATCAATTTCAGAGCACGGAAGAGAGTCAATGCCCTCTTTTATCAGTCTCTCTTTTATCTTCATGGCTGTCGGCGTTGCAGGGGCTCTTTTCTCTTCCCGAGCACGGGAAATCCCCGGCCGTGTCCGGAGAGCCCCGCCGTGCCCGTGCCGTGTCCCGGAGAGCCCCGCGGTGCCCGTGCCGTGTCCCGGAG
>WAAE01009625.1:0-36429 GCA_013400495.1 Nicator chloris | reverse complement strand
GGTGCCCGTGCCCTGTCCCGGAGCGCCCAGCGGTGCCCGTGCCGTGTCCCGGAGTGCTCAGCGGTGCCCGTGCCGTGTCCCGGAGAGCCCCGCGGTGCCTGTGCCCTGTCCCGGAGAGCCCCGCGGTGCCCGTGCCCTGTCCCGGAGAGCCCCGCGGTGCCCGTGCGGGGCCGCCTGCGGGGAGAACGGGCCCGCCAGGGGGCGCCGTGCGAGCGCAGCGGGGCCGCTGAGGGGAGAGCTCGGGACAGCGGGACATGGGGACAGAGGGACATGGGGACAGCGGGACAATGGGACATGGGGACAGCGGGACATGGGGACAGAGGGACAGGGGGACACCGAGACAGCGGGACAGAGGGACAGGGGGACACGGGGACAGAGGTACACCTGGACGGCGGGACAGAGGGACATGGGGACATCAGGGCAGAGGGATACTGGGGCATGGGGACACCGGGACGTGGGGCAGCTCCTGGGCACGCCCAGAACACACCCGAGACACACCCGGGACACACCCGGGACACACCCGGGACACACCTGGGACACTGGAACGGGGCAGCTCCCTGGGCACAGCCGGCACACCGGGACCGGGCAGCTCTTGGGGCACAGCCGGGACAGGCGGGACACGCGGCGGGGGCAGCTCGCAGGGCAGCCCCGAATCCCCCGCGCTGCCCCACACTCTGCCTTCTCCAGCCCATCTGGGCACTGTAAACCCGCAGCGTTTTCCCTTGGCCTTTCCCTCCCTGCTCACCTTGGGCCACCCTTGGCCCGGTTTGGTGGCCGCTCTTGGCAGCTCTTCTGCCCTATGGCATTGATTCCTCGAGGAAGCAATCCTTCTAGGGTCTCTTATGTCAGAGTGGCAGGAAGCTTTGGGCCAAAATTCAAGTTATATTTTCCTCTTCCTGGCTTAATTTAACTTTTCTTGCTTCTTCGCTGCATCAGTACTAAATAATCCCTTCCCCAGTGCTCTCAGCCTGCAGATTTGGGGAGCCAGAACATAAATGCAGGCCTGTTGCTACAACTGGCTGTATTATTGGTTACATGATACAACCAGGTACTAATGGAGGGAGGGGATGATAAAGGTCCTTTAGCTCCTCTGCCCCTGTGGGAAGACAGTGTATCCCTGTTTGACTACTCCCTAGTTAAAACTGTTTCTATGAGACTGGCTCTTTAAGCCAGATAAATCTTTCAGATTTATCTCAGTCTGATAGGGGACAAGCAAAGACTCTTGTCTAGAAAAAAAAAAGCACCTTGGTGAGTGCATTGCCATTCTTGCAGGTGTCACACAAATGTTGTTCTGAGGTTGCTCAGTTGTGCCTGGAGCTAAAGTCAGTGCAAGCCAGGGCTAGGACTGGGGTGTGTAAAGGAGTGTCCTAAGGGACATTGGCCGCATCAGAGAATTTAGCTCTAGTGTTTAATGCTATTAAGTCTCACATCAGAAATCTGTCCTCAGAAAAAGTCCCACACTCTGCCGTGAATTTTGATAATTTTCTGCCAAGATCACAACTGCAGTGTTCTAGGTGAAGAACACAACAGAATGTACCAATCAGAGTAGATTCTTAAACCAGCGACAGCATCTACCCTGCCTCCCCTAGCCAAAACAGGTGGTGACTGTGGGTGGAAATATGGAGAATCCTGTGGAAAGAAGCGTGGAGGCATGGGAAGGAACTGAGAAGGGAGTGGAAGGGGGTTATAGAATGAGCCCAGGTGAGACCCAGTGTGATGGTGATATAAAAATAGAATCTATAGGAGAGCAGGAGTCACTAGGTTTATGGCTTTATAGATCAAGGACTTGATTTTTTAAATAGATTTTTCTGCACCTCTTGGAATTATTGTCTTGTCATCATTGCTATTTAAAATGTCTCCCTATGTCATCTGATAATTTCATCAATTACAGTCTTTTCTAAATCACAGTGAAAGTCTTGATCTGAACTCTAACACAACACTACCATGATCCATTTTAAACACATTAAGTACCTTTTCCTGCTTAGTAATTTGCTATTTTTAGTCCTGATTCAGAATTCTTAAGCCAGTTCTCAAATTATGTGGGTGCTGTTATGTCAAAAGAGATGTGAATTAGTTATATTCAGAATTCTGTGATTCAGTCTTCCAAATGTTTGTTTCAAGCCAAGTGTGTTGGTTCTGTTACTTTCCTTTTACTCACTGATGTTGTAAGTCTATATGCAAGTTCCCTTCCTTATAAACACCAGGGCACATATAACTACTTGAGTCTGTTATCTTTCATCTCTTTCAGCAGCTTTGTGTGCTTAGAATTTGTTTGTAGCAGGAAAATAGATTTACAGAAAGTAATTGCCGTGATCATTCATTTTCTGAGGTTTGGTCTCGCATTTGATTCTGAGACTGCTGTTAGCTGTGACTTTTTGTCAGTCATTCTGAGGAAAGATGACTTCAAGTCAGCTTTATAATGGAAAAAAATCTTATATTTTCTGTCCTTCTTTCACTAATAAAGGTATGTGAGTTAGTTTTTCAGATGTACTTTACTACCTCTTTTTTTACAGTGTTGTATCTACCAAACTCAATTTTGTGCATTTGATATTTAAAATTTAGCAGATGCAGTTTATGTACAAAAAGCTCATACTGAGGCTTGGTAGATCTTGACTTGTGGCCTGAGGACACTTGTGGTTTCCAAATCAGCAAATGATTGGAAACCACTGGTTTAGCTCCCCACTCTGACCACCCCCACACACCAAAGGAGGCTGCATCCTGGGCCTGGTTTGGTGTGACACTGGTAAGGTCAGTGTTTGAGCAGCGCTTGAGTCTGTGGAGGGCTTGAACAGGGACAGTACTGTCCCAGGCACCACTCTGTTCCCCAAAATCCAAACTTATCTACAAAAAGAGATAAAAGTGAATGAGAAGCCATGGATGGTAGGGTTGATAAGATGCATTTGATTTGTCTTTTCCATGCTAAGTGATGTGGTTGCAGAATCTGAAACAATAACATTGACCTGCCCAGTTCACCTCAGTGTCTGCCAACTCAGATGCCCTGTGCTGATATTTTAAATATACACAAAGTTAACTATTGCACTGCCTATCAAAATAAGAAATAAAAAGGGGGATGGAGGGGTTGAGTATTCAGTTGTGGCTAATTGCACCTCATCCCTGGGAGCACTTGAGCTGGGGGTCTGCCTGTTCCCCTGCCTCCCACTCCAGGCAGAAATGCATTTAGCAGGACTGAGCCTGGCATCCGACCTCTGCCTGCGACTGAGCATCTCTTTTAAGTGTCTGTGATGGCAAGGGAAGATAAGCTTGCTGAGCCCTGTAAGGCTTATGAGCTTGTGGATCCCAAGGAAAGTGTGCAAGGCCCAGGGAAGGTGTGCTGCTCTGCTCTGAACAGTTCTGTGCAACTACCTCTTCCCTCACACAGCTGGGTTTGGAAAAATGATAACACATTTTCCTTTTTGCTCTAGCTTGTTCATTTATTTCATCAAATGGAATGCCTCAGATATGGCTGCATGGCTCCTTATTGCTTTCAGAGATGTGGTTTTTTCCTGTTTTCAGGAAGCTGTGTGAGCCATTAAGGAGAGAACTAAGTGTACTCCCTCACTGTATGCACAAGGAGCTTGGTTTCTGATGTGTTTGTGTAGTGGATTTTAGTCCCCATCTGCAGCATTGCAAGACTGTTATTAGCATGGCTTGGCTTTTCTGGGGCACCTTTCTTCTAACAAATTAAATCCCACAACTTTCATATAAAACAAAAACACATCATTGACCTTGCTTTGCAGCAGACACCATCCAGCTTTTGACAGTTCAGAAATATTCACTGTTCAGCCATCGATGTAAGTACAGCCAGAAGTACAAATCCACAAACAGTAATGTGATCTCCATCAGCAGGATTCCTGTACAAACACTCCTCAGTGGATGAGCCAAAGCACTCCAAAGAAGGGACCTAATTGAGTTAATTGCTGACAGCACAGGGATGGACTTGGAAGAACTGGAGTTGAAAACAACGCTGACCGTCCTGGGTAAAATCATGCAGCTTAGGGGTTTTTATGTTAAATTCATGACCCAGGTATGTGAGTGCCTGCAGACATCTCCTTGACACCTATTACTGAGCATCTGGGCAACAGTATTCCTCTCTGTCCCAAGCTGCTCTAGGATAGATTGGTTTTGCAATGCCATTCCTTAACTGTTAAAGCCTTTAAAAGTGAAATTGGTGTCTGAGGGACTAATCAATCCCTCATCCACTGCACACAATGCTTCTTGAAACCAGCCATTTCATCAGCTTTCATGCACTGATGTATGTTTGGGGTTTTTTTCAGTGCATTGAAGATGAGTTCATTATTGAAGCAACGACACTGGTGCTGTGAGCTCAGAATGATGTGAAAGCCTGGCTTTGGCAAGCAGGACAGCTTGACTTTTATCTTGGCAAAGCAGGATCCTCTTGACTCTTTCTGCCTTTGTCCGAGGTTTCAGGTAGGGTCTCGCTCTTGTCGTTCTCTTTATGGGTGTCAGCTATTATTTGTCTTTTCTAGTCTCAGGTTCTGCTGCTACCTGTGAAAAAGTTCAAGAGTCTACCTGGGGATCAGCTGTTATCAAATGGCATCATCCATCTGTAAAATCTATTTACACTTCCTCCCATCTCATTAACTTTGTCCTTTACTTTCTCTGTCTGCTGAGGTTCACGGTTACAGAAGTTTTGGGCCTTCCCTATTTCTGAAAAGGCAGTCCCTTTTTGGTGCCTGACATTTCTTTTGGGAAAGTGACATCAGAATTAAACAGAAAGACCCTTTCTAAGTGCTAGGCTGTAAATGGGAGAAGTGAGGTCAAAAAACAAAACCATAAACTACACTCAGAGAAACAAATCAGTCCTCTGCTAGGCACACTCAACTGAATGTACAGGAGCTCATTCAGGGGTAAAGTTGGAAATACAGCAGACCTGGAAAAAGCATTCACAGGAAGAAAAGGACTAATACAAACTGAAATTCATCTGTGCTCTGGAATATCCTTTCTTTAAGCCCCAGACAACTACTGCTTTCATCAAAGCCCATTCATCCCATATTTTACTTCATTTCCTTCTTAATGGCTCATCCTGAGCTCATCTTTCCTTCAGGTCCCTTTGCCCCTTGCTGCTGGCCTTCTGTCTTGCCAGGGACATGCCTATCTGATCTGTTGGAAATAGGGCTGGCAGTGAATGCTAAGGGGAAGGACATCTAAACTGTCTCCTTGTTCTACCCAAGAATGCAATGAGGAGTCTGCTGGGTTTTCTCTGAGAGTTTCAGTCCAAGACTCTTACAAAATTTCCTATGTTAAATAAAAAGGAGGAAAAAGAAACAAAGAAGGTTATGAAGGTATATTATCTTCAAAACAGGGGTTTGGCCTGTTCAGCCCCTGGGAGAGGTAATCCAGCTGTATGATAGAGAGAGGTAATCATGATCATGATGTTGAAGATGTGCATGCAAGTTAGAAAAAAAATGGTGCTTACAGGCAATATAGATCAAGGAACTTAAGAGCAACTGTAACTACTGGAATCTGATAGAGTGCTCCTGAGAGGCTATACCAAGATTCATTACCTTTATTAATCCGAGATGTCAGATCCTGCCCTGTGACAATAATTTTGGTCTTTGGGAAACTCTGGG
Organism: Nicator chloris; assembly: GCA_013400495.1. Lineage (NCBI taxonomy): Eukaryota > Metazoa > Chordata > Aves > Passeriformes > Pycnonotidae > Nicator > Nicator chloris. Next base: position 30,838 of record WAAE01009625.1, on the reverse strand, counting down.
CTTTCCTGAATCATCTTATGCCCAGCATGAGATTCATGTCAACGTCCCATGGCAAGTCCTGAAGAAAGAAACAGGAATGAGTCAGACATGTCAAACAGCTCTTTACACCTCTGAAGCAGCTTCTGAATGCCAGAAAAGGAGACAGACCCAATGTGTTCTCGAGGTCTTATCACAGAAACTAATTCACAGCTTGCGCAATGCCTACTAAATACTGAGAAGGGCAGGAGAATTCAGAGGAGTGGTGGCTGTGCAGCTCAATGTGACTTCTTGAAACCTGCAACAAAAGGGAAGACTGAAGGAGTTGGGGAAACTTCTAGACCTGGTTTGCAGAACACACTTGGCCAATTAAACAATTTGTTTGGCCTGCCAGGTGCTCAGTAGACAGTGTGGCATTTGGGTTAGTGGGTGCCTGAGAGAGTTTCCCATGCCTACAACTAGCTACTGCAGGCGAGGTGTCCTCCCAGCCAGCACATCCACACATCTCAGCTGTGCAGCTGCCAAAAAACGTTTGGTGTCACAGCCAGTGGAGAGGCAGAGGAGAGGGAAGGTAGATGAGAAGACAAGGAGGATGGAAGAGCAGAGGTAGTGACAGAGGCAGCTCTAGTAAGGTATGATAGAAGGTGCAGTTTGAACTTGCTAAACCTACTCACCTAACTGCTGCAGTGAGGCGTTCCAGGCCAAAACCCTATCATACAAGGGAAATTGGGCTGAGTCACTAAATTAATTCCTCTGCTGTTTCATGCATCACACCATGCAGCGCCTGACAAAGTCTGCTTTGTTTGGTTTTGTCTCTGGGGTTCCCATAGGGAGACTCTTCCAGGCTCTGCCTTTCTAATAGGTATAGTCATTTTCTGCTGCTTATTTATAGCTAGTTTGCCCTTATACTGAAATCATCCCGTATCTCTCAAAGTTCTTTGCCCTGCCTGTTGATGTATTGACACACAAAATTACATCCACTCTGGCTTCACTTTGCAGGCTGTACAGTCTAAGCAATAGTTCAGCCTGTCTAGGACAGCTGACTTGCACACACTGTATAATCAGAGTCTTTCAAATGACAGCTAAAAAATCCTGTGGACTTTCTGGTATCTTTCGTTCAGAGTACTTAACCAATGTCAATCCTTCCTGAGTTCTTTTGTAGCAAAACATGTTCTTTGCAGCTCTCTTTGCTGGAAGGATAGGAATTTCAAGCCCACAAATCAGTAAGACTTCCATATGCTTGGACTTGGGCATGTGCATTACTGTTTTTCTGGATCAAGATTAGAGTTCTCACCCACTTGACAAGATTCAGCTTGTGGTTTGTGAAGTGCTGCCAGTTTGTCTGGAATTAAAGATTTATGTAAAATACCAGTTTTTTAAAAAAGGCAATTCCCTGTTCCAGGTTTATGTGTGTATGGCATTAATTAATAGCTGGTTGGGAAACATGAAGGACACGGTGCAACAACATTGCTTGCATACACTTCATGTCATGTGAGAGCTGCTCCATGTTCCCAAAGAACAGACAACCATCTATATGCAAAACCAAGATGGGAAGGGACAAATAAAGGTGCAGAGATGGTATTTCCAGTATCAGGAAAGGGCAGCACCTCTTGATCTCTGAATGTAGTGAGTGTTCACTACCGATGCTTTCATGCATCCTGATGCTTTTTCTGGGGATAAAATGTTGTACAAACAATTACAGGGGAGCTTAAAGGGGGTACTAACAATTTTTCTTGGCCTCTGTATTGCTGATTTCCAGCCTGCAGTGACTGACACCAGATTTTATGTGTACGGATCCGCCAGAAATGTCACGACAGGAATTCCTGGCTTAAGTCGACTGACCCCCGGGGAGTACAGAAGGACTGACAGGACTCGGAGACGACAAGTGCAAACGCAACGCTGCATTTTTTTCTCAGCAAAACAGAAGTGCGGTGAGGAAGCAATGCCGCGTGCCCCTCCGCAGGGCTGAGCGGTGGGCGAGGAGGAGCAGCACGGGTGAGCAGTTCCTGCGGTTGGGCAGCGGGGACGGCTGCGAGCCGGGCTGCAGGAGGCAGTGCCCGGGCAGGGCTGCAGCGGGCGGGCAGCGCCCGCAGGTGCCGCGGGGCAGCGCGGCCGTGCCCGGCGGGCCCCAGGGGAGGAGCGGGGCACGGGCCGGCCCCGGTGCGCGTGTCCGGGGCGCGGGGCCGGGCTATCGGGAGGAGGGCAGGGCGGGGGCGGGGCGGTTGGCGCGGCTGGCCCGGCCCGCCGAGGAGGAAGGGAAGGAGAGCGAACTGCGCTGTTGCCCTTTTAAGCGAGCGAGCGGGCGCAGGAGGCCGGTACAAAGGGAGCTCCGCCGTGCCCCGTCGGCTGGGGCTGCCCCGGCCCTGCCATCTTCCGCCCCGCAGGCGCGGCCGGGGCCAGGGTCGGGCCGGCCGAGTCGGAGGGAGGCGGCGGCAGCGCAGGCCCGGGCCCGGAGATGAGGCCAGGATGTCGGTGTCAGGGCTCAAGGCCGAGCTGAAGTTCCTCGAGTCCATCTTCGACAAGGATCACGAGCGCTTCCGCATCGTCTCCTGGAAGCTGGACGAGCTCCACTGCCAGTTTGTGCTCCTGCCGCCGCCGCCGGGCTCCAGCCCGCAGCCGCCGCCGCCGCTCACCATCCACTGCAACATCACGGTGCGGGGGCCGCGCGGGGCGGGGAGGGCCGGGCACGGCCCGCCCTCGCCATTGTCCGCGGGGCGCGGGGAGGGGGCGCAGCCCCGCTGGGGTGACTCAGCACGGGGGGGCCGCTCCCCCGGGGCTCCGGGCGCCCTCCGCGCTGCCACCATAACAAAAGTTACAGGGGGCGGGCGGCTCCGGCCTCTCCTCCTGCGCGACGGGGGCTCCTCCCGGGGTCTCCTCCGCGGGACCCGGGCAGGGGGGAAGGACGCGGGCCGGGACCGCCGCTTCGGGGCCGGGAGCCGCGAACCGGAACAAAGGGCGGCCGGGCCCGGGGCAGCGGGCACAGAGCCCAGGGCGGTGGCGGGGCCCTGCTGCCCGGCCCGGCGGCGGCTCGCGGCCGGTCTGGTGCGCGGAGCCCGGAGCAGGCGGCGGGCGGGCAGTTTACCGAGTGCGCCACACGGCCGCGGCCTGGGGCGGGCCCGGCCTCCCCCGAGGGGCCGCGGCGACGGGAAACTTGTCAGTGTCGCCGTCGTAGAGGGGTAACACAGAGCCCCTGCTCAGCTGCCGAGGGACCGTTTTATCGTAACGGTGCGTTTAAACTTGGCGGGGGCTACGAGCAGCCGTGTCCGAACTGAGGGTCTGCTGCCTTCCGAGGGCTTTGAAGGTTCTACTTTTTGTGGGTTTTTTTTCCCCTTAAATTCGTTTGGCTAAATATTTTTTAAATGAGTGGAAGAGACGCTGAATAAAAGGTTCAGTGTTGTGTGACATGGTAATAATCCTCTGGTTCTTTAGAAATTTAGGGCCTAAACTTGCCGAAGGATCTGAGTATCTTGGCATCTGTGACTCATCTACAGGAAAGTGCTAGAGATTCAACAAATTTTTGTTGGGTTGGTTGCAGTTGTAAGTGAATTTAAATGCCTTACCAAGATTCAACTGAACAGTGACTATTGAAAAACTTCAGGTGAAAATAGCACGTTTGTATTTTAAGGAAGATAAATTCTACTGCTTTTTTTGGTCTGTGTATGAAAGTTTCAAACACCATGGCGGTTGAAACATTCATGTAAGTTGTGAATATTTCAGGATGAAAATCTGTGTATGCAAACCAGACAAGTCTGATAATAATCGTGACCAGATTCTCACTTGCATTAAAGTAACTTTATTAAATTCAAGTTAAATTGTTAAGTGGATTTTTCAGTTTTCACAGTTAACTGTTATGAGACTGCTTCTGTGGTCATGGGACGTGTCCTTGTTTTACTGGATACTTGTAAGACATAAGATTTTGGGGTTTTATGGTAAATAAACAAGATGCGTTGATGTTCCTGTTTCCAGACATGATCCATCAGATGATGGATTGTGTGACTTCCTATAAATATTTTTTGTTCAACAGAGTGTTCTATTGCAGAGAAATTTGACTTTTGGTTTCCACACAATATGATCTATTTCATAAGTCTCTAAACAATAAAATGATAGGTCTGATGCTTGTGCACCCTTAGTTGCCAGTTGAATTTGATGGGCTATTTCTTTGGCAAGTCACAGCTAACAGGTAAGACCTGAAGTTGTTGTGCCCAGTATTTGTGCTGTGGTGTTTATCTACTTCTGAGACTGTTTTCATTGTAACTACTTTTGATAGTAATTCTTATTGCGAAGAAATATGCCCTCTTGGCTGTAGGCCTTTGGTTGAGGTGTGTCTGAGCAAGCAACAAACCACCTAGGTCACTGTTGTTGTATTTGTGTTAATGAGGAAACAGTGTCTGCAGTCTGCTGTTACAGTCCCTTGCCCCAAAGGTTAAGAGATCTTTCACATGCCATTAGACTTGTGGCATATGAACTTGCAAAAAGAACAAGAAAAGTGCTGTTTGAAACCTCAGAGCTGAGACTTCTGCTTTGATGAAAGACTGTGTCTGAGTTTCTTGAAAGCTCTGTTTACAGTTGTCTGTGAGCAGCTTGGTGCTTTCCAATGTTGACTAATTTTTTGGTCTTCGAGGCAGGTGGCTGTTTTCCCCATCTCTTAAAAATAAATGGGATAGGGCAACCTGAGATACGGAGGTGGCTTCCTTGAAACAAATGAGCAGCAGGTGATAGAGCCAGGAAGAGAAAGCTCATCTCTGGGCTTCTGTCCTAGTTCTTTGACTCACATTTTAGAACGCTTAAGTGTCACAAAAGTAATTTTTTTTTTCTCCCCCTTCCCACTAAATGGAATCTCTTGGCCCTAATTCTTGATTGTCTTCAGATATTTTTGAGGGGTTTTGTGGATACTGTAAACTAGAAGAGCCTAAGTCTTGTTTACTGTGCTTCAGTGGCTCTGCAGGTATTGGGGGAACTAGAACTTCAAATAGCAGTAGTAGCATGCAAAGACTGGTAAGGCTATAAAGTTCATGGTAAATATGTTTTTTTGGGGAGACTCTCTGCATCAGAAATTGCTGTCTTATCGTTCTGGATTTGCAGAGCAAATACACAATTTTAATTGTTTGCTTCTGCTAGCCAGTTTAACCCCTACAATACTGATCCAGCCAGGGTATTTTCTTTACTCTGCAAAAGGATACAGTGGGTTGTGTCTGGATGTTCAAGAATCCTGTTAAGGGGGAAGAGTAAGCACAGAGCTCGATGACCCCTTCTTTTCTTTGTGGTTCTGTTAGCATACCTCAATATTTTACATAAAATGACAGCTGTCTAGCAGTGTATAGAGATGGTGAGGTTATGGGGTGGAGAAATATCTGGTAGGCAAGGAAGCTTTCAGTACCTAAAAAGAGATCTGATAGCTAAGTTGGCTCTTATATTCCCAACAAATCTTTTTTTCTCTCCAGCTGAGAGGGAAGAGGAAATATTCCTCTGGAGAGGTGAGGGAGCATATATGCTTAGGAACTGTGTAGGTCTCCACAAGTTTTCTAGACTAAAATTCACCGTTTGAGAAGTTTACCGCTGGCATTTCTCACTGAGATTATTTGCTGATTGTCTCTGTAGCATAAGTTTGTAGAACTGTCAAAGTTCAGTATTGGCTATAGCATCTCAGGGATACTGTACCTGTGACACTGAACAGTGCTTGAAATTAAAGCGAGGTACATTTGATACTCTTCTGTTTATAGAGTGGCAGCCAAACTTTGTTCAAGTCTGTCCTTCACTATTTCTGGTAGTGACCTGTATTAGAGCTTACATGGTTAATCAGATTATTTTAAAAGAGCACTTCAGAGTGGAGTCACCCCTGTCTGAAACATTGCTGCTTGTTCCTGAGAACTGTCACAGACGGGTATTGAACTTCGTAAGGCTGTGTACCTTCACGTTCCCAATTTATTATGCCGACAGCAGTGTCTCCATTTGGGGTTTTATTTCTGGTTTTCTTTTTAGTTAATAGCACGATTCCAGTTGATCAAGTTCAGTAAACTTTGTCCTGTTCCTCATGTGTTTTGAAATAGTATCAAGCCTATGGCCTTACTTAGAGGAGTGTGTTTATTGATTGTGACTTTAGGTAAGTGTCCTTCAATACAAGCGTTGGTTTCTGGTTGGGAACTTATCAGACTTCGGTCATAGTATTGAAAGGGTGTGTTAATGGTGTTAGAATTATTCTACACCCAAGTTTTTGCCTTGTTATTTCAAGGAAAATTACTAGTTTGGACTGCTGTAAAACATTTTGTGTTTTTTATGTCATCTCCTCAAGGAGAAACTGGATATTAATATCTCTCCACCCATACACAAAATTCCTATTCTGTATCCTCAAGTGACCCTTACAGGTAGAATAGGGGTTTGTTTATTTTGTTTCGCCAGTTCCAAGTGGGAGCAGGTTTGCCCTAAACAGATAAAGGGCTGTGATGTGCACTGATGTCCTTCATACTTTAGCATTTCAGTTCAGGTGATGTGGTTGACTCAGTGAACTCCTGCTTCTCTGTTGGAAAAAAGCATCTTCTGCTGAAAAATACCCTGCTGCTAAGTCGGCGTTAGAAGCTGCTGTGAAAGACTTGAAAAGGTTGCTGCCTACAGATAACTGTAGTTGATGGGAGAAGACTTTATTCTCCCTTAAAACCAGAATGGATGAAAAGATATTACCTGTAAAGCTTTTGACAAGTTGGGTACATACAGAGAGTGAGTGTATTGGAACCTGGGACAGTTCTTCAAAGGCATAGGATTTTCATATTGAACTTGCTCCTAGCTAATGCCTAGACTGCTGGTAACCTTTTTAAAAGGTTATTTATTTGTACACAGAACTAACCACATAATGAGTGAGGCATTCAGTTCCAGCCACGGATTTATTTTTTTTGTACATCATTAGATATTCTGTAGTGAGGTTGAGACCTTTGTCTAGGAGCATATGGATGCCAGGACTGTATAAAAGCATACACAGCTTTATCTTGATAATATGTACTTTTTAGCTAGGATTAGATATACTTGATTTTAAAAAAGGCACTCATGCAACTATTATCAAACATAACGTGCAATAGAAATTGACCAGGTTTAGTGTTGTTTTATTTAGCAAACCAAAATTAAGCTAACAAAACAATTACTCAAGGAGTAGTGAGGGTTTTAATTTCTCTTTTAATGTCAAAACTGTAACTGGAAAAAGAATATCGCAAAAAGGAGTGGAAGGAGTCTTTTGTGTCTGGAAGACAAGACCTTTCTGACACCGCAGTCTGGTTGGTTGTGTGATGTGTGAAAGGCTGTTACCAGTACTTCAGGACTTTAAAGGGGGTTCTGTGCTCCCTACAAGGAATGAAGTGCACCTAAGGTATTAGGAACGCCACAGTGGTGGGCTTCAAATAGAAATGCTGGCATATGTTGAGGTCTCAATGTACAGTAAATTGTGCTCATTTCCAGTGGGTTGCTCATGTGAGTTGATGATACAGTAACCTCAGAACTGGGATAGTTGTGGTCCGTGAAAGAGCTCTCTGTGCACTTTGACAATTAAAGAAGTTTTGCAGAAAGAATTGCATTCTTTTTACTCAAAGTCCTTCCTCCTGTGAGCTGTTAAGGAGGTTTTGTGTATTGATGTCTTGTTGTTATCCTCAATATGTATTGAAAATTGCGATTGTTAGTAAGAACAAAGTGTGGTGGTGTCCTAAGCACTCTGTAATAGTTCTGTTTCTTGCAGACCAACAGAGGCTATGTGCCTTGTGAGGTGGCTGAAATTGAGTTTGCTGCATTAAGGACCTGGCTGGCATGTAAAAATTCTTACTGAGCTCTTGTTGATCTGGACTATTTCCCAGTCTGATTTAGCTGCACAAACAGCTGTCCCATCACCGCAGGGACACAGCACCGAGTGGGAGCTGCTGGATCCAGCAGTGCTGACAGAGCTGCTGGCAGAGCCCTGGGTGGCACTTGGAACTGACCTCTCCTGGCTGCAGGGCCTGGGGTGGCACCAGGACCCTGGGCCTCCACCAGTGCTTGTGTTGTTACAGTCACAGCTGCACCAGGCTTAACTGCGAGGAGTTGGTTTACTTGAAAAATCTGACTTTTTCCTGTAGAGATGGGGACAGTTCTCTAAATAGTATTATTAGGAAAGACAAAAAGGAGGTGAAATCTCTTGATAGGAACAAATCAAGAAGTTGATTAACGGAAATTACTCCTATTTTATGACTCCTGCCTCAGTGTGGACTGCTGTTCAGTGCTGTCAGGTTGTTTGCCTTTATGTAGTTTTGAAAGGTTGTAAATGCCTGAATTCCTGGCTGGAGTTTTAGGGGTTTTTTTCTTTAAATGGTAATATTCTGTTCTTAAGAGACGTGGTGGTTGATGATTTAGTACATGTTCTACTGTGTTTCTTCAGCTGCAGGCTATGTAGGAGAGGGAAAAGATGACCTTTCACCAGCTCCTAGAAGACAACTGGAAAATTAAATGACTGATTTCAGTAAGAACATGCTATTTAGCATTTAGATCTTCAATCAGTCTGCCTGTATGCAGTACACTTGAAGCTAATATGATCACTCTAGTACTCAGTTGATCTCTGGTGGAGTCAAGCATACCAGTTATTGTATGTCTTGTGTCCAGCTGTAATCTCTCAGCATGGCATGAAAATAATGACCTTACATGTGGAGATTTTTTTCTTTATCTCTTGCTTACAGGACCTCTTGGTGTACTAAGTACTGTAGAGCAGCTAATACATGATTTCTGAAGATTTAGTATGAACTGTATTCTCCTTTCTCTCAGACCTCATAATCTTTTGTCCTGTTGGAGCAAAAGAATTCAATGCTTTTAGATATCTTGCAGTAGGTTCTTCAGTGTGTATTCAGGAAGGCAGGAACATAAGCTCTGTTAGAACTTGTATAGTGGCATTAGAAAAAAAATCAAAGTGTTCCTGAGCAGTGGTATCCAAGATACCACAGGCTTCCTTGAACTTTTGAAGTAGGAAATAACTGTGGTAAGAGTTGTGGTATTTAACTTATTAATGGTAAACAGTGGTTAAACTCCAGTGGTGGTACTGAAATTTTGCTTGTGGGGTACAAAGTTCCATCCAGATGGCTCTAATCTGAAGGCCTGTGGCTAAGCAGCATCAGGGCAGCTGTGTACATGTTACTGTGGGGGGAGAGCTTGGGAGCCTAGTGAGTGGTGGCTGGAGTGCTCTCAGGTGTAAGGAGCAGCAGGGCCTCTCTCAGCCATGAGTGAGAATGGAAAATTCTACCTGCAGGTGTCTGGACTACAGCAAGTTTGCAAAGGGAAAAGGTGTAAAAGAGGACGATTGCTCTTAGAGAGGGGAAAGGGCACAGATAGAAGGGGATACTGAGTGATTTGAACACTTGAAAGATGTAAATTCCTGAAATTTGAGGAAGAAGGGGAAGCCTGGATCTTTTGGGTGACAGTAGAGGTGATACCAGGCTTTGCATACTGTGGAGTAACTGTGTAAGGGATAAAGGTGAGAGCAGGTCTGCAAGGAAACTTTCTGGAGTTAAGGTAGTGAGAGAGGAATTAGTCACAACTTAATTTTAACCTGTTCTTCTGTTCTAGCCATACTAGAAGCCATTTCTTGTTACTCTGGCTTTGTGACACTCTTGTTGATGATAACTGGCCTGTATAGTTGCAGAAGTAGGTAATTAATAACTCTTGATGACTACGAGTTGATAATTTGTTTCAAGTAACCAGACTTCCTGCAGGAGTTTGGACACATCAGATCCTGTGCTGGTAGTAAAGAGAGTATTGCAGAATCAGATTTGCAAAATACCTTTCTCTTGAGCCCATGTGTGTAGCTGCTCTTAGGTAAAGCACTGCCAGCGCAGTGCTAGCTTGCCTGCATGTGTAATGTGTGCATTAAAGAGAAGCCCTTGTGTGTGAGGGCTCCCAAACAACCAGCCTCTGACAACTGGCAAGCTGAGGGTACAAGAGCACAGTGTGGTTTTTTTGTGTGAGGAGCAGGATAGCTTAATCCTGCTGCTGTGAGGTGCTGTAATAAAAACCTGGACATACTCTTGGGTCTACAGCCGTGTTCCAAAAAAGCAAGTTGCTTAGTCTTCAGCAGTGCTGTGTGCTTTGCTCAGTTTTGAGTGTGGAGGATGTTTATTTGTTGCTGTTCACATTGGAAAAGCAGTGTTCTTAGCTGCCTTTGGTTGGCCCTCCACGATAGTGTGCATTTTCAGAGACTACACGCTGCTCCAGAGCAGCTGACTTGCTATGCTGTTAATGCAATCCTGTAGCGTTGAGTTGTGTTTGAGCAGCAGTTCATTAACATCTGGTGGATTTTTAGTTAGGGTCTGGACGAAAGTGTTGAGTGTGTGTTTTTTTCATTGAGTTTCCTTGAGTGGAGAGATTACATGCTGCGTTATGATGGTATGGATGGAGAGTAAAATGCTGCTTCACAGTGATGAACAATAACTGCGTTTTATCATGAAAGTACTTTTTTTTTAATGCTCCATATTAATGTTTTAAGTCTGTGTAGTTTTGTTCCACTGGACAAGTAGCCTTCTGCCTTTTGCTTGGTATGGAGAGAGAATGAGGTTATGGCAACTGATAAAAGAATCTGATAAACCTGTTTTTCCCAGGGTTATATGTGATTTAATGTATGGGAATTGGCAGTTGGGACATTTTGCATAGATTAAGTAATTTGAAGAGCAACTGGCTGTAAAAACTTGACCACAAGAAATGTAAGAATTATAATGCCACGTTTGCCTTTGTGTTTGTGACCATTTGGAGTGATATTCTGTGCCTTTGCTACTTCGGTTGTAGATGTGTTGGCTTCTTATCTGGTGGTGATGTTTTGAGCAATGAGAGGTGTGTGTACCTGGACAGACAGATGTGGAAGTAAAACACTAAAGTGTCTTAAATTATTCCACAAACTTTGAAGTTATTGGCTTCTTGTATGTGCCTGTTTGAAAGTAGCAGTTGCTGAAGTTTTCAGGTTTTTTTTCCTCAGAATGTTACTTTCTGTCTTGGGTGAATAAAAAATTTGAGAAGTTAAAGATTCCATAATAATTTCTAGACAATTCTATGGGCTTTGGTTGAACTAATGAATTAGTGCAGAAGGCGGCGTAGATTACAAACTGCTTGGATTTTGGAATGATTTGTACATAAGTGAGTTGCCATTGCAGTACTGTCCCTGTTGAAATTCCTTAGTTCTGTGGTCACTGCCAGTGAAGACTGGCACTTACAGATGCTGCTGAATCTGTATATTGCAAAGTGTTCCATGATCTAAGCTTCCAGTTGGTTTAGAGCCGTGCTGTGGTCCCTGTGCACTGATGCAGAAGGCAGCTGGGGAAGGTGCAGTGTCAGAGCACCACACACGTGCCTGTGGCAGCAGGGCAGTGGCTTTGCTCTCAGAAGGGTCTTCTGAAGGCAAGAGGGTTCCCCAGAACCATTCTGTATACTCGCAACCTTTCCTCCTGGTTACTTCTGTGGTAGCCTTCTGCAGGCAGTAGAACTTGTTTGTACAGAGAACTGTATTTTTGTTGGGGGCAATTTGTGGTTGCAGAGTGAATTTTTACTGGCATCTATGGAGTTGTGGTTTGTTATGGTCTTTCTGCTCCATGAGGCACACACCTTTGACCCTCCCTTCTCTAGCATGGCTGTGTTTAATAACGTGAACAATTCTAAAACAAGATACTCTGCTCCACTTGCCTCCTTCCCTGGAGTGTGTGGGAGAGGCCAGTTGTGACCCTGTTAGTTGTGTTGATTTAATGCGCTCCTGAAGGTATTGGCTTCTGTGGCACTGAGCGTATTAGCAGAACTGACATAGAACAGGATTAGGGGATTCTTTCACCTTCTTCCTGTAAAGGTGCAAGATGATTAAGCTCAGGCAATCCCAGGGATCCTACCAAAGGCTGATGCTTCACCTGGGATTGTCATGTACAGGTTGTAGCTGTCAATACAGCCATTAAATTTGAGAGTAGAATTGCAGTAATTTTGTATGTTGTGGAGAGATGTGTGTTTCAGGCAGCTGCACTTGGTGCCTTAGCAAGGGCAGGACTTGTAACAAGTATTCTCACTGAACTGAGCCTGTCAGGCTTTAGGGAGGATGGAGGAAAAGTAAAGCTATACAGGCTTGCCTTCACGCAAGTTAATAGCATGTTATATGTGATTTTAAAATTCAAGAGGAAAGCAAGTGAAACTTTTCCTCTTGTTTGGTTTAAAACAAGAAGATGTTTAAAATTCACTTTGTTTCCTTTCTACCACAAATCCTAAATTTCATTTTAAACCCTCCATTGCAAACACTTTTCTTATCTTTTAGAAGTCTGGATCACTGACATGTTAGATCCTTTAAGAAATGACAGATTTTTCATATCTAAAAGTGCAAATGTTATTGTAATGTTCAGTGACTTAATCTATACAACACAGTAAATGGTAGTGTCTGAATGTTTGAAAATAAAAATTTGGGGCATTTAAGTAACGAGATTTCTGGGAAATAGTTTGATTTGGATTACTTTCAATGAAAGTGATTCTTCATAATAATTAAGAAAGAGGAAAACGTGAAGGATTGGTTGAGAGGGCAGATGACAATCTGATGGCTTTTAAAGGTTCTTAAGCCTGTGGATTTTGCTGGCACTTGAGCTGCTAGAGGTAGAAAATGCTTACTGCTTCTTAAGCTGCATTGGGAAAATTTGGCCTCTAATAATGGGAAACAATCTGTCAGTTGTATAATCACAACTAATGCTATTTTAAGTAGCTGTAAGTACTAGTGTTTTATGGTCACCAAGCTAAACTTTAGCTTTAAGAATATCTTCCTAAATCCTGATATTTTTGTTAATATTAACTCTGTGGGTTTTTTCCTGTAAAGGCAGCTTGATACAGTGGAAAAATAAGTGGTGAATGATTGACTAACAATTGCAAATAATGTCTACTAAAGTGTGGCTAATTGTTGTTTATTCTTCAGTATTAATTGAATGTTTGTGTAGGATGTATATATGACCCTTCATAAAGATCTGATTCTGCAGTTTAATTAAATGGACAAAGTTGGAAAGCCATCTGTGATTTGAAATCAATTATTTGGCACGTGTTTATAGATGAAAGTGTATTCACCATGAGAAGATTGTATTAGACCTCTGAGATGTCTTGTTCCATTAGGATTTACTTCATTACCAGGATTTGGGTGAGCAAGAATGGTCTCTTTCTGGCCTTCTCAGGGTATCTAAGCTGGTTAAAAGACCTGGGAGTTTGATGTTCTGCTTTTTGTAAGTAAAGGAGAGTGAAGAAGAATTTTGGGTCTGGGAAAATGAATATTAGAAGGACTGTTAGGAAGAGTAGCTAAATTTTAGTTGTATCTCATATAAAAAGAGTAGAACTAGGTTCTGTCCATGATGGGGATTTTGTGAAAACTAACCAACAGAAAAGAAATAAAAATGGTTGAAATTTGTTCAGACAGTATGCTAAGGATTTTTAAAAGAAACCACCCCCACACTTTTTCCATCTAGTATGATTGGGAAATTAAAGAAAATGAAGAACTGTCACCATGTCATTGTGATTTTAAATCATAATACAGTAGCCATTTGTTTAAATGTGTTTTCCTACCATTTAGCTGTGATAAAATGGCTCAGTTGTGTACAAGGAGAGATGTTTATTCTTCTGCATTGTAGCATACTCCAGGTACAGATTGTTCTAATGTTAAGAGTGAGAGCAAGATGTTTTGATTTAGCAACATCACAATTCTAACTGTATTGTAGTAATTTAGAAATGCCTCATTTAAAAGTCTCTTACTAATGTCAAAATTGTGTCACTGCAGCTTTAGAAAGCAGGATAAAGATTATGTAACATTGCAAGGAAATGGCCTTATTGTTAAGGATGAGAAAGCTTAGATAGGATATACTTAGATGACAGATCCTGCCTAGGAAAAGCTGTCTTAATGTGTGTGTTCCCAGAATCTTCTGTCACATTTTGCTGCTTTTCTTTTTTTTCCCTTTGGTTAGCAAAATTGTTAAATGTAAGTAGAGCTCTTACAGAGGATGTAATGGGATGCCTGAACAGTGAGGTCCCCTGTGTATTCTTCTAACACAGTAGTTTTGCTAAATGATTTTGTTTGAAATTGTTCCCATGGCAGGCGTGCAGGGCTTTATTCCCTTTGTATTTGGTGTGTTTATTAGCAAGCGAAATTCTTTTGCTGCGTTCTGTCACAGAAGTGTTTGCGATGACAAAGCTCCCAGTCTGTCCCGGTGCTGATACAAAGAGTCTCTAGAAGTGATGATGCCATGAATTGTAATTGTATCTGCGCTGCTGTAAACATCCTGCCTTTGTCCTGCCCCGTGCAGGCGAGGTGGGATGTCACTGCTGGCCTGTCACCGCTGGCCAGCGGGCACTGCCGTGCCCCACAGCCCTCCCTCTGGGGATGAGCTGCTGCCTTTGCTTGTGGAGAGCAGCAAAAAAGCAGCAGTTACATAAAACATCCCCAATACTGACTATGGTGAGAGCTCTGCAGCTGAGAGAGATCACAGAGACAAAATCACTGCATGGCAGGTCTCTAGTGAAAGGCCCACAGTAATGGGGCTTTTTAGCCACTGACAATTAATAGTAAAATAACTGCTATTTTAGAGTTCCTCTCATGAAATGTTGTCTTTGAGAAGCCTGTGTTTCTTACACGACACAACAGCTCAAATCTACCTCTTATCTCTATAGCATGCAGATACAAAAAAAAGCTGACACAATTCTCACAACAGAATTAGCTCATGTGAAGTTTAGTTGTTTGACCTTACAAACCACAAGCTTAGCTTTAAGTTGCCTGCTGTGGTTATTACAAACTCATGAGCCTTTTTATAGCTCAAGTTCAGAACGTGTGAAGTTCATGTGGGAATTCTATGTTTCAAAATCTTGTGACTCATATCTACGTGGAAATCAGCTGTTCCAAAAATATGGATTACTTACAGATCTAAAGAAACTTAATGCCATTTATGTTTTTAAATCAAATTAATATATTTATTGGTAAGTGTGAAGAATTAAGCATTGCAACAAAATGGAAGCTTGAATGAAATTGAATTTTAATATTAAGCATCTGTTGTGAAAAGGTTGGAATGTACAATTAAATAGTCACATTCCAAAAATCTAAAACTTGAAGTATTTTCTTATATAGCTGAGTAAATATGCTTGCAGTGTTAAAGAGCCTTTCTGAGAAGTGCACTCTTCCCATTCGTGTTTCAAAAACTAGATCAGACTAAAAATTTAATAGTTAGTAATTTTTAGGACATAGTCATTCATGTGTGCTATACACTAGGTGTATTGATATACTATCCAGGCAGTATTGAGTCCTTGTGGGTTTTCTTACCTACAGGAGGGCTTGTTTTCAGGGCATGAAATGGAGTGAGTGTAAACCATGAGTAAAGACTGTCACTCAGAGCAGGAGGCAGTAGCATATTCAAGTAGCCACTGCAGTGTATTTAAACTTGTAGTGGGATTGCTTGATCATCAGATCTGCATTGTCAGTCATGTCCCTGGCTGATGACAGACATGCTGCAAGTATTTCATTATACAGGCCCCCAGACTGGAATAGGTACTGGTTGCAATAAGGAATGTCCTACTTTGGGGTTGTTCCTTAAATTCTTTGGGTGGAGAAAGGAGAAATAAAATTGTCAGAAAAAAAGGAGTATAGACAGGGAAGAATTGAGTTCTACTCTTCTAAGCTATCTTCAGATTCCAGATATGATTTAGAAGAGAGGACTAGCAGGTGTTTGTCTTCCATAAATTTTTGCAGTTAATAGGCTTGTATAGGTCTGGACTAACATAGTTTTTAAAATGCTTGATTTAAAAGAAAGCCAAAATACCTGTTAGCAGAATGGTGCATGCATGCACAGTCCAAATGCGACTGTATCTGGAGAATATTTTTATTCTGTTGAGTCTGAGGATTTTAAGAAACAGATGGCTTGGTGAGTCTTGGAAGGGATTTTGCTTTCTCTTTATATTTCTTGATGAGAATGTTGGTGTAATCTAAAGTCATGGTAGTAGCGTTTACCCTGCTGCCTTTCTCTTAACCTGATGAGCTAGACAGAGAAGTTTGGGTCTCAAGAGCAGCTGGGTCAAGCAAGTATTCAGGCAGTGGGGCCAGACTTAGCAGAGATTCCCTTGTGTTGTTCCTCCTGCACATCCAGGTCAGTGTGCAGTGGGAAAGGCTTGAGGTGAGAGGATTGCACCAGTGCAGAAGACTTTACAGGTAGCTTGCATGTTATTAAAAAAGAGGGAGATGTTATCAGTACAAAACCAGAAATACCTTTAATGAAGTTTAACTCCTAAAAATAACAGTTTAGAAACCCAGTGGCGATGGGGAATTCAGCTTTGCTTTTCCCACACAGATAGTGGTTAATCTATTAAGTGAAGCTGAGAAGAAAACACACTCCAGTACTGTGTTGGGTAAAGGAAGAAGGTGGTTAAACCCCACCTGTAAGCCTGCCTGAGCCATAAATCTTGGCAAGCCGAGCACTGGACTTTATGATAGATATTTGAGATGTTAGGCCTTAGTTAATCAAGAATGGATATTCCAAGGTCTCTGCTTTGTGGGGGAACAGCACAAGGGGATCTCTGCTAACTGTGGCCCCACTGCCTGAATACTTGTTTGACCCAGCTATTCCTGAGACCCAAACTTCTCTGTCCAGCTCGTGAAGTTAAGAGAAAGGCAGTAGGGTAAACTCTACTACCAGAATTTTGGATTCCACCACCATTTCCATCAAGAAATACAAAGAGCAAGCGAAGTATAGTATAATGTGTATTGTGTGCTTTGAAGTGAAGATGAAAGATGTGAACAGTTTGTCTTTTCATAAAGATACTGGGAATATAATGTATTCCTTTAAGGAGTTTTTAGCTGTGATTTAGAAAAAACATTATACATAAACTTGAGAGGATTGAACTCATTAAAAAATAAGTTTATGCAAAGGCTTCAGTTTCCCAAAGGTGGAAATTTTAGACCTCTGTATCTAGAACTTCTCTGGAGTATGGTGTCAGTCTGTTTGGCCAAAGCTGATGTCCTTTAGTGATCTGACTTTGTTTATGGGGTTCCTCAATGCAGAAAGAAGGCCGTTTAGGAAATACACTTTATTAAAAGTCTGTTATGACATGCTTGTACTTTCCTCCAGTTTTCAAACCTTGCCTATTAACTGTTGAAGAATGAGGCATAATTTATTGTCTCTTGAATGAAAAAGATGGATTTTTTTCCCTTTTCAACTGCAGTGAGGGAAATGAATGAAAATTCCCTCATTATTTTGTAAGACCTGGGGATACAAAGATAATATCTGTGTGATAAAACTGAGGTTCAGCAATTTCTCCTCAGCTACTAAAATTTAGTTGAAAGGGTGAGAAGTGGAGAATGCCTTAAATAACTAAAGTAACTTAAACAACTAAAATCAGTTATATGAGGGGACACTTACTGTTGGCTTAGAAGCTCCATGGTATCTTCCATCCTCACAATGTCACCAAACGGACGTGAGGAGAAAGTTGGCATTGGTTTTTGAAACGCCTGAACAAGAGCCAAGGGATTTCTGTTTACTTTTCTGTAGCAGGGGTCTGGCAGGTGCCTTTGGAAGGGCTGCATGCTGTGGCACCTTCATGGCATCCATGAGCAGTTGTGGGCCACATGTCTTCCATGGGTTCCATGTGCCCAAACCGTGGCTTGTTGTGGAAAATGGAGCACACCTGTAATCCTGTGAGGCCATTTGGTGTCACCTGGCTGTGTCCTGGCACCTACCTGCCAGCTGTGGGACTCTCTGCATGGAATGGAGTTCTGCTGGGAGCTTTCCTGGCTGCAGTGTATTGCATGAGAAATCTTCAACAGTGGAACGTTCCCTGTGGGCCTTGGTGGTACCAAGATGAAATGGCAGTTTTGGGCACTGTGATCTGCCGGTTCAACTGTCCTCCAGGTAGGACACTTGAGCTGTATTGCTTTCCTCTGTGGGTCAGTGCTAGAAGAGCTTCAATAATCCTCTTTGAGAAGGAAATCTAAAGACTCCAGGTTTTATTGCTTTCACAACTTTTCTTTGCAAGAAGCTGTGTTTTTATGAAAAATCAGCATTAGTTTTATTCGTTGACGTGTACTACTTGTGATTGCCTTTTTTGCTGATTATCACCCATACCGCATTTTTAAATTTCTCCACCTGCCCCCAAGGTTTTAAACATTTCAGTGCTGTTTCTTATGTATATCCATCATCTGAGAAAAACAAAAACAGGTTGAAATACTAGAAGAACCAGTTGGCTGGATTGCTGTCAATTTCTTTTGCATTACCTAAAAATGTGGTGTTAAAAGCTTCTGTGTTACCTAACACAGAGTAAGTCAAAAGGTGATACTAATACCATGTTATGAAATTTGGGGGATAAATTACTTTTCAAGGCATTGGGATTTTTTGTTTATTTGTTGGGTCTTGTGTTGTTTTTATTTTTTTTTAAACAGGAGTCTTACCCATCTTCATCACCAATATGGTTTGTAGAATCAGATGACCCAAACCTGACTTCAGTCTTAGAGCGTTTAGAAGATATTAAGAAGAGCAATACTCTGGTGAGTATTTTGGTTATTATTAATAATAGTATTAATATTAGTGTTTTGGTTATTATGAATTATATTATTAATATTGGTATTTTAGTTGGTTTGGGCATTTACTTGGGCTTGTGTGTTTACTTGGCTTTGTCACGTTAACAAACGGGTCAACTAGTTCAGTTTTAGGGTTATTTGGGGAATTTTATAAAAACAGCTTCCTCTTCCAAAAAATTTATGAGCCAAAAGTAATACAAAAAATTTGAGGCAAGAAGGAAAAGAACTTCCTTTAGAGAGTAAGCATTTAAGTAAAGTTTCAGCGCCAGTAATTACAGTGCGAAGTCTTCTGAAAATAATTAAACAGTGAAGTGGATGAAAATGTTAAAACTGTTGAATAAAACAGCTGTTGTAGAGTTTTCTTTGCACAGAAATCAATTGCAGAGGCAAAGCTTTGTACTCTTGAGAATGTGTGTTCTCCAAAACATGACTATAATACCAACAATTCTTGGTTTCTTGAATTCTTTCCTTCTTTCAAAGGAAACTTGACCTGATAGCTTCTGGTTCATCAGAATGTTCCTTAGGTACTGATACATTTAAGCAGTGTCCTGACTTTGGACAATTGCTACTTAAAGGAAATCTTTGTGTACAGATTCTGATGGTTATCATGTATTTCAGAGAACTCCCAAGCGTTGTATCTTACTTAAATACCTTTTTCATGTAGCTCTGGGAGCTATGGGGAAAGGCACATGAATATAAAACTTAACTTCCTGTTCTGTGTAGGAAACTGTCCTTGAATAGTACTTGGAAATAAATTTCAGTACAAATGCAGTTTGTGCTACAGAAAGGAGTACTGGAGCATAATGACAAACTCAGGTGATCTTTATTAGTAGATGATTTTAACATTTTGTGATTATTTTCGTGGACATGAATGTGATGTATGCAAAACAAATCAGTCTGCAGAGTCCTGCTTATTGCATGGGTTATGTGCTTAGTATTTGTCTGGTTTGGGAAAAATTGGTCATGATCTTTCTTAGGAAAACCTACTACTTATGTTTACTGGGATAATGTTAATCTAGGATGCCCAGCCTTAAATAAGAATGTACAAGTGTCTTTTTCTGAAGATAGTTTAGGATGCATTTGACTTCTAGCAGAAATAATTAGAAAACTAATAAAAATGAGAGTCTTTGTGGGCCTTGCCATAATTAAAAACAATTGTAGAGGAACATTAATGTTTTCATGCATTTTGTTGGATCTGATTGCACAAGATGTACATCTCTGTATTTTTTAATTCAACCTAAAATTTAGCCTGAACGACATTCAGAAGAGTATTCTAAATCTTAGTCTTTAAGTTTTGCCTAGAAAGACACAGAAAGGGGCAGTAGTGGAAAATCTGGCCAAATGAGCTTTTTGCTTAAAGACACTTTTCAAGAGATTGTGCAGCTTGAAGCTGGTGTGGCTGATATTCAGCCTAAAGGTTCTGAACAAGATATTTCCTGTGTGCAGCTGCCTGCAAGAGGCTGGAAAGCTTTGTTGTAAACATGCATGGGACTGGCTGTGCTGAATTGCATATGCACACAGACTGCTTATGTAGCTGGTGAGAAAACAGCTTCTGCTCTCAAGATTGTACTTGCCCATGTGAAAGCTGATGGGTTGATGTAATAGACACCTGTGATGGCCCATTGGTTTCTCAGGAACCCACCCTGCATCGTGCTATGCCAGGGTGAAGGCAGATAGGAGTGGCTGAGGAGACACATACTTGCACTACAAAATCTGACTTCTTTTTTTTCTCCAAAGATAGGGCTTGTGGTGTTTTAATTGTTTGGGTTTTTTTCTCCCTACGCTCCTTCCCCATGGAACTCCCTCTCTTTCAATGGCATGGAGCAGCTCGCACAGACGCTTTTTTGCAGCAGAGTAGGAAGGGATAGGGAACTACGTGTGATAGTCCAAAGGCTTCTAGTTTATCACAGTCTCATAAAAATTCACTTTGTTTAATTTGGAATCATCTAGAATGTTTCAAACTAGCTTTCTTTTAATTTACTGCAGGTGAAGGATCATTAGTGCCATGTTGCTCTAAATTCAAAGTTACTGGAGCAGTCAGATTTTGAATGGAGAAAGGCATTGGGCTCTTCCAGGAGCTCAGCTGTGCTAAAAGCAGTGCTAGCTCATATACCTTGGTTTAGCCTTTGGTATTCCACTGCCCTTTCTACCTGCCTTGTAACATGGGACAGGTGTCAGCTGTTAGGAAACAGAATATCATGCTCTTCAGGCATAAATGTTTGGCATGTAGAAGCCTTGTCATTTGACATGGTAAAACGAAAACTGGTTTATGATGTTGAAATCATACACGTGTTCCCTGGAAAATCTTCTGTGGGTTTGAAACTGTATTAGTTACCTTGCACCAGCATGCTGCCTTTGCTATGACAATTCGTCAAAACACTAAAAATGCTGAAAGATTATTCAGAATGTGATCAGCATGGATATCATCAGGTTTGGACAGCTTAGCTGTTTGATTGTCAATGTTGGTCAAGTTTCAGTCAGCAGATGAAGAGGCTACAGAGTTATTTTAGCCCCTAGTGTCTCCTGAATTTCCTTGTGAAAATCAGCCATGCTTTAGACTTCATAAGTATGAAACTGCCATCTGCCTTCTAGTGGCTGTGCTATGCAAAAGAGAAACCTTACTGCGATTCCCTTGTTCTGTTTAGTATTATGGAAGCCTCATGATGCAAGTCTGAAGCCTCAAACCTTATTTCCTGAGATGTTAAGTATAGCTCTACACTATTTGGAGGTTTGCTTTTTAAAGAGAATAGAGAAATGGGCTTAAATTCAGAGAGGCAGCTTTAATTCTCACACTCTAGACCTTAAACTTGCATGGAAGATGTCAAAAGTAAATACACAATTCCTGGCATAAATGTGTTTACAGCTTGGATGAGCTGCTGTCTTGAAGTACACTGCTTCTCTGTTAATTTGTCAGATGAAGTCCCACATGGAGGCATTTCAGGGAAGAACGTTGTCTCTTGCAAACTCCCAGTGTGGCAGCAGCTGTTTGTACTGGGAGTCGCAGAGGCAAAATGCAGGAGTCGGTTTTGCTTTACTCTGAAACTGCCCGAGGCTGCAGAGTGTGGGGGAGGCCAGCTGAGCTACTGTCACTGTTACCTGATGGCCAAGCAGTGGCCACACTCCAAGTGACAATTATTGCTTCCCCCTGTTTCCATTTGTATTTTTCTTCGGCGCTTTCTCAGTGGTAGGCTAAGATCTATTGACGCATTTATTTTTATGTAGACATTGTTGGTGTAGGTAGAGACACAGAGTAATAAAGTCTTCCTGTGCTTAAACTGTACTTCTTAAATTCATTTTTCTTGGTAGTCAGGAAACAGGGCGTTTCATAGTGACCACAGTAGGATATTAATATCATCAGAGGTATCCTAAACTGTTAATGCTTTCATACTGCATTAGGAAAGTCTCTTCATACATTAAAAAAGCCTCCTAGGATAGGCTGGTTTTCAGAGAAAAAAGAAAGAGTTCTAAACTGTTTTCAGATGTGCAGGACATTAAGATAGGAAATAAAATTCCAGGAGGTGTTTGTGTTCTAAATCAATGTTATGGTGTCCAGAAGAACCACCAACTTCTCAGAACTCCTGAAGCATTAAAAGTTGTAGAGGATGTGTATTCTAATGGTATTTTTTGTCATTTTGATATTAATTGTAATAAATATAACAAATTTATAAATGTGTTGTATTTTGTCACTTGAAGGTTTCCCTTGTGCAGGCTATTCACATTGCTCCTTTGCCCTGTGGCTTATGAGTTCTGGTTGCTGTTTACTTTGTGCTTTAGACAGTGTGCATTCCAGGGAAACTACTGGTGTACTGATAGCTCACTTTTCTTCAGTAGCCTCCAAGTGTGTGTTAAACATTCATTTTACATTAGTCAAACCTGTGAAGTTATCCTGGAAATACATTTAAATTATTAATACATAACAGCAATCTGCTCTCCCTTTTGATAGTCGGTTCATGTACATACCAACACACACCAAACCATGCCAGGCCCTGCAAAGAGCACAGGGCTGGATCAGAGATCTTCCAGACGTGCCTTTCAGCTCAAATTATCCTGTGATTTTTCATACAGATGAACAGAGGATAAGGGATAACAGTGATGGTGATCCGTGGCAGAGAGCTCAATGGTATTAATTCCTGGGGAGGAAAAATGTGCCAATAAGGAAGAGGGGGTGGAAGGGTTGTACAGACAGGATCAGCTTCCTGCTCTGCCACCACCTTTGCAAATTGTAGACACTTACTTCAAATAAAGCAGCTGATCTATAAAAATGAACTGCAGTATGAGTGGCATTGAGCTAGCCCTGCAGTACAGAATCCTGCCAAGGAGGGACATCCCTGCTCTCAGCAGGTCTCTGCCTCTCCCTTGATGATGAAATGGTGCTTGTGTGCTGAAGCACACCAGGAATTGATCTGCCACAAAGCTGAGAAGCTGCCACATAGTAGTGTGATCTGTGGTGCAGTGGAAATGAGAAGGTGAAAAGCTGGTGGAGGCCCTTGTCAGGCACAGCTGTAACTCAGCCCAAGCTGTGCCAGCACCTTGTTGTTTTGAAAGTGCTCCTGTTCCTTGCTTTGGTGCTGTGCTTGGAAGTAAGGGAAGCTTACAGTGTGTTAGGTCCTGGCTGCAAAAATCCCTTCTGAATTTCAGTTCAGCAGGCAGGACCTTTCTTGGGGAAGAGGGGGAGTGAAAGAAGCAGGTCAGGAACCAGTTCTTAACTCTCCAGCCCTTACTGTCTTTCTGTCAAGGCACATCTAATGCTGTGTTTATCTGCTTTTCCAAGGCCAGTGCTTATTGACCGGCCCAATGCCAATGGTGACAGTCTTCCCTCACTGCTTAGATTTATTTTTGTGTGTTTCACAGAAGATGTAAACAAATGATTGGCTCTGTGAGAAAAATTGCATCTCCTGGAATTGTGGGGTTCATGCTCCAGTTCTCCATGAGGCAATGTTTGTGCAGAGAAAGAGTTTCTCAACAAAATGTATAGCAGTGCAACTTAAGGCATCTTGCACATACTGAAAACAATAGTTCTAAGACCTGTGATTCTATCTGGCAACTAACTTTTTGATTGCTTAACCTGATTCCTGTCTGCTGAAAGATTTCCTGATGTTCTGGATACCGGGGAAGCTTCAAACAAGTGTAGAGTCTTAATGCTGATTAGAAGCGTGATGGTTACAGAGCAGAAGGGGTTTTGCCAAAACCTGTCATGTCTCATGTATGTACTCCTAAGAAATGTGGTGCTGGTGCCCCAGTCCTTCTGGTGATATCTACTTTATTTTTGAGTTAGGTTGATTAGCTGCTCGATTTTTGGTTTGGGTTGACTATCATGAATGATGCAGAAACAGCAGACATGGTGTGATAGTGTTGTAGTCCAGGCTGGTATCTCAGTTCATGGCCTCAGATGGATAAATAACATTCCCATGAAACACAGTGTGGAGTTCTGCTGTAGAAGGGAAAAGCACTGAAGCTTTCAGATAGCATGAGGGCAACATTTGCCTATCACTACTAGTGATTTGGGCTTGGAAATGAGCTCTGAACCCTAGAGAGACTGAATTTTTCACTGCTGGTGGGCTAAGGTGAGATCATTTAAACTGGCCAACAGCAAGGTTTTAGACAAATGTGTTGGACTGTGTGTGCAGAAATGACTGTCTTGCACACCACCCTCGACAAGTGGCAAGACAAATTCTCCTTCGTGTCTGGAAGAAAAGTCCATAAATGGATGTATAATTTCTGCACGCTTCATCTAGGGCATTATTTTGCAAGTAGTGAGGTGTTGACCCTTTTACAAATGGATTTTGCAGTCCCTTTTTGTTTTCCTGAC
Source organism: Nicator chloris (assembly GCA_013400495.1). NCBI lineage: Eukaryota > Metazoa > Chordata > Aves > Passeriformes > Pycnonotidae > Nicator > Nicator chloris. The sequence continues at coordinate 6,521 of WAAE01009625.1, read as the reverse complement.
ACAACTGTGCAAAGACCTTGGAAAGTTAGGAAATGCAGTGGTATAGTCTTTCATGTCTTGGCCTTAACCATGAATCTGAGGCTGCCTAGAGAAAGTGAACAGCTGTAGAAATCAACTGAATTGGTGTGGTGATCAAAGAGCAAACTTCATGTTTGTTTTTGCAGAAGTTAAATTTTTTTTCTGGCTTGCATTAATGAGCGTGAGGTGTTGTATAGTTTGCAGTTAACAGAGCACAATCCGTGGAACCCTGCAGGATGGAAACAAAAGTCAGAGATAGTAACAGATTGTGCCTCACCCTGACACAAGATACAGCAAGCAGAGTGCCTGGGCTCCAGCTCAGAGCCTGCATGGCTCCTGCGACTCGAACAGGGTTTGTCTTGCTTCTGCTGCCTCGCTGGTGTGCCCTGTAAAAGAATTCAAGATGTGGAAAACCAGACTGTTCCTCCTTGGTGTTTGAAGATAGGGTTATTTAAGCTGGGAAATGGGAATGGGCCATTTTGTCTCACGGCATGGGACCGTTGGCTTATTCCGTAGTGATGTGTGGCTCAGACACCTGTGTTTGGAATAGATGATGCTGTCAGGGCAAATCATTTTTCTGCTTGTGGCTTTCTTCTTAGACACAGGAAGATGAATGAGAGTCAGCGTTAACCTGCCATGTCCTTGAGTTTCTGTTGTGGGGACTTCACGACAAAGATTGCAGAGGAAATTTTATTCCAGCCTGGGCAGATTTAAATGCTGTACACTGATTTTAAGTTCAGTTTCAATGTTCAATGAAGAAAATCCAAAATATATTTCTCTGTGCTTTGGTTTGAATAAACATATCCATGTTTTCTTGTTTTTTGTAGCTTCTTCAGCAGCTGAAGCGATTAATATGTGACCTCTGCAGATTATATAATCTTCCTCAGCATCCAGATGTTGAAATGTTAGATCAGCCATTGCCAGCTGGACAGGTAAATGAAAAAGCTGTGAACACCTTCTTATGCCAATAAAGGAGTTATTTTTTTAACTCCAAGAAGCAGGATAATGGGAATGATTAACCTTGTGTAGACCAAAACTGAGATATGATGCACTTTTGCGTTATGGTGTCTTCAGTGTGAATTTTGTTTGCAAAATCCATTTAATAATAGTATGATAATATTACACAATTCCCTTTGAAGTTTCTGTATCACTGAAAGGTGTGTACATGATACCAGTGCTGTCAAGCTTAATTCCCTCCTAAACACTGTTCAAGCCAGTCTCTGTGCACTTGGAGTGCTTCCCAAACTTACTTTTTCTGAAATATTTGGCTCTTTGTTGAAGCGTATGTGTTTCACAGTATGCACTTGGATGAACTGTTGATGTTTTCCTTCTTCAATCCCTTGCAGAGACATGGGGATATCAAGGTCATGTGTTACTTTGCGTAGGGAGGTGCCTCATTTACTACTTCTGCCTTTAAAAGATGAAGAATTGTGAAGGCCTGTGAGGTGTTCTTAACCAAAATGTTTTGTATTGTGCTGAAAACAGAACTGGCAACCAACAGTAACTGTTCTTTTTCATATCTTTAATAAGATTATGGGATCTTCTTTTGCTTGTACACATTAAGGTGACATGATTGCTAAAATACTCCTGTAGAGTAACAGATGGCTTTCCTGTGGTGACAGAACTATAGTAATGACAAACAACTTGCTTCATTTTTGGTCATGTGCCAGATTGTAATCCTGTAGGTCTTTTCTCTGAGCCACCCACTCAGCAGTGCAGCTGTAAGGCAATGGGCTGTGCTATTGGGCTGTAGCTTTGTGAGGGGTCTCACATGTGCTGTGAAACTCAAAAACAAACTCATGGAGGGTTTCTTAGGCAGAAATGTCAGACAGTTTCAAGTTAAATAAGATGGGCCTTAGTAACTCTGACCAAAGATTCATCTGGTCCCATATATTGTCTAGAGCAGTGTCATTCCTTCTTTGCCAAAGGCAGAGTGAGCAGAGGACAAGAATATCAGAATGCTCCTGAGTATTTCTGCAGCTCAGACTTCCTGAGCTTGGAGTGGTATCCTGAAAGAGAAAGTCATAAAAATGAACTCCATGTATTGTTTTGATATTTCCACAGATAGCCTATTAGCAATGGCTACATGCTGATAGTAGTGGCTGCATGGAAGCTCTACGTAGTGAGGAAAAGGATCCATTAAGTTCTAGAGGTCTAAAGTTCATTGAGCTTTTGTTTTCTAGGGGTGTAGCATGTAGATGGATTCTAGTCAGAGCCATGATCTGATTTCACCATGAAGGGGTGGTGGGTTGTAACCCTCTTGATGTGTTTGATGCATTTGTCACTTTCTCAGAATAGGATGTTCCTTATCTGAATCTAAAGTTTTTACTTACAACTTAATTGGAATTAGTTGAGACATTCTATTTATTTTTGCTTCATGCAGAAGTCTCTTCACTGTCATACTCCAGGAAAGCATCTTTATGCATCCTACCCTTATCTGCAAGGGACTGACATTTAACATGTAACTTATATTTACTGCTTCTCTTTGAGAGTAGACTTGCTGATTTTTGAAAGCAAGAAGCATGTGCAGAATTTATCCAGAACCTTCATTGTTGTATTGCAGAATGGAACAACAGAAGAAGTTACATCAGAGGAGGAGGAGGAGGAAGATATGGGTGAAGTATGTCTATATATCAGATTGTTGTTCTAATCTAGTAGAATTTTGGCATTTTGCTCTGCAATGTCTGGCTAATAATTAAACCAAACTGTAAAATGTAACCTCCCTGGAGTTCAACAGAAAAGATAATTAAAATTTGGGTGTTTACCTGAATGTCAGCTTTCCCTTCAACCAGAAAACTAGTGAAATTTTCTTCTTAAACCTAGATCTCAGCTGTGAGGTACTTGGATACAGAGAATTGGACATCTGTTTGTGCTTTAGTCAAACAATACATAACATTGTGTGCCAAATCAGTAAGTTTTTGCATTGTTAACCCCTATTTCAAGCAGCATGTGAACTGGCTCTGATACAGTTGGAAGTGCCTCCCAACTTGAACCAGACTGGCTAAGAGTAAATCGGTTTGCTGACTCATTAAATGGGTGAGCTAGGTTTTGATGGTAATAAATTGAAGGAAGTGGAAGGACATCAAAACAGACACACTAAACCTTTATGTCCATGTCAGGCAACATGGTGCTCTCTTTAATGAGCTTTTTAGTTGTCCTTTTTGCTTGCTTCTGCTACATGTTAGAATAGCTCCAATATGCTTGCTTTCGACACCACTATAGATTGCCTTAATTTAGCAGAACTGTTCTGACTACTTCAGACTTAAATTTTTAATGAAGGTGTAGTAAGAATGAACAACTCTTTCTGAATAAATTATCTTCCTATAGAAAAGATCTCAATGTTAGCAAGTTCTTAAATTAATTTGGAGCAGCCTTTGTTATGCCGTATTTAGCCTGATCCAGACTAGGTTTGCTGGAGCCAGTGTTTCTGTCAAGGTGGTGTCTCCCATACCCTGCTGCCACAAGGCCCTGGTAGCTTGCAGACTGCTGGAGTGGCCTTTTGCATTCTGTTTAGGTTACTTCGTACAAAAACGGAACACTCTGCCATTATTTATCAGTCAGGGGGCATTGTGTGTTGCAGTGATATCTGCAGCCTGTAATCTAGTCCCAGTTCTAAATGGAGAAGCACTTTACAATTCCTTGGCTCTGTCATTGGAGAAACATAAGCATTTTGAAGAATACTCCATCTAAAGTCTGTTACAGCTGAAGGAAACAGTGTTGTCAAATGCACCAGGTGTGTTTCTTGCTACATAGGGCATCCTTAAATTTGAGTTTTCCTGCCATGCAAATGGATGGTGCTTAGAGAGCAGCCTCAGATGTGGCAGAGCTCTGCATACTGGAGTATATCTGGTAGTTGTGTAACCAAAGCCTGCTGGTGTGGCTGCTGCAATGCTTCCTTTTTCATGTCAAGGTATTTACGTGCTTCCCCTCCTCTCCACAGCCAACATTTGAATCACCTTCAGGCTTGAAGCTCAGAGTGCTCCTCTGCAACAAGATAACCCTGTCCCAGGATAGAGAGTAGAGAGGTTTTAGTGCCTTGGTCTAGAACATAGAACCAAAGTGTTGTCTTATGTGATCAGAATGTTTGACCACAGAATTTTGTCTTGCATCATGATTCCAAAATTACTGCATCTAATCTTTAGCAGAAATGTTAACCTTGAATAAAATACACATAATTTTCTAATATTTAACTTTCTTGAAGGGTTGCAGTAGCCCTGCCAGATATGTTAACCAGTGCTTGTGAGAAGTGTAGTATAGCTAGGGTTCTAATTGCAAAACAGTCTGCTTTTAGAAACATATTGGAGCCACCCTAGCTTGGGGTGCTTTTGGATTCTCTAGTCCAGTTTGCTACCTACTTCAGTGGGCTAATTCTCTACAATCCTGTCTTCTTGCAGAAATTGTGCTTGTTTCTGTGACCAGAAGCATGTTGTGAATTTGGGTTTCATTTGTGTTATGAACGCTCCCTATACTTCCAGTGGATATGCTGGCTGAGGGTGAAGTTAGAACAAAATAGAAGTGGCATCCAACAGTCACAAATCCATAGTGCTGTGCAGTATGTGACTGTGTCCCACATGCCCTTAGAGAGGGTTTCACTGAATGAAGAGCACAGTAAAGTTATTTACAATTAACTTCTCTCTCTTCTGTAGGACATTGAAGATCTGGATCACTATGATATGAAGGAGGAGGAACCAGTTGATGGGAAGAAATCTGAGGATGAAGGCATTGAAAAAGAGAACCTTGCAATCTTAGAAAAAATCAGAAAAAATCAAAGGCAAGATCACTTAAATGTGAGTTAATGATTCCATGCTTCTTCTTTGCAATACTTCTGACTTTAAAATAGAGATGTTTTTCAGCAAAGAAAGCCCACTGCTGTGGGCAGACATAAATTAACCTGCAGCTGACTGTTTAACTGCTCATCTCCAGAGGTATCCATGTGGTTGTCTCCCTGTTTCTTGCTTGGTGCCTTTGTTAAAAACGTTAGTTCTCCTTGCCAAACCAGCAGAATGCATCTAGGCTGTGAGCGTGACTTTTGTTGCTGAACCCTTATTAAGGTAAAAATACTAAAGCCATAATTAAAATTGCCTGTATTGAAAGTCATGGGTGACTTCAAATACTTGGTAAACCTGTGCTTGAAATCCATTTTAGGCACGAGTTTATTTTTCAGTAAAAGCTATGCCACTTGGAATTTACTGAAGGGTGGTGGGTTGTTGTGCAGGTTTTTTACTGCCATGGGTAATGTAAGGGGCCTCGGCGGTTCTGGAGCTTCTTTTTCAGTTTTCTGAGTGATCTTGCCAGCAGGCAGTTGTAGAAAAGTGCTTCTTCTCCATAGGCTTAGAAGTGTTCTGCCCCAAGTGCCAGGTTCCAGAGAGCCTTCAACTTCTCAAAGGTGCATGCAGGAGGGTGTGGTGGTGTCATAGAACCTTAATTTTATTTACCCTGACTCCCAAAGAAATCAAAGGTTTTGTTTCATAGAGGGTTAAAATGTGTAAAACATGAAATCTGATACTTCTGTTTATGATCTGCTTCATCCAAAGAGTTTTAAAATTTTAACACCAAACCTGATTGGCATTTCAGGGTTTAAAAGGAGGTAAAGGTAAGGTCTCAAACTGCTTTGGCTGTGTAGTCAAGTCTGGTTTTGAGACTTGACTAACCACAAACACAGAAGTCACTTACTGGTTTTGTTTAAACTTGAATGCTCATAGTTTGAGAAGATGAGGTTTTGTGTGTTTGTGTGTATAACTCACTCCTAGTAGTAAGGAGTCTTTTAATTGTTAAAGGAAATACATGCTCTTGCAGCCCGAAAGGCATGGCCTGCTTTACAATCATCTAAAATTTGGTAGAACAGAAAAAAGGTTTTTGTAGTGTCAGCATTTTGCTTTAGTGCAGCAAGCCTCTTAAAACTGCAGATTTTCTTTTGCTATCTGTTCTGTTCCCATTTGGCAAATACTGCCTTTCCTTTTGCTTTTTCCCTCCACATTTATTGGAGCTGAAATGATCACTGCTGGTTTTCTGTTTGACAACAGCAGATTCAACTTACATAATAGCTGTTTCTTATGCCAAGATACTCTCGTTGATGCTGGTGCACAAACAAGGTCAGCTGAGTACAGGGAACAGGGTATTCAACTGCTGCTGAGGAACTGTGGTATTTTTGTGGGTCACCAGAAATAGCTGTGCTGCTGAAATAATTTCTCCAAGAACTTGTGAGAGTTTACTGTTAGGTGCTGGAGAACCAAAAGCTCTAGCTGTGCTACTGACCTAGGAAAGAGCTAACCCAGTAGCATGTTACTGGTCCTCTGTTGCTGTTGTATTGGAGGCAGCTGAACGACACAGACTCCAGCTTCTTGGAGGGCTTATAGCCAAAGTTTGTTAGGAAGCATGCCTTTTTATAGACTGTTTGATACAGCTGGACATAACTGGTCCTCAATCAACACCCCTCACCATCATTGGTTAATTAGAAACAACACCCCTTTGAACATCTTGCAAGTAAACAAGTGAAAAACACC
>WAAE01009624.1:0-12151 GCA_013400495.1 Nicator chloris | reverse complement strand
TTTTCTTTTTTCTTTTTTCTTTTTTCTTTTTTCTTTTTTCTTTTTTCTTTTTTCTTTTTTCTTTTTTCTTTTTTCTTTTTTTCTTTTTTTCTTTTTTGCAGACTGACAGAATCAATGGCTTCCACAGACTTTAGCTTGACTTAGGCTATACATCCTACACCTTTCAAACTTATGATGCTTTCAATCCTATGCCTTGGCCTTTTTTTCTACAATTCTTTAACCATGTAAATAGAACAAGAGTCTATATTTTTTAAGATATATAAAAGGAAAGATTGTATTCTGAGATATGTTGTCAAGAGATGTTCCACTATGACCCTTGAGTTATGCTAATTTGATTTAATTTTTTGTTTGGTTATTTTTTATTTTTACAGTTCTTAATAAAACTTTTTATAGAAAATTAAATGCAGCTTTCAATAATTTCTCTAGAAACAGAGATGTATTTTTCTCAAAAATAAAATATGAACAATATTAGAAAATAAATATGAACAATACAGAATACTACCTATAAAGGGAAATTTATTTTCCCAACAGATTTTGACAAAAATATGAACAGAAGTCTGGCTCTTGTTGTTCATATAACCTCTTACATTCACCCTTCTTTACTACTTTAATTATACCAATGAGTGACATGGAAACATTGAACAAATGCTGAACTTCAGAGACTGTCTTTTTCTTAAGCACAGACTATTAATAAAAGTCCAGTATTAGTGATTATTTTTGTCACTACTGTTTGAGTACTTCATGGCAAATGCAGTAATTTGTCAATTTTTGACAACGAGAACCAAAATGAACTTGATGAAACCAGCCTTAATATATGTCTCTCCATGATTCTACATCTATACATATGTATCTTAGGACAGTGAAAGAAATTAATTAAAAAACACAGTGAAAAGCACAATCTAAGAATTTATATACTTTATTAAATACCATCCACGTGCAAAAATGTTCTGAATATAGATCAAATTAAGTAACTAAGATATGAGAGCTTGATGTTTTTTTTGGTACATTTGTTAAAGATCAGCTTCTTCCTAAGACCAGTAGATAAATAAAAAAGATTTAGTATTTTGTAACATTTCTGATAAACTCACAAAATTAAATTTATTAAATTTATTTTTCCTTGAGTTGTCAGCATATGTATTCAAATTGTCTGAAACTTGCAAAGGAAAAAATGAATTGCTTAGAATAGGTATGAAATTTTATCCACTGAAGTTCTACAACACTACCATTATTAGATTTAGTTTTAGTTTACTTGTTATTCTGGCAGAACTGGAAATAAAATCACATACTGTTAAATTGGTTGAGTCTTACAAGGTCATTGATGCAAATTTAAGGGACTTAGAGATATCATAAATATGAGTAGCAACAGCAAAATGAGATTAAACCTTGGAAAGGCAGGATAATATTTCTAGGGGAAAAATTAAAAGAAGGACAGATTGTTCTGCTGAGGTTTTATGGGCCTGGGATGCTGGTCAACTGCAGCTAAACATGAGTCAGCAGAGCGCCCAGGTGTGCAAGAAGGCCAATGGCATCCTGGCCTGTATCAGGAACAGTGTGGCCAGCAGGAGCAGAGCAATGATTGTCCCCATGTACTTGGTATGGAAGGAGGCACACCTCAAATCCTGTGTTCTGGACCCCCCTCTGCAAGAAAGATATTGAAGTGCTGGAGCAAGTCCAGAGAAAGGCAGAAAAGCTGGTGAAGGGTCTGGAGGTCATGTCCTATGAGGAGGTGCTGAGGGAACTGGAGATGTCTAGCCTGGGGAAAAGTAGGCTCGGGGAGGGACTTTATAGCTGTCTACAACTACCTGAAAGGAGAGTGTAGCAAGGTCAGGGGTAGCCTCTTCTCCCAGATAACAAGTGATATGACAAGAGGAAATGACCTCAAGTTGTGTCAGAGGAGGTTTAGATTGAATATTAGGATAGATTTCTTCACTGATAGTGTGGTTGGGCATTGAAACAGGTTGCCCAGAGAAACGGTTGATTCATCATATCAAGAAGAGTTCAAAAAACATGTGAATGTGGCAGTCAGAGATGTGAGTTAGTGATGAACACGGTAGTGCTGGGTTAATGGGTAGCCTCCATGATCTCAAAGGTATTTTCCAACAATAAGGATTGTATGATTTTATTATTGCAGTATTGGCCAATTTGGGGCATACACTCCTTAGGATGTTCAGAAAACTTGAAAAATAAACTAAGGGGCTAGAGAAAGTCGCTCATTACAAGATTATAAGGATTAATAATGTATATTTCCAACCAAGCCTGAAGATCGGCCCTTAGGTTTTTTTTATATATTTGCTGTGGCATGTTTATTCATGTAATTGTTTTACAAGAAGTGAAAAGCAAAGGACACATCTTGACTACAATTGTGTTCTCATTGTGCAATATACCTTTTTATATATCACTAAACATATATCTTGGACTAGCAGCATTAAGTGAATGACCATAAATTATTAAACAGTGACAACAGAATGAGATTATCTAAGGAATTTTATGTGCAAGTTGTGGCTAAGATGTCTGCTTATCACATGACCTGTGGGGCAACATCTATTATCAACATGGAAATATTGGTACTAGATGTTGTATCATAGGTCATGTGAGAAAGAACTTCAGGAACTTGAGGAAGTGGTCGCAGGGGAGGTTTAGATTAGATATTAAGAAAAAAATAAAAATCATGAATAAGATTGCAAAACATTGGAACAGACTGCCCTAGGAAATTGTGGAGTCACCATCCCTGGAAGCATTGAAAAAAGATGTGGATATGGTATATGAAGACAGGGTTTAATGGTGAACAAGGTGGTGATGCAAGTTTGGATGATTGTAAAGATCTTTTGCAACCTTGCTGATTCTATGAGTCCATGAACACTGCTACTCCCTTTCACAAGATGTTGCTCACAATTGCAGCTAAGCATATGATTTTGAGTAAATATCTTTATGCAAATACATTTGAAAAAATTTCTATATGTGTTGATTTTTTAATAACAATTTTTAAAAAGTATAACCTACTGGATCCTGTGGGGGCTTGAGTACAACTACATACAGAGATATACTAGAGGGTTAAATTCCAGTCATACAGCATCCACACCTCATCTGTATATGTTTCAGGAAAAAGCTGGACCCATTGACACCCTACAAGTCTTTATTTCTATGAAAAAGAAATCTAGTTACAGGTCACAAACTGGAATAGTCTTCAAGAAGTGTCTATTAAGAATAATGAAACTCCACTGTCCCTACACATTCTTTGTATACCCAAGCAGACAAATACAAAGGTTGTCTGAAACTACTGGTCAGTGAAAATGACAAAGCATGGGAGAGAAATTATGTTAAAAATTTTACTCCTCTTGGCCTCTCCTCTTTCAACTGGAGAAATTTCAGGCAATACCTGAAGATATTTTTTATTTGATTTTTACCTTCTTTTTTAGTGTTTTTCAGAAAGTTTGAAGAAGCAGGTAAAACAGAGCATCCTACAAAAGAAGCTATTGAACAAAACATTTAAGAGCTTGCCAAATGCAACTATTCAGTCTATTCTCAGCAATACATTGAGACTGTAGGCAGACAGTTACTGGGTTTTATATTCTTTCTTCCACATGAACTTTCCCCATTTTCTCCAAGGACTGCTAAGACTCAGATTAGGTTTTAACCACAGACTTCAATTTCAAGGAAGGCATTTTTGACAAGCAGAGTGATCAAAGAGAGTGTTAAACTATGTCATTTCTAGAATAAACCTCTTCAGAGAGGAAAAAATGCAGCATATTACTGGTGTGGATCCTGATCTTAGTTGTACAAATGGGCAGCTGGTGTCAGAGAGGGTCTTTGACTGACAGCATCTGACTTTTTTGGCATATTTTTTTCCTTTATGGCAACAGTGTAAAGCCAGAATGACCACTGTTCCAGAGTGTGCAGTGGGTGGGAAGCTGAACAAAGGAGAGGAGAGTTAAACAAAGAACTGGAGCTGGCTGATCCCATGGTGATAGAGAAATTTCTGTAAGGAACAGGGAGCAGATAAGTCAAACCTCAGAGATCATATTAAAGAGCTTTCTGACAAAGTAAAAAAAAAAAAAAAAAAAAGAGTATCTACTGCGACAGAAAACTAATGGCTTGGCTGAAACTGAGACAAGAAGTAGGATGTGCCTGCAATGATGCAGTCAGCAAGGGCAGATTGCTTATAATGCCTTTTATAGTCTTCCATAGCCACTTCAACCGTTCATTATTTTAGAAAATAAAGTCTAGTGTTGAAAATTCAGCTTAAGAAATATAGGCAGGTGTTACAGTGAGTTGTCAAGGTTACTGAATTTGTTGCTAGGAGTTTGATGTTAGAGCTGGGCTTTTCATACTCTTAAGTTCTGGAGCTATTTGTGTGTTTCTCTCTCCAGCTTTTTGCCTTCATGGTAGCCCTCACCCTGGCACATGAAACAAAGGGCTATGATTTTGTCCAGCAGGGAAGTCCTTGGTCTGTCAGTCTGTTGTGACAGGCAGCAATCACAGAGCTACAAATACAGAAAGACACTCAGTAGTCGCCTGACAACGAGATAAAGGTCACAGGCTGTGGTCTTGTAATAGCAAAAAATCATATTTTTTAGGCCATACTTTGGAGGAGAAAATTACTTTCAAATTACTCTTAATTAGGAGTACAATCACCTAAGAAAAGCCTGCAAGATCATCTGACAGAGGTTGAACATTTACATGGATCAAAAGTTATCAGGAAAAAAACAAAACAAAAACAAAACAAAACAAAAAAAACCAAAACCAAAACCAAAACAAAAAAACCCCCCCAAAAACAACAACAACAACAACAAAAAAAACCAAAACAAAACCCACCAAACCACAAGATAGAGGAATAATTCATCTTTGTAATATGCCTTCAGCAACTCGAGTGGTAAATGTTTACACTAGAATAACACTGTGGCAAATGGAAACCCTGCTTTTATGAATACTGAGACTCTCAAAATGATACTCCTGTCATTAGAGCTCAGATTTTAGAAAGATTTTTTCAAAGACTTTTTTTTCCTTTTTTCTCCTTCCTTTTTTTAATCTCTTTTTTATCTTTCTTCCTTCCACCTACACTCCCCCCCCACCCCTGAAGTCTTCTTTGAGCTTTAACATAAAATGAAATAGAGTAAAGGAACTCAATACAAAGCCTCTCTTTAATCTCTTTGCAGCTGTTACAACCTATTACAAGTTTAAAGTGAAAAATTCAAATCTATGGTGAAAGACTGGGAAACTTCTTACATTTACAGGGTACATCAAATTCTGTTATTGATTCCCACCATCATCATCAATCTGTGTTACTTAAGATCTGATCTCTGGTGTTCACAAGGCTTTCATTACAGGCAAGTTTTGGATAATGAACAAAATCAACTGGTATTCTTCAAATTTTGTTGACACTTTTTAAAAGTATATATGTGTGCTTAGCTGTTACCTCCCATACTGTCACCAGCAAAATCAATCATGCTGCAAGCGGCTTATTTCTGACCTCAGATTTTAAACAGCTCTTGTGTCTGGTAATAAGGTAACTTCAATGGGAACATCTCTTAACTTGGTAACTTGTCACATTCCTGGTAACTTGTCACACTGTCTGCCTGCTGCACTCTTGAATCAATCTGTGAGAATCTCCAGGAAGATTATTCTCCTATGTTGGACAGATCAAATGCCTGTTGGCTCCAGGACAGACCTACTGCTAGACGAAGCTGAGCCAATCAGGAACAATAGTAACACCTCTGTGGTAACATATTTAAGAAGGAGAAAAAGATATTATGCAGTTTCAATTGTGGTCAGAGAAGAGCAGGTTGTGAATATGCCAGAAGAACAGCTCTGCAGACACCAAGGTCAGTGAAGAAGGAGGGAGAAAAAATGCTCAAGGCACAGGAGATGAGATTCCTCTGAAGCCTGTGGTGAAGACCATGGTGAAGCAGCTGTGCCCCTGCAGCCCATGGAGGGCACCCATGCCAGAGGATTTGGATTCCCAAAGGAGGCCGTGAACCTATGAGAAGCCTGTGCTGGAGAAGGCTCCTGTCAGATGCCTGAAGCCCTGTGGAAAGAGGAGCCCACACTAGAGCAAATTTCCTGGCAAGGCAAATTCCACACCCTGTGGGGGACCCATTCTGGAGCACGCTGTGCCTGAAAGTCTGCACGCCATGGAAAAGTGAACTTTGCTGGCAGTTTGGGGAGAGTTGCTGGCCATGGGATGGACCCACATTGGAAAAGTGTGTGGAGGACTGTGGGCCTTGGGAGGAACCTCACACTGGAGTAGGGGAAGAAGTCTTCTCCCTGAGCAGTGGCAGGAGCAATGTGTGATGAAATGATTATAATCCCCATTCCCATAGCTGTGGGGGAAGAAGATAAAGCCTGGGTAAGAGGGAGGGGTAGGAGAAAGTTGCTTTTAAGAATTATTTTTTTTCTCATTATCCTTCTCTGCTTTTAGTTAGTAATAAATTCACTTAATTTTCTCAATTTGAATCTGTTTTGCCCATCATGGTATTTGGTGTGCGACCTTTCCTGGTCTTTATCTCAGCTCATGAATATTTGTTATAATTTTCTTCCCTGTCCAACTGAGAAGGGGGAAGATAGAGAGGCTTTGGTGGGTGCCTGGCATCCAGCAAGGGTCAACCCACTACAGAGATATCCTGAGGGAATAACAGATTTGAAGTTTACTTCTAGCTAACAAGAATTCCTTTCAAAAAGAATGATTGTCTTTTCTACTTGCAGGTGTGTAAGACTTTGATATTTTTCAGCTTTTCAGTTGTTAGAAGAGAAGCAGCAAAATGATGTAAGTTGGAAGGGGAGTATGGTGGTGTCCAACTCCATAGGGACAATTTTCAAGTTAGTTCAAGCTTCAGAATTAGATCAAGTTACTGACTATGCTGTCCACTTGAGTTTTGAATTGATGCAACTGAATGTAGGTATTCCACAACTTATACACTTTATAAATATTCTTTATAAGCTATACCTCTTTCCCAATACTTGGCTAACTACCATAATTTAAAAAAATAGTATATATCTTAATATCTGACTGCAGTTTCTCTTCCTGGAATTTGTATCTGTTGCTTTTGTTCTTTTGCATATACTTCTGTCGTGGTTTAACGAAGTGTTTTGTAACATTTTCATGTTGTTTTTCTCTTCCCTTTCCTCAATGTGTGTGTGAATAAATCTATCTTTTTGATTTATAGATTGTTTTGCCTTTGTTTCTGTTTTGGTCATGATCTCAGATGAAGAAAATTGGTAAGAAATGTTTGGCAATCAAGTCAAACTATGACAACTTCCCATTAGACACTTGTAAGCAGTGTTAGATCCCACTGTAACTTTTCTGAACAAACCCATTTGTGTCAACTTCTCATTATAAATGATGACCTGCAGCTCCCTAAAGATCTGAGCCTCTTTCCATCACACTCCCTCCAGTTTGCTGATATCTTTCTCATACAGGCTATGCCCCTAATGGGACACAGTGCTCCATACAGGTTCTTAAAAGTGCTGCATTGATTGGAATAACTATTCAATCTGCTGTCTATGTTCTTGATGGTACAGCCGAGTATGTAATTGGCCTTTCCTGCATGGGTACATTCATATTTCTGTTCAACTGTTGTCCAGCAGACCTCCAATGCTATTTTCTGCAGAGTGGCTTTCTGTGCAGCTCCCACCTTGCCTGTGCTGTTGCATAGGTTTATTCCATTAACCCTGGGGACACTACAAGTGACTGACTACTGGCTATACTTCAAGCTCTTGACCCTGCCCTTTGAGCCCAGGCAGTTCAGTGGATTTTCCAAGTAATTTACAATTTTGCTCTGTGTCTTACAGTACTTCCATGCTGTTGCTAGCTGAACATTTCATGGTTGCTAAGGAATGTGCTTCTCTCTGTGGGAAAGAGTATAATCACTTTTCTTTATTCTCTTTTATTACAGCAGCCTATTTGCTCATGCTGTTTTTCTCTTGACATCTTCTGAGCTGTACTTGTCCTTGTCTGCTTACCTTTGACGACAGGAGTTGGGACTTCATAAGGAAGAAGATGTGATTATTTTTCTCTCTCATCTTTTGGCACTATATAGAAAAATAACCTTTTTTCATAAAACTGAAGATCCCCATCTCTCGTTCTTCACTGTGTGGGATGAAGTTGGTGATCAGAGGGTCTATTGCCTACTGAGCTGAGTGATGTAGGTTGTTCTTTAAGTGAGGAAAAGAACCGTGATATTGGTCAGAGCTACTGCCCTACACATAAGGCTATGATGGGAAATTGTAGCTGTATATATCTTATTTCAGTGAAGAGATATGGTTCCTGATTGTGACAGTGTTCACACAAACCTGGGGCCCCAGTCTGGGACAGAGAGAGGTGGACAAGAAAAATCAGTGATGGTTTGGCACAATTGCAAGCACTGTTGGGTGATACTTAGTATCATTCCAAATATATTGAATTATTTCTTCATTTAAATTGAGCAGAATCTGATGAATCTGTCTTTATACTGAAAGTACTTGAGGAGTAACTGAATTTTACAAGAAATAAAATCTTTGCAAGGTCAACTCCTACACTGATAAGAAGGATAATCAGCTATTTTGAATGCTTGTTCCATTTAGTTAAAATTCACCAAATGCATTTTTGATTCACATTCAAGAATTTGTTCTAGGTCCTTGTCTACTTGAAATTTCCTTTTTTTTTTTTTTTTTTTCACACTGCTGAAGAGAGATTGAAAGAGAATTTGCATGTAGTAGAGAACTACCCAAAGTTCCTATGATGAGATATTTTAGAAGAAGGTATTCCTTGGCTTGGAGGGATTTATTAATTTGACAAGATCTAGCCATGGCCTCAGGGTGGACATACTGAGACATGACAGGGGATTGATGCAACTAGAGTGTTGCATGAACCCATTTTCAAGGTGTAGGATGCACTTGCATTCTCAGAGAAACATCATACCAGTGTTTTGGGCCATTAGAATGCAACGTGACAAATTCTGTGCTAGCATTTCTAGAACCAAATTCATTATCTCATGACATGAACACTCCACATCAGGAAAGATGTATACTCTCCAACATTTATCCTTCAATTTTTGTGAATATTTTAGGAAATCTAGACATGACTGTCTAATAAAATTAATTATTTTCTTCTCTTAACTACATTATTTAACATTTGGCAGATAACTTTGTTTCCGTGTAAACTAATGTACAGCGTAAACCAATGCAATCCTGCCCAAAGGTTAGAGTTCTGTTGTGCTGACATAAAATATAAACAGTGTGGCACTGTGGAAATAAGCTCTTAATATACCTCTTCAATTTGTGTTTGTTTTATTTTTATTTTTCATTTTCTTATGTTCTTATTATATAATCATACTCCAATATCACTTAAGAAATACAGTTCAGAGTGTTCTGAATTTGGAAAAAAATATCCATAGAATAATATAATAATAGAATGGCTTGGGTTTGAAGAAGCCTTAAAGATTGTCTAATTCCAATCTCCCTGCCATGAACAGGAATATCTTCCACTAGTCCAGGTTGCTCAGAGTCCTATCCAAGCTGGTCTTGACCTCTCCCAGGATCAGGGAATTCACAACTTCTCTTGGAAACCTATTCCAGTGGCTAACCACGCTCACAACAAAGAATTTCTTCCTAATGTCAAATTAAAACCTACTGTCCTTCAGTTTAAAACCATTGTCCAGTCACTACATGCCCTTGTAAAAAGTCCTTCTCTTTTTTTACTGTAAGGTGCTGTAAGACCTTATGAGAGCCTTCTTTTCTCCAGGCTGAACACCCCCAAATCTCTCAGCCTCTGCATATGAGAAGTGTTTCTGTCTGTCCTCTGATCATTTCTGCCAGCCTTCTCTGGACTCTCTCCAACAGCTCTGTGTTTTGCTTATATTGGGAACCTCAGAGCTTGATATAATCCAGGTAGCTTGTCACAAGAGCAGAGTAGAGGGAGAACATCACTCCCCTTAAATTAAATTAAAATAAAACTCCCCAACAGTGAAATATATTTTTTATTACTGTAATTATGAGTTAATCACATGATAGTCTTGATTTATCTGTTAGTTATTTGTAGGATTTCAGGATTTATATTCTTTTTCTATAAATAGTTTTCTCAAGTTTCCTTTCATGTGAATTTTCCCAGTGCTAGTTTTGAGACTCTGTATACACCTCTTTGTTTCATCTTCCAAATTAAATGTTTATTTGAGACACTTCATTTAAGCTATTTTGATTTTCTTTTATTCTCAGTTGTTTCAGTTAAAAAATTAACCATGCAGTCATAACTGGGATGTCTTCTCTGGTGGCACTGTTCTCATTTGTGCTCGAGTGTGGTGACGGAGGTGTAGATTTATTTAAAATGAAAAAGGCAAACAAGCAAATTGCAGCTTTCCAATGCACAACAGGAGCATTGTATAATAGATGGGTGAGAAAAAGAGAGAATGCTTAGGTGAAAGCTTAAGCTATAATCATTATGTTTATAGAATATTTTGCTCTGTCAAAGCAGACCATAGCATTCACTGAAATGAAAAGTTCTTGTTTTCAGTATAGGGGATGTAAGTATTTCATCTGCAGTTATTTTTCAAATAATGTATATATTTACCAAAAAAAGGGAAAGAGAAAAGAATTTTGTCAAAAGAGAAAACTATTTTGATAATAAAGTCTTGCTACTTCTGTGATAATGTCTATGATTAAAGTTCAGTATGTTCTAAACAGCCTGGGAAGATCTGGCTTCCTCACACCCATTTAATGTGATTTGATTTGTAGATATTTTTGTTGTTTTGTTGGGGGATGTTTTCATGCTGCATTAAAAACCCAGGGAGAAAGAAAAAAAAAATAACTTAGAGAGCAGCTTTTGAATTGGATTAATTTGTCAGCCATCATAATTTTCTCCTATGTTCATCTCCTCTTGTTCTAACAGCCAGTCTTTACCTGATTAAAACCAGCATCCCTCCAGCTATATTTTCATTTTGTTTTGTATCCTTCCCTGTGTTTATGAAAAACAGCTTTTTTTTTACCTTATTTAAATAAGAACCTGATTATGTTCTGAGAGATGTGGGATCATTTTTCTATGCTGATTGACCTGTTTATAAGACAACAACCTAATAATGCCATCAGATGTGTTATCACTCCTTTAACTCATATGGAGAAGCACATATTAAAACTATTAGCTCACTCTATACTCAGAGGCATCCATGAGGACTGTGGTCAGCTTTTGCAGGAACTCAGTTCTATTTGTACTGAGTATTATTTCATAGAACTAAGTCAGGCATGGGATTTGGTGACAGTTGTTACCTGGATGAGTACAGACTAGATATTTGGACAGACACTTTTCCTCTGTAGATGGCAAAGGTTCTTCAAGGTAATGAAAAAGCTTAATTAATTTTAGGTTCTTGGATTTTTTATTCATTTATACTTGAAATTATTGCAGTTATTTTATCTCAACTACGGCAAAGCTATTTCCTTATCAACTTGACTTAATAGTCTTCTAGAGCCACACTGGTTCTATGGATGGTTGGAATGTCAGAATGTCCAGTCAGTTCTCTGAGAATATTTTCTCACTAAATTTAGCATTCCAAAATCCCTACATCTGGAAAAAAAAAAAAAAAAGGAAAAAAAAAAGAAAAAAGGCATACGTATCATTGGATCAACAGATTTTGTGTTCTGCACCAAATAGCAGCTATCATGTGCAAGACGACTTGAGAGGGAACCATAAGCATCCCTGATGACTGATTTGATATGATGTGATATGATGTTATGATATGATGTGAGATGAGTTCCTTCTCCAAGTGATAGAGGAGCCAGTAAGGAGAGGAGTTACACTG
Source organism: Nicator chloris (assembly GCA_013400495.1). Classification (NCBI taxonomy): domain Eukaryota; kingdom Metazoa; phylum Chordata; class Aves; order Passeriformes; family Pycnonotidae; genus Nicator; species Nicator chloris. Next base: position 392 of record WAAE01009624.1, on the reverse strand, counting down.
GACTTAAATCTCACCAACAAAGAGAGGCTGGAGAGCAATGTTCAGCCATAAAAGGATGGAGTTCAAGATCTTTAGGGCAGCAGGGAGGGCACACAGGAGGTCACTGCCTTGGTGCCAGTAGGCAAAATTTCATTTGCTTCAGGGATCTGCTTGGTATAGTACCATGTGATAAAGCCCTAGAAGGGAGAGGGATCCAGGAAAGCTGCCTTCAAGGGTTCAAGGATCATCTCCTCCTGGCTAGGGAGTGATGCATTCCACTGAAGAGCCATCTGGGAAAAAGTGACAGGAGGCCTACATGGATGAACAAGGAGCTCCTTGACAAAGAGGAACACAAAAACACAAACACAAAAAGGAAGCCTAAATTAGAGTAGAAGCAGAGAGAAGTACTGAGA
>WAAE01009623.1:0-22375 GCA_013400495.1 Nicator chloris | reverse complement strand
GACACCCAGAAGCAGTTTGAAATATAGCAAGATTACAGGATTATGAACAATAAAACATCAGGAAGCTCTACTTCTTCTCTGTGCTCCTATAAGTAATAATGTTTTTTCTCCATTCTCAATTTGCACTACTTCCATCTTTTATTGTAAATATTTTACTTTCTAGAAGTAGTGGTCAACGTGACAGTTCATCTTTATTTCATGTTAGCAGGGACTCCAGATCTTATCCAGGCTACATCACAGCTATGTGTGTAAACCACTTCAATTTAAATGTACTTTCACTGACCTGGTGAGTTAATTTGCTTAGAAATCATCATTAGTACAGGTGTTCCTTTCCCCAAGATACGTAAGAATCAAACATCTCACATGAAACAGCTTTTCCAACAAAAATCACACAAGATTGAAACCACATGTTAACCAATAATATCAGCAAGTAAATAAAACTATTTTCATTAAGTCTTAGGACTTGAAAGCACTCAAGAGAATCTAGACCATTTTCTGCCCCAAGAGAGTATCAAGTCTGTGTATGAAATTGCTGGAAATGTCAAGAACTACAAACACTACAATATCTTAGGAAACATATTCCATTTTCCCTCTATCTTAATTTGCCATGTATCTAGTTTAATTTACCTGCATTTATACATCTTCTTCACAAAAGACATCCATCTATTTTGAGTTTGCCACTGCATTTTACATATCAAAGAACTGATATAAAAGTTTCAGTGAAGAAAGCCCGGTTCCACTTGTCTTTCCTTGTAAGTCATATTTCCTAAGCACTCATTCATTCTTACCCTTCACCTTGGTGAATAATTCTCTTCATCTGGTCCACACCTTCCCTTAAATGTGACAACCAAGCCTGGTCATACTAAAGTATGACACCATAAAGTGACTCCCTTCTCTATAACTTTGCAGCATTGTCAAGTCACATTCAACCTTAGTGTAACATCAAGACCTTTTTCTCCAGAACTGTTACTTACTCAGTTGTTATTATCATGGTGTTTAGGCAGCAGATATCTCCTAAATTCTATGTGTGGGAGCTTGCCATCATCCCAGTTACTTGTATTCTTTTTCCCTTCTCAGAGCACCTCACAACTTGCAAAGGTGACTTTCAATTTAAATCTTATCCTAGAATAAAACCTCTGTGCTCTTCAGCTTCATCTCAAATGCAAATTCAGTGAGTGAGTCTCTATTCCATCATCCAGATTACTAATGAAAATATTAGTAGAACCTAACCCAGGACTGACTCCTGCCAATCTTCACTGAGTACTTAACTTTCCAGTTATGGAAGCATTGACACCAACCTCCAAACACTCCTACAAAACACACCAGTACCCACCTGACAGAAGATGCCTCAAGACTAAGTTTTACCAGCCTGCTTATATGAACCTCAGAGTTGAGATATATGTCACACTGCTTCCCCACTAGTCACAGAGGAGAAGGGCTAATGGCCTGGCAGACAGAAATGAAGCCAGCTTGGTATAATTTCCCCACGAAAATTTTGTTCTGTTAATCACCTTGATTTGGGTTTTGGTTTTTGTTTTTGTTTGTTTGTTTGTTTGTTTGGGGTTTTGTGTTTTTTGTTTGTTTGGGTTTTTTGGGGGTTTTTTGTTTTTTTTTTTCCTACAAGTATTTCTTTTTATGGGAACTGAGCTAAAGTTCATTTATCTATAACTTTTTACCTGCTTTCTTTCCCTTCCCAAAGATAGGAACTGACTTTTTCCCCTTCCATTCTTTCATGTTATGACTAACCTTCAAAAAAAAATTCTGATGGATAGTCCTGAATATTCCATTAACTGTCAGTAATAAAATCACACTACAGATGACGTGCTACTTTGCTATCAAATGGACTGCTTGCATGTCTCTTGTATATGGCAACATGGAGTAAGAAATTGTCAGTGAGCCAGATTAGATGTCAGAAGGTGCTCAGCATGTAAGGCAGATAATGATCAATCCTTACTATTGCAATCAGTTCCTAATCAGTTAATGTGCCATTAAGAGAAGATTTTTTTTAATAAAACTAAGAAGCCAGTGGTAGAGCAATAGAGTGTTCAAGTCATTGGTTTTCTTCTTCACCTAACCTGACAGCTGTTTGGATCACTTGCAAGTCTTCTGTTGTAAAAATAAAGAGCTCACTGACATTTGAGGTTTAGCTTTACTCATCCATCCTCTTCCTGCAGCTTGAGACATTGACATGACATTAATCCTGAGCAGCTGCTTTATACAACAAAAGGAATTTGTTATGGAGTTATTTTAAAAGTGCAAGTAGCCAATTAATAACCAAATGTATAATTTCAGAAAAACTCTACCAAACACTTAAATTCTTTCCTTACATAGTCACATTAATTTTGATGAAAATTTTATTCTGCAGAAAGAGCCAAATTCTTTATCTGACTTTATTTCTCACATGTGAAGATACTTTAGAAAATAAACAGCCGAAACATAGAAAAAGAAAGGTTTTTTCCTGTCAGACTCAACGTTTTAGTCTTCTGTCAGTATTAGAACAACTCAGTATTTCTACTGTTCCCTTAAGTAAATTATCAATACACTAGTGGTGTTCTGCATGGTCCTCAATAACCCTGAGAATAAACATGACTTATGGACATACATATTCCTTCCAGATGTTTTGTTTCCCATAGTACTCTTGATAACAAAAAGCATAAGCAGATCTTACTCAGCTGGATTTTACCAGTCAATGTCTTTAAATGTGAACAAGGAGAAAAAAACCCCTTAACTATGTCTTCTTTACAGTCGATTGTGTTTAACACTAGCAGATAAGATGGTTTTCACCTTCTACATCTCATACATGCCAAAAATATCTCCAGTACTGTCTGTACTGTATCCATTCATCAGAGAACAGGAGAAGCCAGGGCAATAAAGTTATACTGTCATCAGAAAACTTTGAGAAAAACTGTCCATAACTGAATTAAGTGTCAAAGCAAGAAGATCCTAACACACACAGCCGTTTTTTCTCTTGCACAGACCTTCAGAACAATGTGAAGCTACAATCACCACCAAGCAATACAGCTTACAGAATGGTCAGTGTATTCAGTGACCCCATTTAGTCATCCATGGGGGCTCTCTCACACCATTTGATATTGCAGACTTGTCTACAGCAATTATCTCTAAGTCTCTGCAAAGAGCCCTAGCCAAAGCTAGCTGTGTGAGGTGAAACACTGAATCAAAGATGTAAAACTAATGCCCAAGTGCCCAAAGCCGATGTAGCAACTTATCTGCTGGCCTCAGATATTCACTCAAAAATAAGTTGCAGGTTTTCATGGATTCAAAGTCCAGAAAGGTTTTAATATGCAACAGTTTCTCAAAGGTTGAGTCTGCATTTCCTAGGAATTTTAGTAACTTATCCTAGCTTCCGTTCACATAATCCATGAAAGCAGATAAGCTGAAGTTTTGAATAATGCCATACTTTACAGGATGCTGCTTCTTTATAGAGGTCAAGATTTTGTTTTTCCAAAACAGGAATATCAGAGCAGATCAAGAATATTGCATTGCGTTCCTCCTGAATGCAAGTCATACAAGGAGATTTTATATTTACTATGCAAGTTATTCTTATGACACTTAGTAGGGCTAATTTATACTCATTATATAGGTGAATCCATACTATACACTTCTAAAATAATCACACTTGAAATTAGAACAGGTAAAAATAGCTTAAGGATTATTCTATCAATGAATGCCAGGTAAATAATGACACTGTGCACTATTAGCCTCAGTTGCCCTCCTATCAGTATTTAGCATCACACAGACAATGACTGTTAAGGTCTACTGAAAGCTCCTAAACAGAGGTGAAAGATTTTGAACAACAAAGTATTTATGAGAGACAGATCAAAACCCCTGTTTGCTTAGAGCATGGGCACATCTTGCATACAAATTTTATAATTAGGGGTTTTTTCTTAATTAATTAAATATTAATTTAAATTTTTTTCTTTCTGATGTTTCATATCACTAAGTGAAGAAATTTAAAAATGGGGAGGTTAGGTCTTCATTCTCATAAAATGCCTTTTAAACACTCAGGAGATAAAGTCTGGGACTCTGATTAAACATTTCCCATAGGTCTCCCATAAAAGTCTCCCAGTTCAACATACTACTAATTTTAAAATACGATGTTTACCTTGCAAGGACTCCACTTTTGGACTTCTTCAATATTTCTTAAATCACTACCTTAATGTTTTCTGCATAAAAATGCTCATAGAGCAAGCATTAAAAAAAAGTACAAAACATAGGTCATATCTAAAAAAGCATGAGATATCAAGACAGATCTTTACTTTAGTAGAATTACAGAATTACTTACTGGATATCTTCTCTGGTAGATGTAGTTTAGATAGGGGGAGTAATTTTGTCATGGCTTATCTACACACCCCTTATAACCACACATACAATCCCTGGGATTTACCACTAAAGCACAACATATGGTTCTTTTTTCTTTCTAAGTATGAGGCAGAAGTTTATAACACATGAAAACAGTATGTCTCAACAAACTGGGAAAATGAAGGCGATCATTAAGTGTAGTAACTGCAGTCAGATACATTCATGTTTTCAAAACAGAAAAAGAAACAATTATTTTATTTAACTTCCAAAACACTTGTACTCAAATATTTGGATTGCCTAACTCATTCTTCAGAATTCCAGTAACTTCTAGGTATCTAAAGAGTACAAGTCACTGTTTTGCTCACTTTTAAACTTAAAAACCAGAAATAAACCTGAGTAGAGAAGTCACAGATGACAGAGCAGAAACAGCAGGGTAAAAGCAAAATTTTTGTGGAAGAAAACGTAAGAACTTGCACATTTTCAAACAGGAATGCCTGCCAGGAATCTCCAAGAGCCTCTGGGGGTATTTGAACTGGGCTGTCAGTCACTGGCCAAAGCTGCTCCCATTCCTTCCTAGCCACTGATGCCAACTCCTATGTGTACACCTGCAAGCCAAGAGAGGAAACCTACTGAACAGCTGAAAACCAGATGTCAGGGTATTAAGCTGCGTAGACAGTTTCAGACAATAGATATAATTACTGTCAATGGAAAACATTATCTTAGATTACAGGAAATTTGAAATAAGTGCCAGAAGTGTTCATCAAAGTTCATATCAACACTTGCCTTCGTGACTTAGTTTGTACAGTCCCTCTCATCTCACAAGGGATGGTTAAGAAGCAACCTATGCAAAATGATTTATTGTGATGATTATTGTTTATCTGAGCCAGTTTCTCTTCCGTTCCTTACACATCCTGTTTAAATCCCCTTTGCATTGTTTCTTCTTCCCACCAAAACAGATAAGAAACCTAACTTGATACTAATTATAACCCTTTCCAGACCTAGCTGGCCGTAGCAAAACATAACATACAACTACTACAGAACAATCCATTTCTTGAATATTTTGTGGACGCCTATTTTGCTATTTCTTTTGCTTCAACATTATGCTGCTGGAATTTGAGGTTCTGACAAATTTATAGGGCAAAGCTAGTAGGAGTAAGATCAAATAATGTAAGCAAACAACTCAGGCCATTTTTCATCATGAAGTCATCTTATATAATTTTAAGAATGCCCATCAATTAATAAGTTACATTTTACTGTATAGTCTCATGTAGCTATTATTCTATAAAAAGGATCTTTCACGTATCTGACAGTAAAATATACAGCAGTTACAAATATTAACTAAGCATAAATCATTTCTATGCTTAAGAGTGTCTGATATTCTAATCCCATCACACTAGGTTCTTAATATGAACATCAGTCAGCTGGGAAATTTTACAGACTATCAAAGCATAATGACTAACACAATAGTCCTCTGCTTTCTTGAAGCATTAATTCTCAGCTGCTTGCATGTGACTAAGTGAGCCCTAGTACAGATATCTTGTACTACATTCTGAGGCTCATGTTGCCCCTGAACAGTAGAAGTTCCATCAGGGCCAACATCTGAATATTCAGCTCACAGTAGGAAAAATAACTACATTTTTGTGCAACAAGTTTGGATTATTTTTTATTTCTAAGACACAGGCATGAGTAAAATGAAGCCGTGAAAGAAATTTCAGCCAATAGCAAAAGATGCACCATTTTTGACCACAAAAAGTCACCTTAAAGAACAAGAAAAGCTAAACTTTTAGGATGGCAGTTGAAAGGATTCAATGCAGTTTTCAGTGAATGCATTGAATGAAAAGGATGTCCAGGATAGCAGGTAGAGGTTAAGAACTCTGCTTATACTCTCTGCTGTTACATGGGCTGTATCCTACACTTAAACAATGGGTGGTGGATAAAATGGACACTAATAACAGCTGTCAGCCCCCCCATTTGAGAAACACAGCAACATGTTCAAGTCCTTCAGTCATAGCCCATTATCTATGTTTAATGCAAACATTTGTAATAGTAACCTTACATTTTAGGAAAACAGTAACCATTTGGAAGATTCTGTGAGAGCGACAATTTACCATGCTTTTAAAATGTGACCAAAATTATAGGACAAAAATACCCCATGATGAGCTAGTAAAAAAAGAAAACACACATCTTTCTGAGATGCAGAGACTGGAGGAAGATGCACAAGGAACTTGGAGTGGTTGTCCTCCTCCTTTGTTCTTTCCTTAGCATCTGGTCTTGGTCACTACTAAAGATAGGACCTTGGATTAGACATTGACTCAGTTTAAGTTCACCCCACATAAACAAATTTATTTCTTTTTCATAGCCCCTTTCAAATGCCAAATATAAAGATTGATCTGAGTAGGCATTTTATTTTCCATAAAAGGAAAAGTAATTCTTCAAATTAAAAAGTAATGGGCCTGCTACAAATACAAATTCATTGATAAACCATAATTTGTATTGACATTTTAAATTCTGAATTTGCCCTTACTTTTGATCATGCTGATGTCATTAGCTTTATCTTATATTGCCAAAGTAACCGGTTCCTGTTTCCTAATCAGCTGTGAGACTCATGCATTTTTAAAGGACTGACTCAACAGCCAGGCACACTTTTACACAGACAGTCAAGTTCAAAGAATTTTCTCCAAATCAGCCTCAGTAGCAAGAGCCTGAAAATTTTTGGTAAGTCAGTTGGTTTCATAACTATTATAAAACAATATGATGTTGATCACTCCTGGAATTTAATGTGTAGGCTATCTTCTTTTGTAATAAATTCAAATTTTAAGCAACGGAATCCTATTCAACATTATAAGTTGTCCTCTTGTTTGCACATAGACACATGCATAGCATATGTTATCTCAACACAAACAAGATTATAAAACACATTTTCTTGCAAAACTGATTTCACTTTTACCTACTAAATGCTAAAAAGAAAACAATTCCCTTAACTTGGCTACTAGAGAAAAATATTCTGTTTTCCAGCGAACACTGTGAGGATTAAAGAGTAAACAAAGACTTACTAAATTGAACTATCAACTCACTAGGCATTTAGTACAGGAATGTGTTTCTCTGACTCAGTACTTGGAAGAATGTCCTGTTGTAACTTTTGAAGTTATCATTACATAACCTCCAGCAGTTCTCTTCAGGATTTGTATCTAATGCTGTGGCTAAACACACAGAATGTGGCCAGGAATACAAATTCTGTAGCCCTGCATATATATCACCTGGCTTAATTTATCCCAAAAAGGATTACATTAAAATATAGAGAGCATATTTTCTGAAAGGAAAAAATAGGACCATCAGAAGTCTTGGAATGCTGTAAATCACGGGATATAGCAGTGAAACATGAAGAAAAATGCTCAGAAATGAGGAAAGCATGCATTGCAGAGTCAAGAGTCAGAACAGGCTGAGAGTAGAACTGCTCTCTGTATCTTCGAATGCAGCTACAGTCTCATGAATGAAGCCCAGAACCCTATCAAACTATTTTGAAAAAAAAAAAATTAAGATTCAGATTTTTTTGTAAAAGATTTCAAACCCTAAGTACATAAAAGGAACACAGACTTGTTCTTACAAGAGGAACCACATTTTCTAATCAAATCAAATTGTTTTAGCCCTCTTAGAAAATGCTGGTGTTTAGAAAATCCACTAAGGAGGTAAGAGTGACATTAATTTGACATAGTAATGATTTTAAGCACAAGATCTGTTCTTAAGAAAAATGAGGAAAAAAGTTGTGCTACATCTGCTTATCTAAACTCCAGTTAGTTGGCATTGGTCCTGTGTGGCTACTCCCACACAAGCACTGAATAGCAGCAACGGCACATTTTAATGAGGAATGGAGAGGATTGTGTGAAGCATTTTTGAATACGAGACGCTCTTCAGTAAAATTTATTTTAAAAAGCTGTACAGAATACTAGTTTTGTTTCTTTTTTTTTTTTTTTTTTAAGGATAAAACAGTTCTGAGAAAAAACCCTGTCTTTCCTGAAACAGAACACGCACAATTGCAGTGGGAACGGAAGAACAAGGCAGCATAAACCTACTTATGAGACCATAATCATTAACTGCTAAGGGGTTAATTAAATACCAATGACAGACTTGTAACAAAATAAGTCCTGGTTTTACTTTTGCACATTTTCCACAGAGTGACTGAGAATTAAGGTTCTTAATTTTGTCCAAAATGGTATTTCTTTTTTTTCCTGAAAGGAAGCAAAAGAAGGTAAGGATGGAATATGGCCACTTGACAATAACTCTGAGGTGTCATCAGAAAGTCTGATTTCTTGATGCTTTGTTCGACAATTTATACATGTTTCAGAAGGCTGTTCAGGCAACAATGCAAAGAATACGCTTGTACAAAAGCAGGCAGTATCAGCGAGGCTGTGCGGCGGCAGCAGCGGCCAGGAGCCCCCAGAGGAGCAGGGTGCGCGCTCCCTTTCCGCAGTGCCGGGCCCTGCGGCCTCGGGGTCTCCAGGAGCCCCCAGAGGAGCAGGGTGCGCGCTCCCTTTCCGCAGTGCCGGGCCCTGCGGCCTCGGGGTCTGCAGGAGCCCCCAGAGGAGCAGGGTGCGCGCTCCCTTTCCCGCTGCCGGGCCCTGCGGCCTCGGGGTCTCCAGGAGCCCCCAGAGGAGCAGGGTGCGCGCTCCCTTTCCGCAGTGCCGGGCCCTGCGGCCTCGGGGTCTCCAGGAGCCCCCAGAGGAGCAGGGTGCGCGCTCCCTTTCCGCAGTGCCGGGCCCTGCGGCCTCGGGGTCTCCCCAGCGCAGCGCGGGCGCGCCCCAGGCCCGCCGCTGCCGCTCCCGCGCGCCCGCTGCGGGCCGAGCCGGGCACTGCAGAGCGCCGGGCACCGCTCACACCCACACCGGGCGCGGCCCGGGCGGCAGCGGGGACAGGGCCACCCCTGCGTGTGAAGGACAAGTCGGACTCGCTTCGAGACACAACGGGCACCAAAGCAGGAAACCACATTAAAAAATGTTCACATATTTCCAGTCTTGAATACGAGAGCTGATAACGTTGTAGTACTCGTTGCTTAAGTATTCTCACATCCTAGGAAGATGTACTTTCACTAATAAGTTTGAGATTGATATTTTAGCGTGTAGAACCAATCTTTGTGGTAACTCTAACAGTGGAATATGTTTTCAAGAGAAAAAGAATAATTTTATATTGTTCTTACCTAAACCTGAACGTACGTTCTCTCAAGTCCTAGTCCTCCATGATTACTACTCATGCTACGTCATCCTCCTATATTTTAAATCTGTTCACACAACAATTTCAAATAAGTTGTGAAACAGTAAAATTGATCTAGCTAAACTGATTTTCACAGTCTAAACAATGCATTTGGAAAAAACAATGTTATCAATACCACATATATATTAAAAGCAGAAATGAAAAAGTAACTCTTGCAAGTACGTATTTTCCATTTGTAGATTTATAGTGTATTAACTATAAACCCTATAATCCTTAGTTCAGTTCAAAACCTTTGTAAATTGTGGGCCAGTAAGGAATTGGTTATGCTTGGAGGCTTACAAGCTCTGGAGAGTATGCTGAGTATTCCTGAGCCCTACAGCTCTGACAACAGGCTGTCTAAAGGCACTCAGGAATCTGTTATCAATATAACAACTTTAGAAGCGCAGAAGGTCTTTGTGCATGCATGGGTGGGCTGTCAAAAAGCTGCTGGACTGTTAGGCATGACAAAGCTGAATATTACAGAGTCTAGAAATCTCTGTTTGTGGTGCTCGTCAGTTTTCAGATGTCATCTGCATTGACAAGAACACTCACAACCATGTCCAACAAACGAGCATGCCATCATTTTCAAAGGTATTAAAATAGTTCAAAAGTTCCTCAGCAGCCAACAGCAAGTGCTTAACACTCAGACAGAATCTACTGTAGATGCTGCTGCCCCAGTCTGTACAAGTCAGCCAAGTGTGCCCTCCTGCACCCACAATCGGACTGGCTGGCACCAGGGCAGCACCCAGGGCATGACGAGACAGCAGCCAGAGCAACCACACAGGGTGAGTGCTCCTAGCACTGATCAATGCAGCACCTCAGCAGCACTTGTGTTAGGGACACTATATTCACAGTAACCCCATAAGGCTTCCTCAGTCCTCACATTTCGATTTTCTTTTGCAAGTGAGGTGCACTCCCAGAGATACAAGCTTATACAAAAAAAGCCACAATTCACTTGTGGAATTGTCCTATCGTTCAAAATTAATACTTCAAGCATATTGCAAACAAAACTTGTGTACAAGTAATTATGTACTGTATTCAGAAAGAGGTAGAATGGAAACTTCATTTAAGCACTGACAAAGGCTTTCAGAATAATCTGCAATTACAACGCTTCCACATTGCTGTTTCATTGCGAAGTCAATTATGTTTTCCTTGCCATAAGCCCCCAAGATAATTTTGAGCTTTAGTCAACAGCCAGAAAAATAAGGATATAGTTAGGTAAAAATTGGCCAGTACACAAATACATATAATTTACTGCCAAATTGCAAGCCTTCCAAACATATTAAGAAACAGATGTGATTATGATTTTTATGCTTTGTGATATCCTAAAGGCCTATGCCCATTTCAGTTGTACTGGGTAAAGTCCTAAGAAACCACTGGACTAAAAAACATCACATAACTGATTTCTTGAATATCAGTCTTAGTATATCTGTGGTGGCATTCAAATTTTGTGCTTTTACTGTACTCTACTACATGAGGCATTTTTATTAGGAAAAATATACTGCTGTACTTATAAGTTGAAATTTAGGTGAGTAAATGTCTTTGAAGTGCAAAGATCAAGAAGAGTTTTGTTGCTAAAAGGGAGGAAATGTTTTTGCAGAAACATTTTTCATCTTCAACAAACATCAACAAAACAGGATCTTGTAAGCTTTATCACTAACAACAATGTATCTTGATAATTCCATAAATTCTGGTAAGGTATTACAATGAAAATAAGATTGAAAATCAAAAATTAATGAACTACAAACAAAGTTTTGTAACCGTATGAATGAAGCATTAAGGAGAAACTGTTTGGGAAAAAGATGTACAGAAGTGTGAGGGGGAAAAACAGGGAGGAAGGGAGAGGGGAAGAGAGAAAAGGAGAGACACTGACTCTGAAGTCATAGGTGCAACCTGACAGAAAGAGGTTAAAGGAACTCAACTTGCCAGCATCATCATCTAACTCAGTGTGGGCGTGCTGCACAACCCACTGGGGTTTCAGCCATACCAATGCCTTATGGCTCCCTTACCCAGACAGCTGCTGTACCCTGGCCACACACAGAAACTTACCCTTGCAGAGGAGGAATGAAAAGTCAAGGTTTTATCATCTAAAGAGATGCTAAAAAAGAAAAATCAGATGCTTATGATTCCAACTTTGTTTTCATATAAAACATGTTGGCCTTCTGGAAAGGATTAAAAGAAATCCAAGAAAGCTCTATTAGAGAGGAAAACAATAGTTATGTTTGTAACCCATATTAAATATATGCTATGATGGTTTTGTTATGTCAGATGTATTTTAAAAATCATGGAATGGTTTATATTAGGCATGGACTTACAGAGAACATGAATTCCTAAAGCAAGAAATGAAAACTAGATAAATTTCTTATTTAAGTTCACATTAGGGTAAACCCCTGAAAACAAGCAGAGAGCACACTTTTTAAAATAACATGAAACTGGGTTATTTGTATTCACATTCATAGACTTTCACAGATTTCAAGCTAGGAATTCTGAGAAATGGATTATTTGCACAATGTAGATATTCTACATGTTTTAAATATTAGCATAAAACCTCAGAACCCATATTATTCCAGTAGATTTATCTCTCTAATCAGAATTTGGATTTGCCTAACTTCACAGCAAAACATTCTAGTTCTGATTCAAGAAGTCCTCCTGCATTTATGCAGATCTTTACATTAAGAAGAATATTCAAACCACATGATACTTTAAACGTCTATTTTAAGTTGAATATGTTGACTGGTTAATGAGTTTTTGAATCAGTATCCCCAGTAGAAGCACACCAAAACAGTTGGATGCCAAGGACATTGGTACCCCATTGCTGGATGAAGCTGTTCAAATACTGCCTGTTTACTTTTACCTTTACAACAAAGCTTTATCTGATCATCGGGATTTCTAAACGAAAAAGACAAGAATTTAAAACAAACCCCCCTGTTTGTTAGGTTTGTTAGGCCATTGTTGTTGGGTTTTTTTAAAGGTTGTTTGATCTCGCAGGTCTAATTGCGTTTTTATTGTATATACCAATTTTAAAAATAGCTATTACACAGAAATAACCCAAGTGTATTTTTTAACTTCACTGACTTTGGGGCTTCCTAGCTCAGTTTTAAAGGACTACATCAGGTGCCAAATTTGACTCTTGGGAGTACCTCCTAGGCTCCTTGCATTGATTGGCTCAGAGAAGACAGCCCTTGGCACCACAAAAAGCACTCTAATTAAATGCACAGACAAAGACTAATAAATAGAAAATTTTAAGGAAGAGTACACATAGCAAAGAATAAATTTCATTCTTTACAGCTGTTTCCAGACTCACTTGACAATGGTTTAGCCCCTATAGAAACATCACTGTTCATCTCTCACAATAACTAAACCTGCTGCTCTCACAATAACTAAAAACCTGCTGCTTAAGCTGCTCTTTGGATCAAATGGACAGCACTGAGGCTGAAAGGATACTACCAGTCCTTTGAGATATCTACGTATCAAGCATTTCCCTAAAACCTTTTCAGAGTGAAATAGTCTAATTTTCAAGAAAACAGAAGGGAAGACATTTTTTTTAAAAATCACATTTCTAGTATTTTGCCCTGTAATCAACCTCCAAATTCTGTTGTGTTATGAAGTTAGGCTGCAATTTCAGAGCCTTTATAGTAGAACACTTCTTATTTCTCTAAACGTTTTGGCATAAATAGATATGATCCCCTAGATAAATGCTGTGTACTGCAGACAGAAAACTAAGGCTCAAAACAAGTACAGTGCATGAAACCGCTTGTGTTTACTTAAAGAGTATCGGAAGGCCAGTGATTCTTTTCAGCTGTCCCATTACTTTTTCCCTCCTCAACTTTTGTTTAATTGTTTTCCATGGTCCTAATTAGTCAATGCTCAAATTTGGAAAAAACCAGCAAACGTATAGTCCTGTGCAGTAGATAGCAAGATATTCTAAAGACATGCCACTAACAGTAACTTGGACATCTCTTGATGCAAGACAAAAGCAAACACTTGTAGCAGCCAACTGGAATCAATTCTTTACAGTGACAGAGATGGCTTCCTACAGCTTGCAGGAGGAACAGAGAACTGAGTGTGAAATCACTGGGCACCCATATATATGGAAGTAACATAAATTAGGTACCTCAAGTTTGGTCACTGGTTCCAGATTAACAAAGCACTTGTCCTTAATTCACATAAGCTAAATTTTAAGAGTGCAAGGCAATATAAAGTGTCAAAAGTCAACTGTACTGGTTAACACCAGTTAACTGGTTGCTAAAGTTTGTAACTCAATTCTAAGTGCAATAATTGCCTGTTAAAAATTCTGAAGCACATTTGGTTTCACACAGCCCTCAAAGTATGTGTTTAATTTTGATAGATATAAATTCTTTCCTATTGAAAACCACTGGCAGATTTTGTTCTCACTTTTCACATTTTCAACAGTCAAAAACTCCTTATCATGAACTATACATTTGGTGTTATAGGTACATCACTGCTTACTTATTTTGCTTATTACTACTGTCAGTGTTTTAAAGCTGATACTTAATAAAGACAATAAAGATATAATTCTCATAACTGTTTAATAAATATGAGTAAGAACTTTTAGCAAGATGATCCTATTGGTATCTTTAACTCTATATAGCCCATTTGATTGATACAGTTTATGTATACCACACTTTTCACACTCAAATCTGGATATAAAACACAAGCTTTAGAATTTTAGTTTCAGGCTCTATGCAACACCACTCAGTTTTAGACATCTGCATTGTCTGGCTAAATCAGATTTTAAAGATAGGGGAATTAGAGGCTTTCTCTTCCCAACCAACAAAATTCCTCTGGAGAACTACATTCAGAGATGGTGTTTAAGCTGTGTGCACTGAACAGCTTTTTGGAAGAGTCTTGATTATTTTAACCAGAAAAATAATCTATGGAGGCAAAGCGAAGTCTGAAAAACATTAGCATACTGCTTTGACTTTCATTTCCCTATTTGCCTGTGCTAAGTGGACCTGTTAATATATGACTATTTCTCTCACCTATTTAAATTTACACTGGCTAGTTACTGCAAAGATAAAGCCCAAAGTCTGTAAAGGTTTCACTGAGCTATTGCTGGAAAAGAGCTGACTCGTCAGCAAGGCTAATTTCAGTAGTCACACTAAAATTTCAGTTTTGTCCCACTTAAAAAAAAGAACCTTAGTTAAATGCTATTTAACATACAAAAGTCTCAACTATTCAGTGGTTCTTTTTACACCAGCATTTTGTGAAAACAAGTAATTTGAGGTCTCAACTCTAGAAGACTGTACAGTATAGCAGAATAAATGTAATGGGATCTGTTCACAGCTACATTGGGCTGACTGCAAGCTGGAATTCCTGGATTTCATCTCTGTTCCTCTGAAGTGTTACACATTTAATTTACCTTACCTTTTTTCACTCTATATTATTCACTTATAAAATCAGGGGTTTCTATATATAGCCCAAAAGACATTGCACATAAACTAAATGCTTTCACCATGGGAAAGCAAAGAATTAACTATGAACCCTTGCAGGTTAGGGAACATGACATTAACAAAGTATAACTTATCCAATCTCATCCATGTCACTTAAAATAGCACAAAACACCCCAGTGACTGGTGATAATAGGTAGGGATGAGGACACGATAGTGGGATTTACAAGTAGTATCTTGCTAAAGTCACACTTGAATTTGTCTCCCCTGTGGTTTCCTTTTTAAAAACAAGGATTTGGGTCTGAAGTTTTTTATGTCTGTTCTTCATTTTGTGAACTGTTTTAAATGAAGAAAAACAAATACATTTCCAGCCATGTATGGTATCAGGAGAATTAATTATAAAACACGGATATTTCACTAAGCAGATCCCAGAATCACTTTATGTGTTCAGTTGGAAGGGGCCCACAAGGACCATTCAATCAAACTCCTGGCCCTGCACAGCACCACCCCCAAGAGTCAAACCGTGTGCCCAAGAGTATTGTTCAAACACTTCTTAAACTCTGTCAGGCTTGGTGCTATTTATTTTTCTCCTTTTCCATTTCATAAATTATCAAAATGACCACATGGTATTGGATGTTTCCTTGTAAAGGACTCCTAAACCTTTTGCTAGTATAGAATTTAGTATTAACAGTCATGAAAATATGTAAACTTGCCATAAGTTACATAAAGCAGATCACAACAACAGTCAAAAAACAGACAGCTAGGCAAGACTGTATTAAATGCACAATGGCATATACTGTACTTTCATACAGAAATAATACCCAAGTATGTGAAGCTTCTGATATTTTTAGATTTCCCTTACTTGGTAAACTGTAATGCCTATAAAATTCTAATAAGAGACTAAAGAAATGAACTCCAGTTTAGTATAAATATTTGTTCCAGTGTTAAAAGTAGCTGCACAAATTTAACAACTGTGTAAGTTTTTTCAGAAAAACTACACGTTTTTCTGGATCAACAAGTAAGATTTATTCAAGATAGCAGTCTCATATTTTCATTATTATTAAAAGTATGTAAATATACGTTGCAAAAAACCCTTTGTACTAGCCAGCATAGACTTAGATCAGTAAATCCTTAAATCTTAGGTTTGGGGACTAATAATTTAATATTCTTCCCACAAAACTTGTTTGTGAAGTCATTCATGGGTTTATAAATAGGTGTCATGTAATGTATAAATAGAACCATAAAGAATCCTTTTCTATATTCCAGTAAAGGATGTAATATTCCCCCAAATCCATCCTAGTTAACATCAAACAACTTTGCCTAAAACACTGGAAGAAAACTTTTCATTGAAGCTATAAGCATCCACAAAACAATGAAATAAAATGCAATTAGAAAGTCTGTATTTGCTACCATATATTCATAATAACATAAAAACTTTAACTCCTCTAGATTAATCAAATTAAGTCCTTATATTTATGATAAGTATATAATAGATTAATCCTTCAAATGAAATTCATAACTTGCTTATGCCACACTGTTCTGTCACTACCTCCTCCTTGACTGCGTATTGAACGACTGTACCAGTCTCCCTGTTTATCAAAATACACAAGTGGAAATAAACAGAATAAGCAGCATGCCACACTTTTGTAATATTTAAAGGTATCTAGCTGCTCAAACATGTGCCATAGTTACAGACAGACTGTTTTAAGACTAAGCAGATTCTATTTATTCATTTGAATTGACTTGATAGAAATCCTACTCCTCTCCTAAAGGAAAAGGGTACCATCTCTGAAGACTTAAAATATTTCCTGCCTTCAGTACAACTTCTGTTAAAGAAAGACTTCTCTTCTAGATAGGTCACACACCTTTTTTACCTGCATCAGGCATTAAGTTGCTTATACCAACAGCACACCCCTTCTACCCATATGAAATGGGGGCAGAACTGGGGGGGAACCACACAGAAGTTCCAGTTTAGTCTGTGGAGGAAGATCTGACCCTCTCTTGCACAACTTAGTATCTTCAAGGAGGAAAATCTATATTCTACAAGCAACAAGGAGAAGAGAAAGCCTGATTAAAATGAGTAAGACTGCTAAAGAGAGCTGGGCAGAATTTTACAGCATAACATGCCAATAAGTTCCTATTTCCAAGCTCCATAGAAATTGTCTACAAGAAAATCAATCCTCTATCGTATTCCCTAATGGGGACCTTGACTTCCCCACTCTTCAGAGCAAGAACTTTGGTTCATCAGCCAAGACCTCCACTTTGGTAACTTTCTGATACTTTCAGACCTCTATGCACCAGCTACCTTAATCTGTGCAGCCATGTTCACAATGATCTTTCTAGTACAAGTGAGACCAACAGAGTCAATCCAAAAGTCAAGCACTTATTTCACTGGCATCCTAATCTACTTAGCCAAAAAATACACTTGCAACTTCCTGACCCTTTCCTTAGGAAATTCCAGGATAACTTTTCATATGCCAGCAACTAATAAGAAGAAGTATTAAGAGGGTGACAGAAAAATATTTCTTAGTGAATCTTATAATAAACTGTTGTACTAGGATCCCAATCTTTGTCTCTTTAAAATGGATTCCACGAGTTAAAGAAACTTCAGTGTAGCCAAAGTGTAAATAAACAGGAAATTTAACTAATGCTTAAAAGGGACTCAAAGGAAATTACCAGCCAATAAAACTAGCACTAAAGCCTACCTTTTCCATTTCACAGTTACAAGCAGACATGTTCTTGAGAACAATTGCAGGAGGGCCTAGCAAATGATTTCCATGGTCAGAGTAGTGGTGCAAAGGCTATAAACAGAACTAGGAACGTATTACAGTTAAAATTGAACTACTGGAGTTATATTATGCCCTTTTCTGGCCACAGAGAGTGAAATTTCAAGTTTACTAAGCTATTAAAAGTTTAGAAGACATCAATGTCCTACAGAGCAATGCATTATAGAACATTGTAAGTGAGTCTGAATATTAAAACAGTCATTCTCTACTCAAGTATTACAACCTTGTTTTTAATTACAAGTAAGTACAGGAGGTACAATATTGTGCCAGCATGGCTAGATGGGGTTTAATATGCCATGGGTTAACTGAGGATATATGTTCACAGCCTATTTGTACATATAATGTATAAATTCACATCAGCATGAGTTTGTGTAACAAATCAGCATGAGAACACAATAATTCTTTCAATCAAAATACCATCTCCTGACCAGGAGTTTTGACCCTACATGAAAAAAAGCCCCACCATATTTTTTGCAGATAAGATCTATAAAATATTTATTGTGCAAGACAAGTAATATAATTTTGCATTTATACTATGGAAGGGTGAGGTATAACTGTACTCCAGTATAATGTATACAAACAGTGATAACTTCAAATTAGTACTGTATAGTCTGGAAAATACTTTGCCATTTTTGTCAGAAAAAAAATACAAAATCTAAGTTTGCCCAATGACAAAACTGATGACTATTACTCTGACCTAAGCAACTGGTTCTCTTTAGAGTTAAAAACATTCCAAATTTGAGTAATAAGTACTACTTGTATTAAATATTGTTATAGTAAAAGGTCACCAAGCATTCCAGAAAGTTTAAAGAAGACATATAACAAATATAAGACTACCACTTAGACTTCTGAGACATTCCAAAAGTTTAAACTTCATTAAAAATTAAATATTTCTTGTTTGCATTGTTTCTCTACAAAATATTAGAAGATAATATGAGTGAGAAAAGAAGACAAAGGATTAACAAAAATATTGCTTTAACATTTGAAATTATAATAACAAAAACCTATGTGTTGACAGAGCAGTAAGTCATATTTCAAAATGCACTTGTGGTGCTTTTTGGGGACTCTTTAGAACAGTGAAAGCTGAATGGTTTACTTCCTATTTCTTGTTAGAGCCAGAGAGTTAAAGCTCAAGATTGTTTGGAGTCAGGGAAAGGTTGCTTTAGATCATTAATGGAAAACAAATGGGGGGATCAAGGCAGAGGACAATAGAAAGGAATAAAATGTGTAAAAACTTCTCATTTTTATTATCCTCCCGTGTTAATGTTGAAAACAATCCCTTCTTCGGGTGAACCTAGCTGAGAGTATTGCCCAAAAGCTTACTGCGTTTTAAAACATTTATTTTGTAAATATTTCATGTCAAACTATCAAACTAAAACAAAACACAATACCTTAGGATGTAAGTTTTTAAGAATTATTGCTTGAGAAGACTGGTTAAGTTTCATGCTAAGCAAAAGAGTCTTTTATTACTTCAGATCATTTATCATACCTTTACTCAGAGCTATAAAAAAAAAAAAACACAGAAGGAAACCAAAAGAAAGCAAAGAAAAATAAGGTGAAAATGCTGTCAGTAAACAAATACTTGCCTAAAATGCAAGACGTGGTCAAAACCTGGCATCACTGATACCAATTTATCAAGACACCCTGATTTTGTGACAAATGTGACTGCTATGTTAGTGAGCAGACCTGCAATCTTTCTAACCTGTTTGTGGTAGATCTGCACAAAATAGCAAATTCTCTATACATTTCTACACATCCATGTAACACTTTCAAGACTTTAAATTGCCTAGATCATATTGGTGTTTGATCACTTTTGTTTCTGCAACAAGCACTACTACATACAGAGATGTTGAATGATTTCACCCTTACATTCCTCCTTTTTCATTCTGTAATCTATGTAAAACAAAACATTTTCAATTACTAACATTTTAAGTTACAGGTAATTATTTAAACTTACAGTAGTACAAAAATCTCATGCTAAGGCACAAAATGGGTGCTTAAGATCCTCTACTGACATCAACACTGCTCATTTATTAACAGACTTCTTTAAAAGAAGGTATGAAATTTCATGTTCTTTTATTGGTGGCATAAGTGTTTAACTTCTTCCACAAGATTCTTCAATGATTCATACAGACTAAAACAGTCTTTGACAAACCACTGCATGCATGAGCACAGAGCAAAAATAGCGGCTGACAGAGAAAGGAAATTAAAACAAGCAAAGCAATGTGAACGATGTAGATAAGTGAAATGAAACCAGAAATGAGACAACAGTCTTTTTCACTTCCTTGAAAAATATTTCCTGTTGCCAGTATTTGCAATGATCTTCTTATTGGTATTCATTATAATGGAGGAAAGACCTGTTCATTGCTAAATATTACTTTAAGAACTGAAATAAAGTGGAAGCTTATTGGCATGCTTACCTAAAGGCACAGTGAGTATAACAATGCAGCTTTGAGGGGCTTTTAATGTCAAATAGACAAGCATGTCACATACCTTGTTTCCTGGAATCATTAAGTTAGTAGCATGCTTCCCTCTAATAATAATATGGCAGCTACTGGAGTCAATTTCAGAACAAAAATAGTTAAGGCAGACAGTTTTCCTTTACTTTTAGCTTAAGTTCTAATTTACTTGTTTTATAGACTGAAAAAAGCCTCAATTTAGGTATTTATATAACTGTGAAATATGCTCTACACTATCTATGCACTAGGTCGTTTGGCTTAGACACGCACAATACTTCCCTTTAATACTGATCCAAGTACATGTTGTTCTGGAAACAGTTCAATAGCAGCATTTTCATCGAGAGCCAGAATGCACTCATTTTCCATTTCTATTGTCTTCTGTACTTTATCTTAAGTGGAGAAATATATATTAGTTGCAGCATATTTAACTTAATTTTATTTGATTTTACAGGTGTGCTAATGCATTTGGATAATCTTTAAAGAAACAGCTGTAGGAAATGTAATTATCTTCCGTATTATTTCTTCAGATAATTTGTAGAACAAAGTCCAGTCAAGATAGAAGTTTCAAGATGGAAGTTTTAATCTTTACTAGCAATCTAAATGGGGTCTCAGATCCGGTCTTCAGTTTTATATTCCAAACAAATGCTATATATCATAGTTCACTCAGATCGAGATGACACTGTCTGGACAATCTACTGTTCATNAGTAACACATCACTGTGGTGTACGAAGCCCTGCATTTAGTTTCTGGAGAATCTAGCTTGAGGAAGACCAAAAAAAAAAATTTCATGAACTAGCAAACCAGACTCTTCTGCAAATAAACACAGTCTAAAACCTCTTACTGTGATTTGCTATCTGTGAAAGAGCTTTCTCCTTCCAGGCCTTTTACACGAACAACAGCAGAAGGAATCAACACAAAGCCTTTACATGCACAGGTTCAGTTTAACAACTGTGAGAGGCAAACGTTCATGCTCACTCAGAAAGCAAGAAAACTCCTCTCATGGTGTGGGAATTATGCCCTTTGAACCCACAAGTTTCAAAATGTAAAACTCACTTCCATAAAACAACCATTTTTATGCGAACAATTATTTTGTGTGGCTCCAACACAAAAAATTCCAAGTCTGAAGTTTACTATGAAAAACATTTCATAACATCTTATTTGCCCTTTTTAACATAAAATTCCACAGGAAAGTCAGGCTGAAAAGCACTGCATCACTGAAACATCCACATCAATAGAGAATAGTTAGACACAGCAGCTTAAGCAAGCAAAAAATCAGTATTCCTTCATGTGAAATACCAAATATTTTGAGTTTTTCCACACAGGAAATTATTAGGCTCCTGAATAAGACATTCATAGCTCAGCACAAGCCATCCATTACTTTTCATGAGAGGCAGAACAACACAGTGCTGAGCAGAGATATCTAGATTAACTGCTTCTGTACTGATCCATATTTAGAAGCCGTAAAGTTTAATTCCTGGAATGGCCTGCACAGGCTGCTTAGCCTATCCACAGTGCTGTATACAAGTACCCCTCATCACAGCATCTGAAGTTTCATTTTCCTCATCTGGTATGATTTTCAAAGCTTCAAAAGCTTCTTTACATCTCCCATCCCTGAAAACACTTTCTAAGCCAGTTGGTTTTCAGTAAGCATTTTTTTAAACCCTGTTCCTTTGAATCATTAAAAAATATTTTATATATGCTGAACATCTACAGATAGAGGAATTATAAACAAACCTTTAGAAATTTACCTAAACAGTGAGACCTCTGACTACAAAAGCCTTTTATTCATAGTAAAACTACCAGTTTTCCCTTGGTTAGTTTGGCAAACTTACTGATAACTTTTTGCAACACAATACTTTGTCTGCTTTGCACTTGTGATACTGAGGGCTAACTATATCCAAAAGACTTTTTGTCATTCTGCTCTATTCCTAAATGGAATGGACTCATAACTGACTAAAAGCACTTCCTCATCCACAGAACTTACAGAATATGTTCAAATAAGTTCTATAAAACCCAATTCATTTCAATAGTTTTATAGCTTTTAACTAGCTGTATATCTATTAAATAGATGCAGCAGACCAGTTCTTAAATCTTTGATCTGTTTATAGGCCAAATGACTCTACTGTTTATTCCAGCCAAACTTCTACTAGAAAGT
>WAAE01009621.1:0-28018 GCA_013400495.1 Nicator chloris | reverse complement strand
TTGGTGTTACTGCAGAGTCCCATTTGGGCACTGCTTGAAAAAAAATAAAGTGGCATTAGGCCATTGGTAGTTAACATACTGAGTATGGCTACTTTACATAAGGCATTTCAGCTGTTTTGTGTTCCAGAGATCAGAGACTAAAAGTTTAATCAGTGAACATTCCTGCAGAGAAAATGTCCGGCGGAAGCTGCAGAATACAAGGCTCTCACTCTCTGAAGTTTCTTCATATATAAAATCAAACTTGGTACATCTGTAAACATCTTCATGTGAAGTTCAGCATCTTTCCTAATTTTGTGTTCTGCTGTAGTATGTGTCATTTGAATGGATTCTTTTTGTTCACTGGATTAGTCTATAGAAATTTGTTTGTAGTAGAAACAAAGGGTTTCGAGGAACAAATGAAATTTGAAACTACAGAATTTGGAATAGGAGAAATCACATTTTTAAGTGGTAAATTCTCAGCTGCTAAATACGGTAACTGTTATTTCACTGGCATTTTGTTTGTCTTGTGTATTACAGTCACTGGAGAAACATGCAGCATTAAAGATAGCTACAATAACAAACTTTTAAGAAGTTATTGGAACACATTGTTATAGCTGCTCTGATTGATATTCTTAGTGTACTCATGTCTGCATATTTTTGTTTTATTGACTGCTTACATATTCTTTATACAAAAAAATCCATGTGTCATTTAAATAGGGGATAAAGGAACTTGTCAGTTTATACTATTTGATTAGTTACCTTGTATGTAATTTGCTTTAAGACAAATAAGCAAAGTGATAATATAAAGCGTAGATTTTTTTCTTATAATCAAAACTTCTGGCATTTCCAGTTTTGTTCTAGTGCTGCTTAATTATAATGTGTAGCTAGACTTTATGGATGGGAGTGGTTTTTTTCCTTAGTAGATAGTTAATGAATTTTTAAAACAGTACTGTATAATATTGATGAACAGAAACAAAGGGTTTTGGAAAGGTTTGTCTGCATAACCAGACTCAAAAAGCATACTTTTTCAAAAACATATAATACACTGAGCAAAATGTGAGTACCAGAGAATAATTTGTGAGTCTTTAGAGATTTGATGATTAAAGTTTTGGACAAGTTGTTGTTTATTTGGTTTTGTTCTGCCTTCTGTAGGGGGAGAGTGCTTTTTTATGTTTTTTTTTTTATTCTAGTAGGTGAACCATTGCACTTACAATGTGGGGAGAAAAACCCACAACTGCTGAATTGTATCTCGTAGAGCAATTTTGGAAAAAGCAGTGAACTGACACTGAAACGTAGATGTCACTTCTAAATGCATCTTTGCACTCATTGGGTGATGAGACGTGTATAATTATATCTTACTGTTTGATCAGTGTCAGATACAAAGAAAAGGGTGTAGCTCACCAATTCTCAAATGCACTTAACATTCAAGTTAGTTCAAAGGAAGTTCAGTGTCCCTGTCTATGATAATTTTGCCTGTGCACTCAGAGGTATGTTTCTTCTCAGCCTCTTCTCTGTTCTTCCAACCAGCAAAGAAGAATGTAGCAAAGCATTGGTGAGGTGGCCTAACTTTGTGTTTGAGTAACTCTGACTACCTCCCAAAAAGTACTTTGACTGATGTCCTTAAGTGGAGCTCATCAGGCTCAGTTATTTCAGAACCTCATGCTAGGCCTATATCCTCTTTCAGATGTGAAAAGCAAGAGCTTTATCAATGTGTATCAAGTTTGCCAGGGAGAGTTTGAAGGAGAAAGGAAAAAAGAATCTTGTAGTTAAAGTTGGAAAACCTAGAATTAGCATAAATTTTCATTAGTCTTTTCCTCTGAAGAAGCAACTCTGTTGCTAAAAAATGGAGGAAATATGCTTCCAGGGAATTCCATATATTATACTTTTGAACTGGAGACCTGACACTTCCTAGTGGCTTTTGCTGAGTGTGTAATGTTACTTCTCAGGGCATAGTCTATTGTAGTGAATTAGGGTGCATTTTTACAGTTTATAATTATTAATTAAAAAGAAAAAAAAGCTAAACATGTAACTGCTTTTAATTTTTTTTTGTCTAGCATATTTTATAATCTACCCACATGCCAACACTGTACCCAGTAATGTACAGTAGACCTCCCCATCTCATCTGCTTCATATTTTTATTCTGTATCTTGAATTGCTGTTGCAGTCTTGCAGGAAGCTCCTGACAGTTGTTGGATTTACTCTCTGAGTTTCCTAGTCATATTCAGTAGAGTAGTTAGTGTCTCAAAGTATGTTGTAATGATGGGGAGGCTTTTTACAGCATCTGTGTTGATGCACCATAGGTCTTAGATTCAATATTTAAAACCCTTTTGTTAGGATTCTGAATGCTCAATCTTTTTTGATAAACAAAATCTTTTTTCTTTGTCAAACTCTTACATGCAACAGAGTTGTTCTGGAAAACAGAACTGTTAACCAAAGTCTGGTTTGTTAAACATCTGCACCGTGTGGAACCTGCTGTACATCCTACTGTATAGACAGAGGTGGGGAGAACCCACAGTGAGGTGCATATTTTCTTCACGGGACATTTTCTGAATGGAATATAATTATAGTTAAACAAAGAGCTTTTCTTGGGTGAGGTACACGTCTGTTCATTGTGAATAAAGTTATGAAATTGGTACATCATTAGTATGGTAAAATTTTGTGAATGGCTGCATGTAATGAGTAGATAAACGGAATGTGGTTTTTTTAACCTGTTACTAAAAAAAAAAATCACTTAAATGATATGAGGTACCAGAATTTTTTTTTACTGTACTCATTCCCTTTTGTACCAGTTTTTCTTTTTTGAAATGGCTACATTTAAAACTGGGTAGTCATCCTGAAAAGTGTTCTTGGGAACACACTTCATATAATCTCATTACTTTCATATAATCAAAATAATAGATGTCTTAAATGTTTTTAAGTAACCTTAAGATCCAAGGTAGTGACAGCGCTACAGTATTCAAGTGAGCCAATAAACTCTAATTTTGTAAAACCATCATGTTCATCAAAGTACTATTCTATGTAGGGAAATGTTTATTTTATCAAGATATGTGCAAAAATATTTAATTCTCATAGCTTTCTTATTAGGGGGATATACAAATAGTTTTTTTTTAGATATACAAATAATATTTTGCAATATTTTTTCTATGGAAAATTCTCAGATGCACAGTTGTGACCATTGTAAATTTTACGTGGATTTCCAAGATAAATTAGATAAATCATACACTTTGTAGCAGAAAGACTAAAATTATGAGAGGACAGTAAGACACTGGAAAGTAATCTGCTAAATAACCAATGTTACACAGGATAGTGAATGTAAAGCATCAAGTTTGTTTTTCACTGGTCTTAATTTGTCATAGGATGAGTTCCTGTCAGATGGGGATTATTTTCTTTTTTTCTTTTTTTTTTTTTTTTGATAATCAGTAGAGAATTTATCTGTGAATAAATTATCTATATTTATTCTCCCACAGTAAGTGTGCATGTATGTGTGAATGGATGGATGGTGGATGAACTGTATGTATGTCCTGTGAACAGTGCAAAAATTACCAACATTTGGCTGTCTGCTAACAGACTCTTCCATGGATGACATGGCCTGAGTCTGAGTCTAGCATAGTCAGTTGTCTGCTGAAAATAGTGAGATCTATTGCTTCCCCTCTCTGTCTTAATCTGCCTAACTGTCATGATACTTGGGCAAATGCCTGCACACACCAACCAAATCATTAGTGGTGGTGTTTATTCCAAGTGCTTGTAGAGAGTATTTGAGACTGTGAAAGAGTTTGTAAGGTCTTGCAAGCTGAGAAAATTTGGGTGTGCTCAGTCAATACCCAGGGGATACTTTTCACGAGTCCTCCAGAAAGGAAATGGACAGGCATGTTTTGGATGAGTGCTTTAGCATCACAGGAGACTGAGAAAAGTATAACTAGTGACTTAAATTGATATTTAAATAAAAACAAATAGTCTTTTTGGTACTTTGTTTTTTCTCACGTTCTTTTTGTAAAAATAAATCTCATAAAATATTTTCAGAATTACTCTTCATTTTGAGTGTCTTCTGATTTTGAATTACTGGACTTGAGAGTTTTTCTTAAAGGAAACAGTTTTACTGGAAAATGCTAGCACCTTTCCTGTTTCCTCTTAGACAATGTGATTCTTTCCAAGTGTTCTAAAATGAGCACCTGAAATCACAGGGCATTACTGAAAGTATTGCTCATCAGCCTAAATGCAAAGCTTAAAAAAGCTTCTCTCAAACACTTCTTGTTTTCTTTCATTTTCTCTTACTAGCTGCTAGGTAGAAAGAATATGTAAGGAAGGCTATAGTTGATATGAGCAATCTTAGCTTACTTAATTTGGGTGTTCATTAGTTCAGAAAGGAGTAATAAACCCACCAGGGTCTCTGTATAGAAGTAATTTGCAGGATCTGGTTGTTTGTGATATGAATGCTTTATTTTTACATTTACTGAAATGAGTTTCCACATTCCCACCAATTTCATTGACTTCAGATCAGGCCATGCTGTGGAGAGAGTATCAGTCTCTACCTGATAGCTATGACATATTTAGTGTGATGAATTGTAAGGGACTTGTTTGTCTTTCACAAATGGTTGTATTTATGGCTTCAATTAAAAAAAAACAAACCAACGTTTAGTGTAGTGTATAGTCATTGGCACTGTGGAAAAGGAGCCCTTAAGGTTACAGAATGTTAGAGGTTTAAAAGGGCAGCTAGAGCAAAACTAAGGGTACTACAGGGTATTAGTAGCTAAGAAAGTTTTTTCCCCTCTATTCTCTCCTCTCCTTCTCTCTCCTTTCTCCCACCTCCTGCCCCAGCTCAAAACTCCCCCTTCTCTCCCCTGCTTCCATGATTTTTCATCTTTTCTAGTGGCAAAAGTTTCATACAATATACCTGTGTGCAAACCAGGATAACACTTTAATTTTGGAAGTGTTGCATATCAATAGCAAATAGATACCAGTGCTCGAGGTTTGTGCAAGATATTTAGGGATTACTGGTGAGGTTTTAAGTGCTGTGTGATAACTGATGCAATATTGAACAGAAATGTCTTAATAAACAGTGGATGGCCTGAGTGTTGCTGTTCTGCAGGCATGCTGTCTGCATTTATGGTCAACAATAAACTGCACATTTGTCACCCCTCCATCTCCACAAATGCTTATCACTAGCTATCAGCTAATCTGTTTTGTAAAATGCATCTACATAATGTTGATTTGAGATGTTCTACAATTATTTGTGGTTATCTAGTACTGGATAAATTCCACCATGCCTTTAGTCCTTCTTCCGTGAGCCTGGCCAAGTATAGATTTTCATAGTTACAAATCTGGTTTTGGTGTGAAGGGAATTCGAAATTCCACCAAATAAAACATGCATTTTCCTGATGTCTAGTTAGAAACATAGAAGGGCATCTTAGCACTGTTTTCCAGTTGTGCACACTGAGTTTTACCTTGTTTATCTCAAATATTTTGTATTGCATGTTAATTAAATTTTTGCATATCCGAGTAGTACAAAATTACTTACACCCTTACAGTTCTAACTATTCTATGCAGATATCTTCCAAAATTTACAGGTACAATTTTAGTGGTGGTGGTTGGTAAACAGATTTTTTTCACTTATTTATCAGCAGACTTGTTTTTGTATGTATTAGTGACAAAATGGACTAAGCACCACTGTAAGTTATTGTATTTCTGTAGAAAATGGAAAATAGTGTAATATTGTTTTTGTTAAATGTTGGCAGTTTATAAATAAACTTTTCATCTCCTAAAAAACCTTTGTTTTCTGACAACACTGAACTCCATTTTCATTCACTGTGCAACAGACACCCCTCGTAACTGCTAATCTCTTTGGGGATATGCTTCCTTTGACAGGGGCGTCACCTTCTCTTATGAATTGAATGACGATAGCAGACTTACTTTTGGTTCTTTTAAGTACTGACACTTCGGCCTTTTTCAAAAGCTTTCCTAGGTCTTTGTTCAAGCTTAGTTTCTAAAAGGACAGAGATGAACAGAAGTTAGTTCTCTGTAAGATACTTTTTTCTGGTAATAGACAGCTGGTTACACTGTCTAGAGTTGCAGAACCTGGACAGCTGATTGCTGCTTATGTTCCTCTAACTTTTTAAAATTTCAGTGTGATATTCTGTGATGTGCTTACCTTTTTTAAAATCTGGAATCCACCAGAATAGCTTGTGCCATTTTTTCAGGTTCCATACAATTTGTATGCTGTTACAATTGAAGGGAAAGCATTTCACAGATACTAAAAGCAGGTAATTGACCTCTTGTGTTAAGAAAATATACCTTCTTTGATTCATATTAAAGATAGATGTAATATAGAAGTACTACTATACACGGTACTTTGATTCCAGTTGACTGCCTTTAGAACATAAATTCTCCTGTATAAATTTTATGAGACTGCCTGAAGAAGAACCCTCCCTAATCTGACCCCTGATCTGAACAGGATGAAAAGATACTTCAGGTATGCTCATTTATTTTTGTAAACTTTCTAATTATGCACATACAAATACATTAACAGCTGGATCCATAGTGTTGATCTGCAGTTAAGCTCTTCAAATAGTATTCTACTTAATGTATAGTTCTGTGATTTCATTTATGAAAAGTTGTTAAATTTTTTGCCAAAACTGACTTAGATGTTTTCATCTCTTTCATAGACTTGAGTGAATGCTGCAGCTGGAGGTCCAAATATTTCTCAAATTTACTTGAGGGTTTCTAGGACTGTCTTGTCATCTTGTTATCTTGTTCAGATATACAGGGAAAGAAGTTAAAAATACTTCTGCGTGGTCATTCTCTTCTGCTTGCACTTTGTAATAATTATTTGTTCTCTGACATAGGGCTTCAAGGCTTCCACTGTTTTCTAGTTCCAGTAAGTCTAAATCTTCCACAGCTACTAATACCCCTTTAGCACTACCCCTTTAGAACTTCTTTGCTGGATACCAGAAGGTGGTGTCTGCTTTTCCAGAAGTGCAGAGTATGTGGTTGTTAACTTTGTAGTCTGTTTGGGCTTCTGCACCTCTGAAGTCAGACCATGGATTCACCACTTCCCTTGTAACCAAACACTGGAAGCACTTAGAGAACTACTTTTCTGCAATGTCTGCTAAAGAGGTAAGAAAAGAAGTGGAAATGATATGTCAAGAAGTATCAGTAGAGAGTGGGTAAGTTTGTGGGGCCAGGCAGCCATGAGAGTTGCTCGCTCATCCTCCCCTGCTACCGCTGGGCAGCAGAGAGGCTGTGGGTGGATCTCTGCATCCCCCATGGATCCCCATGGGCTGCAGGGGCACAGCTGCTTCACTGTGGTCTTTACCACAGCCTGCAGAGGGATTTCAGCTCCAGCACCTGAAGCACCTCCTCCCCCTCCTTCTCCACTGACCTTGGTGTCTCCATGTAATTTCCATCACATGTTCTCACCTCCTCCTCTTCTCTGACTAGAAGGAAAACTGTGTACACTTTGTTTCGATTTTCTTCTTAAATATGAAATCACAGAGGCATTATGAGCCTCTCTCATTGGCCCAGTTTTAGCTAGCAGTATGTCCATCTTCAGAGCCATCCAGGATTGGCTCTTCTGGACATGGTAGAAGCTTCCAGCAGCTTTTCACAAGAGCCATCTTTGTGTCCCCCTGCTATCAAGAACCAGGTCATGCAAAACCGATATAGAGGCATACCCTCTAGTATATATACATGTATATTTTTTTTTTTTTCTTCTTTTTTTATGCTGAAGTACCCTTTGCTGTTGTCTTATAGCTCAAAAGATGATAACAAAGATTTTTAGGTGCGCAACCTGTGAAGTTTTAAAGGTCTTGCTTTCTTTCACCATTTAAAGTTGCTTGTTTAAACAGAGGTATTAATCTGCCTGACACCTCTGTCTGATTGGGAAAAGTAACATAACTGAAGTTGCACTTAGTGGTTTCCATGGCAATTAGTGATTACCAAGTGGAGTCAAACAGAAGATATGAAGAGAAAGATCAGTCTGGGCATTATCATTATCCACTCTAAAACTAAAAGCTTACATCTTTTAACACATAGAGGCATGAAGCAAAGTAAAACTAAAAGGCATCCGAGTTCTGTCGTGTCATGCCAGGTTAACATGTCTGGGGATGCCTTTTTAGCTGTATGGGACGTGACTGCTGTAAGCCAGCAATATTTCTCAACACTTCAGACAAGCTGGTAAAGCCATGAAAATTCATAGCCACTGATAATCTGTTGATCTTCATTTCTTTCCTCGTCGAGGTGTCTTCACTACTGAAGGACAATATGGCTTTTTCTTAGGAAAAGGGGGAAAAGAACCTCTCTGTGCATAACTGCTGTCTTTACAAGGTGGTGTCTGGCTGTGTGTTACAAGTAACTGGTCCCTTTTGTACCCCTTGCTGTCTACCACTGTCCACTAGCTCCCCATCCCCATTCCAGCACATCCTTCACACGTCTGGACAGGTGCACCAATCGCCTTGGACACCCCAGACTCTCAGGTTTGCATCCTCATCAGTTGCAACTTTTCCAATTTGCCTGTGGCATTTTAGTAACCCATCATTTAGGTTTGTTTCTTGTCTTTGCCTCAGTTAGTTCGTCTGTTGAGTTTGTGTCTCTCTGTGCTGTGTTTGTGGCTCCCCATTTACTTGTTATGCCCTTTGGTATTGGAAATCTCTTTGATCAGATACCTATAAGGGGGAAGAGACACCCTCCCTTTACATATCCTTGCACAAACAGGTTTGCCTGTGTTCCAGGAAAGCTGAAAACCTTGCTTCAGTGTAAGTTTTTTTATCCCCTGACAGCTTTATTCTTTACTTTCTGAAGCCTTTTCACTTTGTCTGGAAAAGTAAAAGCTTTCAAAAAGTCCTCAATTAATAGCTTTATTGTTTCCTACAGTCCCATGAAACACAGGCTATTCAGTTGGGTAGTGCTTAAATTGAATTAATACAGAAATTAAAATTCACTTTCCAGCTGCTCATGAGATTCAAGCAGTAGTTGCACTTTTCCCTGTACGATGGTGCAACCACAGAAACAAAGGGAAAACTGCAACTACTGCTGGAACTGTCATTGGAGGTGAGGGTCGCAGAGCTGAGAAGTAGTTTCTAAGTGACTGTAATAACGATGGAAAGGGAACAACATGAAATATAAAGAGATAAATTCCCTTCTGTCTAGAATGACTTTGGGTTGTCTCAGTTGTCAGCTGTCATGTCAGCAGTTGGTCTTCAATTGATGAAGAGAACATACTTGCATTAATTAAGTGGGTCCACTGGGTTAAAAATAGGGATGCAGACTTAAATGCTTATTGATACACAGCATGTCAAAGCTGGCTGCACTGAATCATAATTAGGAACATGAAAATTAACTGGGAAAATGTAAATTCTTTGCTATGCCTGCTAGCAGAACTAAACACTGCAAATTTACCAGCTTATCCGTTAAACTGTCAGATCGCACTGGAACAGAAAGTAGCACTGGAACACGCTGTTGACTCTGGACATTGAGGGGGGAGAAGGGAAATACTCCATGTCCATTCCTCTCTGATTAGGGGTTTCCATAAGGGAAGCAGAAATATGTAGTATATCTTTCTTTAAACTTGGAGGGCAAAGGAGGGCATGACAAACCTGAATGTACACAGAAAGTAATATGGGCTCACCACCCCGAAGAGTAACCACAGAGAATGAGAGACCTGCTTTACCACTGCATGAAATGGGCAGACAGACCTGCTTGTCTGGAAACCTCAAGGCTGATATCCTTTGTGAAGGATAAAAGCTACTTTATGGCTTCTGTGAGTCTGGCCATGTCAGAAGGTTGAGCCTTCCTACATCTGTCTGTGTGGTAACTAATTTTGCAAGACATTGTCATACTTCTTTTTATCTCAATTTTTTATTTTCTGAATCAGTGAATATATTTGTTTGGGGTTTTTGTTTTGTGGTGCTGCAGGTTTGATAGGAAGAATAAGGTGTTTGTCCCCACTCAGGCCAGGAAGACAACTGTGTTTGAATATGATACATTAATTAACATTAGCATACTATTAAATATGCCAAGCAGCATGGCATGGCACAAAACAGGAGTGATTTGTTTTGTTTTGATGAATCTGTAGGAGCCGGACAGGATTTAGCTGTGCTTTTGTGTTTAGCACCTGACTGCTATGACTTTTGTTCTGGAGGGTTTAAGTCATGTCATGTGTTGTGAAAGGACTCTTTAGTTCTACCAAAGCAGACAATTTCCCTTTCTGCACTGTTCAGTGCACCACAGGTCCTGCTAGGCACCCAAAAAACAAGGAACAGTTAGTGGCCCTATATTTAGCAACATACAAATTCGTTAATGCAACTTCATATATAAATCCTGTTGAGGAGGTGTCAGGGACGTGGCTCTCTAGTCTGGCTCTTGGCCTCCATAGGATATTGGTCATGCACTCAAGGGGAAGAAATTCAGTCTGCATGGAAATTTTTTATTGCACTTTGAGTGATCTTTGGAGTCATATGCTTTTCAAAAAGTATATATATGCACGTATATATGTGTATTTTGTGATTGCAGTTTCTAAATTCCACAAAACCAATAGCTGGGAAGTATTTGCTTAATGAGTAACAGACCTAATATTTACTAATACTACAATGTTGTAACTGCAGTAAAGAATCCATGGCATTTTTCTGATATACCACATATATACCACAGTATTCAGTCTTACTATTGGTAACTTTTCTGTGAACACATTTCATACAGAAAAAAATTTCACAGGTTAACTGTTTATACTCCTGCCTCCTACAATTCATTTAAAAAGCTGCTACTGAAAGTAATTTCTGCACATACTGTTTTCACTACAGCCATGGCTCAGGAAGGTCTCTAAATTACAGTTTCTGGCCACTTCCTTTTTCATGTCATTAGTTACATAGTAACAATTAAAATGCAAATGATTTACAATTAGTGGTGTCTTGAGGTGCATTAAGTATCTATAAAGCATAATCTTCAGTACAGATCAATATAAAGAAATAAAATAAAGAATAAAACTATAAATACATCCAGGCTCCATTTTAATAAAAGTTAACACAAAAAAAGCACTTCCTTCACTCTCTTAACATACTTCAAAACCATGGCAACAAAAAATATCTCAAGAGATAAATCATAAAATATCAGACTACCTTCATCTAAAATTGAGCTGAAGAAAAGTTAAAAGATTGCATGTCATCACAGGAGTTTGCTACATCTTTACTGCACAACTAGCAGACTATTTAAAGGAACTATGCTGTCAACAGTTTAAATCTGCCCACAACTCTCCTAAGGCTGACAAATATGTAGACCTAGGATTTGCTCTTTCTTCTGTTTTCCTTCTTTGAATACAAAATGTGAACGCACCTGTATATGTAGTTTGACAAGGCTGAAATTTCCTCAGCAAGATAATCAAAGTTCCTATTCCTCTGGCAAAAGCTGCCTTTCACCTTACCTTGTTCCATGTGCTAATGCCGGAACATTTCTCGCCTAGCCATCCACTGACACCTTTCAATCATGTGCACTGCCCACTCTTTTCACCTCTCCAAATGACAGTGATTCTTCAACCTGAACCAGCAATCTTATTTTGCAAGAGCAAAAGATGTTAGTGCATGAAATACATCTTCCTTCAAATTCACTTTACAACTCGTTTGTTGCTGCCATATATCACATAGTGACTAATGTTAGTTGTCCACTAAGTAAAGCTTTTCAAAGTGGAGGGTATAAAAGGATCTTTCCGTAGTGAACATAACAGATGTATCTGAACTTGGCCTAAACAATCCAGCCTCCTGGGCTAATTTGACAAGGAGGAGGCTCCATTTTCAGCCTTCAGTCACATACAGTCACTCAACATACAGAAGTCCATTTATTGCTATGTTTCACCATCACCTTAAAAACCAGACTTCAGGTATATTAATAGCTCTTATTATTTGAATGAAAGTAAATACAAGTGTATATGCAAGACTAGACAGATCATTCTTTTAATTTAGTCTGTTCCTGTTTTTTTTCAGAGAACATGAAGGTTATTTCAATTTTCCACAGGGCTTTATTACCCAATTTTATTCATTATTCAAACCACACAAATATCCCTGAGTGCTGACAGTGTCTAGTGTTGGCTCTGCTAAACCTTCTTTATTTCACTTGCTTTATATTTGAATAAAAACAGTTGACTTTTTTTCATTCTTACATTTGCTCCCTTGGTCTGAATACAGGCTGCTAGCTGAATGATTTTCTCATTAATTTGGAGTAAGTTAAGCTGGATTGGGTTTTTTTGTTCTGTTTTTTTGTATTCACTGAGCTTTGACCAAGACATCCACTACCTCAGACTTGTATTGTATTCCTACAGCATTCTCATCAGCAAGGTATCACAGTATTATGAGACTGACACATGAAAAGGGATCACATACAATTACTGTCCATTTGAAAATAATTTTTTAAAATCAGTTTCACTGGCACTTCTCTTTCAAATGGTTTTGAAAGGAACACTTCCACACTCCCATGCAGTATGGTGAGGCTTAAGGTATAAGTTGCAATGTGTTCAAACAGCAGGTCTGATATAATTGATATACTTTTTGCATAATATAGCTAACACTGTGACATTTAGGTTCTTCAAAGAGCAAATGGTAAAAGATTGCACCTGACATCTGTCACAAACATCACCTTGAAATGACAAGACTTGCAGCACTTTCTGAAAGTCCCCATATGCAAGCGATGCTGGATTCCCTTTGTTAGCAGAAGGGAGCTTCACTCTTCTCAGTGCTTCTGAGGATCCTTGGGTGTATCTCCTTTTGCTCTCTCTTGGACCTCTTGGGGTTAATAGTGGAAGAGCCTCAACTGAGGCTGAAAACTTGCTGAAATCCAAAATCAGAAGGACAGTAGTGCCAAATCATTAATTTAAAATGTGAAATTACAGGCAGAAGGCCTTGTGTCCTGGTTCCAGCCAGGACAGGGTTAGTTTTTGCAGCAGCCAGGAGGGGCACAACCTGGACCTATAGGTAATTCTATACAACCTGATGCCGTGTACAGGGGCAGGTGGAAGGGGTCTCTTCCAGTCAGGTAGTGGGAAGTGAGTGGTAAAGGGTAATATTGTGTCTGTGTGGTGAACACATGTGAATCCTTCACCTGTCTTGTACACTGTTATTAATAATGTTGCTGTTACTGTTCATTTATTATCTCATTGCTGCTTCCAGTAAAGTGTTCTTACCTCAACCCGTGATCCTTGCCTTTTGTACCTCTAGTTCTTCTCTCTAGCCTTCTGCAGGGATACGGGGAAGAGAGGGGGCTGGGAAGTGAATGGGCAGTGCATGGTTTGTAATGTCTCAGTGCCAACACTAAATTGTGGAATACCATTCCTAAACCATGACACTATGGGTTAAAAAACTGGACCTGAGCCTTCTTCTGGCATGGTTTTGCCAAGCAGTTGGGCTGATCACATAATTTATTTCTATGGCACTGCATTCAGAAGTACCTGACTCTAGGAACAGCCCACCAGTGAGGACAACATTTGGCTTGTTGCTGAAGTCATGAACAATCCTTATCAGAAAAAAATCTAGTCGCTTCATTACCTATGGAATTAACTTAGGGTTTTTTCACATTATGTAAAGCAAACACCCCAACTTCTTGGGAACAGTGACTAATGTTTGAAACAGCACTAAAAGACTTAAAGTGGTATTGAATCTCAATTAATTAGAGGCTGTATTAGTCATGTGCCATAAAATATATTCAAAGATAATGCAGAAGCAGCATTTATAGAATAAAGTGTTTGATTTCTTCCAATACTACCTTAAAGACTACACCTATCTAAGTGATAAAGAAGAGCATCCTCCTTATGCATGTGGAGATTGCAGGAGTGCTTGGAGGTATGTTAAGGTATCATTCTCTGACATGGAAAATCACTTTATGAAGGAAACTGCCTGTGGAACCTAAGTGTTTCTTATGCTGCTAAGGAGTTACAGACAGATTGGATGAAGGGAAAGTGAAATTTTATATGGGAAGTCAGAATAGTTGACAAAATTGGATTTTTGTGCTTGAAAACCATAGATCTGATTCCATGCTATTGACTTAGCTATTTCAGACTAAGAAGCTAGTAAAGAAGATGGTTGAGTTTAGAAGATACTGTTCATAAAACTGCCTTCCTTTAGTTCATTGGTCCAGAAACCCACCTATTTCAGTACCAGCAAGCACCCCTAAAACAGCCTACTCTTTTCTAGCAACAGGTAATGCACACACCACTAGAGTCAGTGATTAATGCTTTTTGAGACATGAAAGCTGTTATCCTAAGCTTTCAGACAGCAGACAACATTCATTTCCATCCCTTCGGGCTCCTGAGCTATCTGACCTTAAAAATGTCAAGCTTGCAAAGGTCTTTTCAGCCTGTGAGAGCTGCTTTGCTTTTGGCCCAAGCCTGAAAATAACAAGTCACACACACCTAAGATCATTGCAATGTCCAGTTCCTGAAAACACATAGAAACTGACTGGATTAGTAGACTATTGTAGGAAAAATGTGTCTGAACTGCCAGGGCCAAAGCTGTTATCTAGGCTAATGGGTATATAAATAGCAACAACCCCCTCTCTCCTCCCTCCCCCCACCCCCCAAACAATGAAAAAATTGGTTCAGTGTAGATAGCACTTTCTACCTAGCAAGATTATCTGAGTATGCCAGAAGCTGGCTAATACGTATTTGTCACTGATTACCACAGCTACTTACAAAACTATCACCTTCAGAAGGTTACAATTTAATATCCAGCAGACAGTATTGATTCATCTGCAGCGCTACTTGATTTTATAAACGATACAGATTAGTCTTGGTGCTTTTCCTAGTGGTTTTTAAGTCGGTTTTAATTTTCTATATTGAAATTTGAGTAAATGATGATCATGAAAACAAGTACGAGCGTGGAGGTCAATGCTAATGCAGCATTAGCAATACTAATACTGTTGCATTCTAGCAGTGTCTGCCTCTTCAGGTTCACAGACAACTTATGTGCTAGAAGACCAGTCATCATGAGCTGTGAAACACATGCGGTAAAGTGCAGCTCTGGGAGAAAAATGGGTTTGGGACATGAAACTTCTTTAGGATGTAATTTAGCAGTCATTGAGACTGCTATTAATCTTTTTAAACGATAGAAAGGTAACAGAAAAACGTGGCTCGGGGGGACACCTAGAGGTCACCTGGGCAAACCTTCCTCTTAGAGAAGGACAAATTTAGATCACATTCAGGACCAACTGCTTCATTATTTTGAGGGGGAAGGAACTTGATTGGAAGTGAAGTGTTTTATCTAATGTAACTCTCCAAGAATCGGTAGTTTTGGAAATCTGCGATGCATATTCTATACACCTTAAGTCGTGGTAACCCAGGCCATATATGCAAGACATAGCAAAGAAGAAGGGAACAGATATGGCCTCCAGGTTTATGTATTTTGGCTGCAAATATTAGGTTCCTCCAGAAACGAATAGAAAAACAGTAATGAATAGAACCTATTAGCATAGGAGGGAAAGAAATGAAGTGTTGCAATGTATTAAAAATGGAGGAAGAGACTTTGGTAGCAGTTGTCTAAAGAATAAATTACTTGTGTTTCCTTCACTTCTTCACTCTTTTCAACATTTTTTTTTCATACTCCCATTTTCCAAGTCTTAATTTGGAGAATACTGTGGCATTTTGGCATTGGGCATTTGAAAATGCAGCTGTGCAATACAGAGTGACGGAACTGTATGATAACAGGGGAATATGTGTTGTTACCAAGAACGAAAAGGTCTCTATCCACCAGAAGGCGGAAAACAGAACTTAAGTCTAAACGAACACCAACTTATCATAGTAATTAGTTAGAAGCCTTTATATGTAGATTACTTATGGTAGTTTGCAGTGGGGTTTGCCTAAATGCTTCACAGATGTTTAAGACATTCCCTGAAGAGATAAATTAAAAATACTGTGAAAATGTACCAATTTAGGTTGCCAATACTACAATTTTTCATCAGTTGTTAGACTTTTTTAAGGCCCCTGCCGTCTTTTAAAATGAAAAATTGATTAGGTATTAATCTGGCTATGGAAAAGGTGTATTTCTTCTGATAGTTTCTTTTGTTTAAATACCATAAAATACAAGACACTGTCTTGAGGAATTTAGGATTTTGTTTGTATGTGTGGAACCACTGAGACAGTTAAGTACAGGAAGAAGGATTTTGTTTGCATGTGTGGAACCACTGAGACAGTTAAGTACAGGAAGCAGGAGCTTGGAGAAGATAAAAGCCAGCCGGGCTATAGATGCCAGCTAGGGTCCAATGCTGTGTTTGTGAGCACAGGAGTAAGTATTTTGGGAAAGAGGCACTGGCAAGCCCTTTCTAGCATGGCAGGAAGCCTCCCTGCAGGCTGCGTGCACAGTTTAGTTAGGTGTGCTGCACCTCGGTCTTTGCAGCTTCCCGGCAGGGGTGGAGGACGCCAGGGCCCGCTGGCAGCTGCGATGCGGATGCGGTGCCTTGGCACACCCATCCTCACACCTCCTCGGTGGTGGGAGCCTCCTCCCTCCTGGGCCACCGAGGCTGCGGGGCCCGTGCCCGGGGAAGGTGAGACGGACAGGTCGGTGCCCTGCAGGGCCTCCCTCGCTCCGAGCTGCCCAGGCACTGGCAGCCGGTCCAGAGAGGGCCGGGCGTGTGACCGCCGAGCCGCCAGGGCCGCTCCGCCGCGCCGGGAGCCGCCGGGAGCTGAGGAGCTGCGCCCACCCCGCCGGGGCACCGCGGCGGCACCGCCCACGCCCGTCGGGCCCCGCTCTCGCCCTGAGGCAGCGGGAAGGAGGGAGGGAGCGAGCGGGCGCGCTGACGCTTGAGGGCGGTGCGGCGGGAGGGGCCGGCCCAGGCGGTGCTGGCGGCGGCAGGAGGAGGAGGCGGTGGAAGATGGTGGCCGCGGGAGGAGCGGCTGGCTGCTGGGCTTTTCGCCCTGCACTGCACCGCCGCCCCAGCCGGAGCTGCCCTGCCTGCTGAGGAGGCGGCGCGGACCCGCACCAGGTGCGGAGTGGTGGCGGCCGGGAGCAGGAGGGGGGTGCGGCCGTGCCCCCACCGCGGCGCCCGTGTCGGGGAGGCAGCGGGCCCGCGGGGTGGGTGCCTGGTGCGGGATGCTGGAGCCCTGTGCCGCCCGGCGGCTCCTGCCCGCAGCAGCGTGCGGGCGCTGTGGCGGCCCTGTCCGGCTGCGTGGGCGTGCGCGCATCTCCCAGCCAGCGGGGCAGCTCTGCACCTGCCCCGGGCTGCGGGGAGCGGCGCCAGCGCGGCCATGACCGCCTCCATCCCAGCCTCCGGCGGGGCATTGCGTGCTTTCCCTCCGTTTATTTATTCCATTATTTTATTTGGTGGGGGTGGGATGTGTGTAGACTAGTGCTGTTTGGAGCCGTGCATACCCCAGTGCACTGGTTTGCTGGTTTTATTATTATTATTATTATTATTATTATTATTATTTAGTTTTTTTTTTTTCCGCGCGCACCTTTTATATGGTGGAAAGGAGAAATGGGAGGAGGAGGGGGCAATGTGGGGATTTCTCATCCGGCGAGATCGAGTGGTCGCCGTCGCAGCAGGACGATCTCTGCAGCCCCGTTCCGTCGGGAGATGCTGCCGGGGTCTGCGGCCGCGTCCCGGTTTGCAGCAGGGAACTCGGCGGGGCCCAGATCTCCTCATCCTCCGCGTGGAGCGTGC
Organism: Nicator chloris; assembly: GCA_013400495.1. Lineage (NCBI taxonomy): Eukaryota > Metazoa > Chordata > Aves > Passeriformes > Pycnonotidae > Nicator > Nicator chloris. The sequence goes on along the minus strand of WAAE01009621.1, from coordinate 10,417 downwards.
TCTCCACCCCTGAGCTGGAGAGAAGATGACATCTGCTACCATCGCGTTCTGGTTTCAGGAAAAGAAAAGCGTCTTTTTTTTTTTTTTTTTTTTTTGTATTGCCTGAATCACAGTAGTGGTCAGTGCAGCCGTATGCACTACACCTGCTTTCTGTAAGGATCAGAGTCAATGGGAGCAGTCTACCAGGGCTTGTTTTACTGCCATCATAAATCGCTTTGAGAGAGATGGGGCTGTGGGTCTAGGATGGAACACTATATGTTTTTGCTTTCTCCTGTTGTAGATTTTTTGGGCTGTGGAACTGCAATTTGGTTTAGAGAGTGCATTGCAGATCTGGCTGTTTGCATAGCTGCTGAGGAACTAGAAGGCAGAGATGTTTGCCTGACTCTGCATACATTACAAGTGAGCTAATGTGGGTGTAGGGCAGATCAGCCATGTAGCGTTTTTCTTGTCTTTGATATGCGTCACGTTACACCAGCTGATAAGAGTACACCCAGGTGGCTGCAGTTTTGTGTCTTCTCTGCAGCTGGGGCCCATGGGGTCCCAGACAACTTGCCCTGCAAAATATTCCAGTCATAGTACTCCAGGTCCTGCTGCATTGCTGTTAAATCTGGACAAGCTGCACCTGCCTTTGCAGCCCATGTTGGGAAAAAGCACGTGATGTCTATTCTTCCCAAAAGGTGATGGTGACACAGAATATGTTTATTCTCTGTGTGCTGCCAAACCAAAAGTGAGGTGCGTGTTTACTTTTGTCTCCAGTGCTGTGGGGGGAAGGGGCAGGATAGACTGCCCAGAAGTGCTGTTCAAGAGGGAAGGAGAACAGTTACTGTTGAATTCTGTGCATTTTTGCGTATTTGTATAGAGAAATTAAGTGTCTGGTGAATAATAATGGATGATCACAAGAAACTCTGCAAAAGCAGAACATTTCGTGTTGTCATGCACCTTATCTGAATGTTGTGGGTGTTTAATGAGTAAAATGTAAACCTTAGTGAAAGACAGCTCGCCTTCCTTGGAGAATGTAGTCTGAGAGTGATGTATCAATAAGCTCTTAGGCCAAACTGATTTCTACAAAGTAATGGTGGTTCAAGGTTGGTTGGGTGCTGTGAATCATGTAATTCATTGCACTGAGCTTTGGACATTTCTAGTTGTAGCTTAAAATGATACTTCTATTTTATGTCAATGCATTATCTTTACTTAAAGTAGCAAACTTTCTGGCTACTATGCTGTCTTTTAATAGATGCAAGGTCAGCCTATTGGAAGGCTATCAAAAGTATTTACAGATTAGCTCTTCAGTTAAAAAATGTAAGAATGCTGGGAAGGTGATTTGGTACATCTAGGTAGACAGAAAAGATAGTTTTGGTGTGTTAAGAGGGAGATATGCGAAAGCTTTTTAGTATAACCCTGTTTGGTTACTTAATATAAAAACCTTTTCACTATTTTCCTGAGTTGTTAGTTTAATTCTCAATCCTTTGTTTATGACAAGTTTGCAATTTCGTATCTGTTGGGAAGGGGACGCATTCTGGTATTTTTTTGCAGTTGTTGGTTGAGTTTTTTTTTTCTAATTTGATAGAATTGCCTTCATGTGTTTAAAACCTGGGAGCTAGTGCTTTAGAAGAGATATGATGATGCTGGATGTGGTGGCATCATGGATGCCAAACGTGAAAATCTTGTAGTCCACCATGCCCTTATTATTTTGGGGCAGGGAAATTGGAAGTGGGTTTTTGAAGACATAAAACATCTTATAAATCTGAATATTTTGTTTGCTGTGTGGTAATATAAGTACTCCATAACACTTTGAATAAAGGGGATACGAATTTTGAGGCTAAAGTTTGTGTCATTTATCTAAATAGCAACACAAATGAGAAACCTGAAGCCAGGAGCTGGCTTCTGACTTCTTTGATACCATTTTAAGCCACAGTCATATGCAATGCATATGTTCTTAAATTTGAAAAGCTTTCAATATGAGGACTGTGTGCATCTTTGAAATGTAGATAACATTTCTTTTTATAAGCAGTGCTAATCAGCACTAGAGCCAGCAGAAAAGTAATGAGGGTAAAAAGAAATGGGATTTCCTGTTCAGCTGCTTGTTTTGTATTTTTAACAGGCCAGTCTGGCTAGTCATTTGCAGTGATTTTGTTGCTTGGCGTTAGATTGTGTCAGTGTGTGGTAGTGTTTGTGGCAAGGAAAATCAGGAAAAACTAATCATAAATCCAGAAAAGATGGCTGGGAAAATAAACACCATGTTGCTACGTGTATGTGGTTCAGGGTTAGTAACCAAAGCTAATGAACATGCTAAAAAAACAAAAAAGAAATTATAATATAAAGTTCAGAGGCTTCAAATAGACTAAATGCAGGAAAAATCAAGCTGAGAGCTAAAACTTCACTTGTATCGCATGGCCTAGATACTTCAAATTCAGCATTTTTCCCTTGGCACGTGAATTGTCTGTTATTGATCATAGCTGCTCTGGATTTGCATGAGATTATGAATTAGAAGAATCAGACCTTTTCTCTTAAGATCTAAAAAAGATAATTAAAAATATTAAAAGTGCTTCAGATAGTTTAGTACATGTTGTCCTTAGGCAGTACAGCGTGATTAATTAAATCTTAACTTTGAACAAGATCCTGTTATGATAGACTTAAGTGAAGCCTTGATGAATGCATTTTTAAATGTGTTTTTCTAGTTTCCTAGAAGGTGAAGATTCCTGCTTAATGAGAGTTCTAGCAAACAACCCTCTGCTCATTTATATCTGATAGATTGCCAGTAATACATATTGCATAGGGTTAAAGGTTTCGTAGAAACAGATTGATTGGTTTTGCTTCACAGTAATAATTGATTTGGTAAGTCAGCTACTAAGAGCAGTGTGATAGTATTTTTCTGTTTCCACTGCATGCATCAATGTTCTTCCAAAAATCTGCATGTTTTTGCTTTACTGAGGGCCTAGGGAAACATCTTTATTTGCTGCTTTCACATATGCAGGCATGTGATGATAATGTCTGTCCTAATTCTGAAGAAATAAACGCAGAAGCAGTACAATGGGTGCGTGGCAGCTGTGGATTGCAGAGAGCTTAGCTGAAGATACTCCAGAACCGTAACAATGTATGTGTTTCCACACTAAACCCTTTCTGCCAGAAACCATCAGTATTGACATGAGAGGAGGAATGAAAGTGCAATTCTGTTTCTACGGAGTATCGTTTCTCATCTGAGAGATGCTGCTAGGCAGGTGGCATCTCACCTGGTCCATCATGTCTCCTGTGGTGATTTCTGTCTAATTAAAAATACCTACTCGGAGAAGTTTCCATCACCCATCAGCCTGTGTAAGTAACTGTCTGTGGATAACCAGTGGAGTTTTGAACATCATTGAGGAAACCGAAATAAATATATTACAAGTATTTAAAACAGTATCTAGTCTACATGAGGTAAACCACACTGGGAGCCTCTATTTTTCCTATCGCTTAGCAAAAGGAGGAGATGTTATTCGATGTTTAGGCAATTAAAACCACAAATTCCAAATGTTTATTTTTTTTTAGCCATCTACCTTCCCCTTGTGTTGTCCAGCCTTTTCTTGGGCTGTTTGGTCCATCAGATCTTGTTCATAAGCCAGCAGTTAAGGATTACGTGCATCTTTCTTTCTGAGGAGCACTTCCATACATGCTGCTTTCCTTAAGAAGGTGTCACCTTGTTACCCATCTGAGAAAAATGTAAGTGTAGGGAGTGAGAGGCTTCATTAAAAGTCTGTGAGTTAGTCACAACTGAGCAACACATCTCTGGAATTTAGGCTGAATCTTTTTAGTTGTAGTTTCTTTTTTCAACTAATTAAACTCTTCTCAACTTTTTTTTTTGTGTATCAGGAACATGCTGCTGAATTTAATTTTCAAACTTGGAACTCCAAAAGACGAACACAGGTCAGAAAAAGACTAGAACAGCAGAGCCACAGAGGCTACAAAACTTGCCTATTCTGGCAAAGATCATTTGACTCACTTTTGCCTTATTTTTTCCGTTTTCAGGATGCATGTCAGGGTGAAAAATGCTTTTCTGTATGCATGTGCTTAAGGTGTTGGTTCAATATCTAGTATTTATAGGTTTGGTGCCCTATATTGATTTGGTTAAATATTTTTATGTCTCTGCAAGGATTTTCACTTCTGTACATAAGACAATAGCTTTCTCATCAGTCATCTTGTGGTGGTCATTCTGATTTTTTTTTTTTAATAAACATGTTTTCTCAAAACTTGGGTGGACAAGAACTTTTACCAGACATGTCTGGGTAATAGGAAGGTTTTTTTAAAACAGAAGGAGGAAGAAAAAAGAAAGAACATAGAAGATTTTAAGCATACATGACTGTGACTTAATTTTCCTAATATATGCTTAAGTTTTATCTGTGGATTTTAAAAATTTTATTTATTTATTCTGATATGCAAGTTGCAGTTCATGCCAACAGTCTTAGTGTTGCCATGTATTTATGTAGTATCTATTCTGATGGGACTTTGATCATGTTTGAAATCTTGGTGCTTTGGAAGTCTCAAATATAACTCTTTAATAAATAAAACTAGGTTGGGAAAAACATTTTTAAAAGAAGAGACTAAAAAAACTCTCACCAAAGTCAGGTGAAGAAGCATGGGGTAAAAGCTCTTGCTCCAGGTTTTTCCAAGGCTAACATCAGCAGAATGCTTAAATTAACACTCTTCAAATCCAAGAGCAAAAAAACGCAAAACCAGTAGGTTTTTATATGTTGTTGTCCCAGGTAAATGTGGGTACTGCCTCCACTGTTGGAAGAGGAGATTGGTACATTTTTGTATGGTGTGTATAAGGAGCTGAGTTTTTTTCCTTCTCTTTTCTTAACAGCTTTCTCACACCAGCTTTCTTATGATCACAGAGTAGTTTGAATTGGAAAGGATCCTTGGATGCCATCTGATCTAAGCTCTGCTCAAATCAAGTCTCTGAGACAAGGGCTGCACGTGCCGTGTTTGTAGCTCTTGGCTTAACCAAGGCAGGAAGCTCTGAAGATGGAGTGCAGTGCCTCCCATTTGTGTCAAATACCAGCTTGTGCAGCAGGTTTTGCTAGAGTCCTGGTGGGATGGCATATGACTGCTGGACAGAGACCTTCCTCCAGCCTGCCCTCCTCTTCCTCTGCCGAACAAGCCACCCTGCAGAAAGCTGCTTGCTTTGCTGCTGGCATTTGGGGCAGTGGAAGTGTTGGGGTGAAGAGCGTGTACCATGTTGGGGTAATGGTGGTCTCATCCTGATGGGTGCTGGTTTTTAAGTCCTTCTTACCACTGTCATTCCCTTAGGAAAGCACTGAAATATAGGTATATTTGCTGTATTAGTCAATTCAGTGACCTAAAATTTAATTTTTTTTAATTGGATTTTTAAGATGGTCAGGTTGGAGGAAATTATTGCCCAGAAGTTTAGAAAACTGTTTTCTTTGTGTGAAATTATTTTGGAGCAGTTTCAAAATTAGAGCACTGTTTTTAAGAAATGGAAGATTTATTAAACAGCATTCCTAGTACCTATGTGCAGTGCAGTCACATTTAACTGAATAAGAAAACCTCTCCCAGTAATGCTGTAGTGAGCTGACAGAAATTTGTATTAAATAGGAGTCAGTGCAAACCCAGCCTTTAGCTTTGTAAATCCATTGCATTTTTAGTGGACATTTTACATAACCTTTCCCCAAACATGGTGTGTATTTCTGATATTCACAGCTATTGTACCTTTTGTCTCAAAGTGATAAGGATGAACTCCGGCTTCTGCTCTTGCTTAACAATTATCATTCCTTGCTGATAAGTGATTAATGTAATCCACTTATGAGATTGCCACAACATCATTCAGATTTTGGCATCTTAATTTTATTTTGTAACAATGAGAAAATCCCAAAGTCCTCAAAATCTTCCTTGTGTAAGACCATGCTGCAAGCCACATGGGAAGGAGATGTTTGAGCTTGATGCCTTCTTGGTGAGGAGATGGGCATTAGCCCGTGGGGACAGCGCTGTACTTCGTAATATTGACTCTGCATTAGCAGGTTTTAGACTTTCAGCTGCAGCCTCATGATGATTAGTTTAAAGTCATGTCCAAGTCAGGCAGTTCTAATGCGTTGTGTTTTCAGTGTGGCACCCTTTGGCCCACACTGATTCTGGAATCAGCAGTTTCAGTTGCAGTTAAAGTGTGGACTTAACACGTCCTTACATATCTTTCGAATCCTTTACCTCGGTAAACTGTAAAGACTGAATGTCTTTATTTCAGCTTAGGTCAAGCTGCTTTTGAATGCAAATTTAAAAGCTACACGAAACATTTATATTTTAAGAGTAACACAGACTTGATGCTTTGATTGACAATATATCAAATATATTTTGGATTAAAATCAAACTACATTATTAAAAAAAAAGCAAACTAGTATTTCTTGTTAGCTACAAGTTTGGTTATTTCTGGGTTTGAAGTCAAGATAACCCAACCTCTTGAACATTTTTTTTTTCTCAAAGAAGGCCAAATAAGTAATCTGGAAAGAGAAGAATACATTGGTTAGGATATGTAATTGTGTAATTGTTTTTTTAGATATAGAGTAGTCTCAGTAATGTATTGGCTGAGACTTTAAGTTATATTGGTTATCCAGGTGACATGGAGCATCAGCTGATGTCTTCCACTGCTCTGGGTATGACAGTGCCTGTGTCACTGGGATCCCATTGTTAGCTATCATTGACCAAGGACAACAAAGCATTTCCCAAAGGAGATCTGGTTCTCTATCAGACCCCCCCTCAGGATAAATTGCCTCCTGATAGCAAATAGAAGCAATTTAAACTGAATATCAGCATGGAAATATAGTTGCATGAAAAGTAAATACTGAAAGCACAATTGTAGCTTTTATACAGTTAACATCGATACAGTCAATTTTCAGAAAAGTAAAAAGTTCCCTACTTCAAAATTGATTGACCTTTGGTGATTCTCCAGGAATTAAAAGTGGCGTGAACGACCTTTTTGTGCATGAAGCAAAGACAATTTTTATATGTCACATTTCTGGTGTGTAAATTCATATTTTATTGAAGATACCTTTTCTTCAGCCACTTTATCCATGAAGATAATGACTAGAGGTTATTTTTGTTTATTATTCTTTTCCTTTTAGTATGTAACTGTTGAAACCTGGACAGTTCACAACTCAATTTTCATCTTCAATATTAAAGTCTTTGTTATGATCTTGTAAGCAGTGGCATCCGCAGGCACTGTAGTGCAAGTTCACATATGTACACTAGGTATGATCTGGATAGCAGAACAGCATGAACAGCAGTAAGGTAAGAGTTCCTTTTTTACATTAAGAAACAGGACTTCTTCATTTGTATGTAAAAGAAAGGTTTTTACCTGCCTGTGCAAGAACCTTGTGTTTTCAAACAGCAGTGTGTAAAACAGTCATTTTAGGGCCATTGGTCATTTGAAACACTAAGGGTTATATGTTTCTTTGTAGGTGTCTTACACCTGAAAACCAGAGGGTGAAATTACCAGGAAGGAATTCACAGGGTGGGATAGTCACAGGATTTTTCAATCAGTTCAAATAATTCCAAAATCAACCTGAAAGTTTAATAATCATATGAACTGTAAAGGCTGAAGGATAGTACACAAAAAGCCCTGCTCTTCTTCTGTTTTTATAATACTCTGTGTCTCCATTATTATCCTTAGTGTATCAAAAAATCAGGCATACACCTCCTCCCTTAAAGACTAACCTCCTCCAATCATGTACAATCCACAGTCACTTTATTTACTCTGCCTGTTGAAGACTCCCTCTTTCCAGTGTATGACAGGAATCCCATGGCTTCGTGGCCTTTTGCAATATCTCACACAATTGCTATGGTATAGTAGTGTACAAACCTTGGTGGCCTCATCTGTGTTAACTTTTCAGATGTAGTGAGGTACTGGACACTGGGTGCAGTCCAGATTAAACTCATCCCTTCGGGTAGGTTTCACTGGTCTTCATCTGCCACCTGTGGGCATTCATGCTCAGATGGGAAGAGATTGTTGCCAATGCATTGTTGCCATCACATCTTTTAAATATGAGGTATTGTGCCATGAAGTTACCTATAATTATTTGCATTTAGTTTGAACAGCCTGTAATGCTGGTGGGTTGTAGGGAGGAGGACTGTACTTGCAGAGAAAAGTTGCTCAGTGTGAAGTAGCAGTCTGTTCTGCAGCCTCATGGAAAACTCACCTGTTTTCCACTGGTGCCACCCAAAGAGAAGAGGTCTTGCCCTGTTCTTATGTCTGGTCTGCTCAGACATCAGTCAGTAGGAAACGTGAGTTCATAGTGGGGAAAATGTGGGAAACAGAGGAGTCTAGCTGATTTCTTTTTCTCTAGGAAGACAAATTGGGATGTTGAAAGTTCAAAAAATATCAGTCACTTTTTCTGGCAGTGTCCAGGGAGCTTGAGGCTGGTCCACAGAAGCAGATTATTTAGGAAAAAAAAAAAAAAGTCAGACTTGACTGAGGCTTTCAGTTTTGTGTAGTTCATGTTCACCTGGTCAAACTTCATGAAGCCTTGCAAACATTGTGGCTTTCGAGATCAAGTCCAAATTTTAGCATTATTTTTGACTAAAGCTATTGGTACAGTGATTACGCTTTGGCAAGGAAGTGATTATCAACATAGGTTTTCCGTGTTCATGCCTGTCACTGCTCTTAAAAGTTACATCTTATTTGGAGGAGAGGAGTGGGGAAGGAAAGAGATTTGTGTAACTGGAGCATCCATCTGGTGCATTTTGATGACACAGCCCTGTTGGTGCGTTGTCACTTGCTGTAACCAAGGCAATGCCAAATATGTAACAAGGACTTAGCATACAATGTAAAAAGCACCTGCTGTTGTGCCTGAATTACATGTTCAGACTGCTGTAATTTCTGAAGTCTCTTTATTCTTGCACACTTGTTTGTTAAATGAATTTTTTGAAGACACTTGAAGATCCAATGACCACAGCTGTTTTAAAACAACATTCATGAAATAGGAACTTTTTTTAACCAAGAGGAAGGAATCAGCCGAAAGGCCTCTGACATGCATTGATTATCCAAAGAGCAAATCTTCTAACTGCAGTCCTGCCTAAAGAGAAGATGTATGGACCAACATATTAAGCTTCAGGGATGTAAATCTGGAAGCTGTTTCCTGCTAAGGAGAGACTAAAACATTAGAAGTCTAGGCTTTTGTTCTGTTACTTGTCAGCTGTGATAGGCTTTCCCCACAGGCAGTAGTTTCTGAATTCTGTTGTAGTGGCTCCCAAGTCTGCTCTTGCTGATTTTTATAGCCTACCAAGTAAGCACTGACACTGGGAACTGATGAGATTTTTGATACTTTCAGTTGGGAGGAGGCATTGAAGTGTCAGAAGCAAACATAGAGTGAAAATACATCAATTTCGGTATACATTTTATGAGATGGCAGTGGTATTGTTGCAAATTTTAACCTGGGGTGATAGCAGTGTCTTCCTTGTTTGTTTCCAGGATTGTCTTTATGATCACAAACTCTTCAGTCTCAGACCCAGGTACCTAAGAGGAAACCTTCTTCTATGCTAGTTACAATTTTATTTTTCCTATCCCTAAGTGTAGCATGTAAAAATGTAATTCTTCCTCCTAAGGCATAGCATTGTCACCATTCAACTCCATCTGCATGGCACTTGGACAAGTGTAACATAATCTCATGTACATACTGTATTTTGCATCTGGTGTGTTTTGTTTATGTGTGTAGTTTTGCTGTAGGTACTTTGTATTTTACATGCCTTTGAATTATATGTGGTGGAGAGTTAATAATCCTCCTTTTTCTCTTCTCTCCCATCTGTATCTGGTTTGTAAGTAACGTCATAATGTTTTCTATTTGTTCTTTGTCCTGAGATTAATTCTTCTGGTTCTAAATGTAGTCCTGTTCGTGACTTCACAGTATGTGTGGTGTATTTTCCGAGAAAAAACAATAATGTAATATATGGATGGATTTTTGTATGCAAGGGATCAAGGTTAGAAAAGAGCCTTTGCAAAAGATCTGGTGAACCTGTGTTGGAGGTTTGGGGAAGAATTGCATTTAACCTAAAAACATATTTTTCAGCAAAAAACACCACCTTTAGCTCTTGAAAATTAGTGGACAATCACAGACAAGGTTAATGGCAGTAACTTAGAGCTTAAAAATTTACAGATACTTCACCATTCTGAGCATGGAAACAGCTTGGCAGTCCACAGTTTGGAGCCACTGGCCCAGAGTATCTAAATAAATCTTTTGTTACGTAGTGCTGAAGACTTGGCAGTGAGTGGTGACCATTATGCATAGCTCTGAAATATCAGAGTCAGGGAAAGTCTTTTCCTGTGGCCTTGTGAATTTATGGTCAAAGAAAGACAGTTTTCTCAGTTTTGCATTTGCCTCTTTTTATTAATACTAAATATATTTTTGGGGTGCTATCTCTGTGTACATGAATAAGATGG
>WAAE01009619.1:2684-12878 GCA_013400495.1 Nicator chloris | reverse complement strand
GGGGACAGGGGATGGGGACAGGGGATGGGGACAGGGGAGGGGGACAGGGGATGGGGACAGGGCCCTGGCGAACCCCAGGGAGGGGGGGCCCCGCTCTGGGAAGGGGCGGGGGGCGAGCGCTGGGAATCGGGGGCGTCCACAAAGGGGAAGAGCGCGATTATTCTGTTATTCCTGCACTCCCCGACCCCATCAGGGGACTTTTCTCAGGGACTTTTCTCAGGGTCTCGGCCGCGCTTAAGCTGCCCATTTAGCGGCGGGAGCGGTCCAATTAAAGGAAAGACAAAGGAGGAGCCCAGCCCGGCTTAATTGAAATGGATTTCGGGCTAATGAGGATTAGGTTCAATCCAATCCCCGTTACCCTCCCCGGTCAGCAGCGCTCAGCCCGGGGTGGGGGTTGGAGGCACCGCAGCCCCTTCCATGCCAGCCCCAGGCCTGCAGAATTCCCTCTTTCCCTGCTGTTTGCGGGTGAAACTCCTGGATTTGCCCATCCCAGCGCTGTGCTGGGCAGGGAAGGGGCCAGCTCTGGGATTTGCCAGCTCCTCCTGCTCCCTGCAGCTCCCCCTGCCCTGCGGGAGCTTCTGGGATCTCCCCCGGGCAGCTTTGGCTTCCACTCCGGGGGCTGGGAACAACCCGAGGGAGGGAAGGTTGGAAAACACCTCCAAAATCATCGAAGCCAAGCGTTCCCCAGCGCTGCTGTGGTCACCACCAAACCACGACCCCAAGGGCCGCCTTCGGGAGGTTTTTAACCCTTCCAGGGCTGGTGATTCCACTGCTGCCCTGAGCAGTCCCAAAGCCTGCCCACCCTGGCAGTGAAAAGCGTTTTTTCCCCGCTAATATCCAAACTAAACTTCCCTTGAGGCCTCGCTCTTCCCTCCCACCCAACGTCACCTCTCAGAGGGTTTCTCCTCTTGGTCTTGTTCCCATCACTGCAGCACCAAATCTGGCTGCATCCACGTTCCCGGCTCCATCCCTGATTCCTGACTCCATCCTTCCCCAGCTCCATTCCCAGCTCCCTCCTGATCCCTGGCTCAATCCCTGGTTCCATCCATTCCCAGCTCTATACCTAATTCCTGACTCCATCCTTCCCCAGCTCCATTCCCAGCTCTATCCTGATCCCTGGCTCCATCCCTGGTTCCATCCATCCCCAGTTCCATGCCTAATTCCTGACTCCGTCCTTCCCCAGCTCCATTCCCAGCTCTATCCTGATCCCTGGCTCCATCCCTGGTTCCATCCATCCCCAGTTCCATGCCTAATTCCTGACTCCGTCCTTCCCCAGCTCCATTCCCAGCTCTATCCTGATCCCTGGCTCCATCCCTGGTTCCATCCATCCCCAGTTCCATGCCTAATTCCTGACTCCGTCCTTCCCCAGCTCCATTCCCAGCTCCCTCCTGATCCCTGGCTCAATCCCCGGTTCCATCCACTCCCAGGTTCCATCCCTAATTCCTGACTCCATCCTTACCCAGCTCCATCCTGATCCCCGGATCCATCCATGGCTCCATCCACCCCTACCCCTGCTTCCATCCCTGGCTCCATCCATCCCCTTCGCCAGCTCCATTCCCGGTTCCATCCTGATCCCTGGCTCAATCCCTGTCCCCCCCTGCCTCCATCCCTGACTTCTCCCCTCCCCTCCCCCAGCTCCATCCCCAATCCCAGCTCCATCCCTGGTTCCATCCATCCCCTTCTCCCGCTCCATCGCCTTCCACAGCTCCATTCCCGGTCCCATCCATAGATCCCGCCTCCATCCTTACCTAGCTCCATTCCCAGCACCATTCCCAGCTCCATCCTGATCCCTGGCTCAATCCCCGGTTCCATCCACTCCCAGGTTCCATCCCTAATTCCTGACTCCGTCCTTCCCCAGCTCCATTCCCAGTTCCATCCATAAATCCCGACTCCATCCTTACCTAGCTCCATTCCCAGCTCCATTCCCAGCTCCATCCTGATCCCTGGCTCCATCCATCTCCCCCCCTGCTTCCATCCCTGGCTTCACCCATCACCTCCTCCAGCTCCATTCCCATTCCCAGCTCAATCCCTGGTTCCATCCATCCCCATCCCCATCCATGGCTCCATCCCTAATTCCTGATTCCATCCTTACCCAACTCCATCACCTTACCCAACTCCATTCCCAGCTCCATCCTGATCCCTGGCTCAATCCCTGGTTCCATCCATCCCAGGTTCCATCCCTGATTCCTGACTCCATCCTTCCCCAGCTCCATTCCCAACTCCATCCTGATCCCCACGCCTGCTTCCATCCCTGGTTTCATCCATCCCAGGTTCCATCCCTGATTCCTGACTCCATCCTTCCCCAGCTCCATTCCCAGCTCCATCCTGATTCCTGGCTCCACCCCTCCCTCCCCCTGCTTCCATCCCTGGCTTCACCCCTCCCCATCGCCGGCTCCATCCCTAAACCCCAGCTCCATTCCCAGTTCCATCCTGATCCCCAGCTCCATCCATCCATCCCAATCCCCACCCTGGGCTCCATCCCTGCTTCCATCCATCCCTACTCCATCCCCATCCCGGCTCCATCCATCCCTACCCCCGCCTCCATCCATCTCCACTGGAGCCTTCCCTGGCTCCATCCCCACCCCCTTTCCCGGCTCCATCCCCATCCCGAGCTTCGGCACCGCGCGGGGGCACTCGCAGCCCGGCCGCGCCGCCGGAGCGGCTCCGGGATAACGCCGGGATAACTCCGGGATAACTCCGGGATAACGCCGGGATAACGCCGGGATAACTCCGGGATAACTCCGGGATAACTCTGGGATGGCTCCGGGACCTCTCGTGGGCTGGGGCAGCCCCGCAGAGCCCGGCCCGGCCACACACCCCCGGCTGCCCCCGCCGCCCCGAGCCGAATCCACCCCCCTGCAAACCGGGAACGAGCAGCCCCCAGTCCCGGGAAAACCCCGGTTCCCAGCGTGTCCCTGCCCGGAGGCCCCGCTCCCGCTCAGCTTGCGCGGATGAGCCCGCCAGAAGCCGCTGACATTCTCCTGTTCCAAATGCAGCCCGCGGTGGGGAGGGGGTGGCCGCAGATCCCGCCGGGAATCTGCCCATGGAGCCGCGGGGGGAGCCAGAGCTCCTCTGCTGATCCCAGGGAGGCTCCCACGGAGGCTCCCGGCCTGCCGGGGCCCGGGGCTGGCAGGAGCTGGGGCTGCCTTGGCCGGAATGAGAAGGGCAGAACCGCCCATTGCTAATGAGTCGTTCAGCTGCCAGGTCCTGCCAGGTCCTGAACCAGCAGGAGCATCCGCAGAGCATCCCAGAGCTGCTCTCTGCAGAGCTGGCTCTGATCCTCTGCTCATCCCACTCCTGCCCTCGTCCTGGGGCCTGGAGAGGGAATTCTCCAGGATCCAGCTCTCCAGAGGCTCTGGAAGAGAGGATTTAGGGATCAGCTGGATCCAGAGTCAGGTTTTAGGGATCAGCTGGATCCAGAGCACGATTTTAGGGATCAGATGGATGCAGAGTGAGATTTTAGGCATCAGCTGGATCCAGAGTGAGGTTTTAGGGATCAGCTGGGTCCAGAGCACGATTTTAGGGATCAGATGGATGCAGAGTGAGATTTTAGGGATCAGCTGTATTCAGAGCGAGGTTTTAGGGATCAGCCGGATGCAGAGCGAGGTTTTAGGGATCAGCTGGATGCAGAGTGAGTTTTTAGGGATCAGCTGGGTCCAGAGCACGATTTTAGGGATCAGATGGATGCAGAGTGAGATTTTAGGCATCAGCTCTATTCAGAGTGAGGTTTTAGGGATCAGCTGGATGCAGAGCGGGGTTTTAGGGATCAACTGGATCCAGAGTGAGGTTTTAGGGATCAGCTGGATCCAGAGCACGATTTTAGGGATCAGCTGGATGCAGAGCAAGGTTTTAGGGATCAGCTGGATCCAGAGCACGATTTTAGGGATCAGCTCTATTCAGAGTGAGTTTTTAGGGATCAGCTGGATGCAGAGCGAGGTTTTAGGGATCAGCTGGATGCTGGCATGATTCAGGAGCCGGGAGCAGCAGCGGGCTGGGAGGCAGCTGCACCAGGAGAGACGCCACGCGAGATTTTTCCATTTCGCTCCTGTGCATTACGGTTCTCCAATAAATAAACCCCGGAAAACCTGGGAGTGGGAGCGCCGGCCTCGCAGGTATCCCGCGGTTTGAGTCAGCAGAGGTGGGAGCAGGTGGCAAACCCGATTTATCATCTCCCGGCGGAGGGGGGGGAATTCTGGTCGTGACTGACAAGCAGGTCCCCGCTGCCACTGTCACTGTCGCTGTCGCTGTCTCTGCCAGCCCTCCCTCCCTCCCGGCTGGGGCTCTCTCCGCCTCCCCCCGGCATTAATCATCCGCAGGATGCTGCCCACGCCTCTGCTGGCTCCGGGTCGTGAAAGTCTCATCCCACCCCCTCTCGGAGCCCGGCTCCAGTCACGTTCCAGCCTCTGGCAGAGCCACGCGGGGCTCTGCGCGCTGCGGCAGCGCCCGCCCGGCTGCTCCGACACCCCCGGGGCGTCCGGAGCCTGCTGCGGCTGCCACAGGGCCGGGCCAGCCCCGCGGTGACAGCAGTGCCACCCCTGCCCGGAGCCCGCCAGGCTGGTGGCAGCGCCGGGCGCAGACTGCCGGCGATTATCGGCTCTGCGTGTGGCCGCGAAATGTGTCTGGAGCTGCCGCCGCCGCCTCGGGAGTGCGGATCGCGGCTGCGGGAGGAGCTGGAGAGGGAGGAGAGGCTTCCCCGGGGGATGGGGAGGGAGGGAGGGGCGCTGGGGTCACCAGGGACAAGGACATGGGGAGGGGGAGAGCGGGGCAAGGCTGCCCAAGCTGCCCTGTTTTCTCTTCTCCCTGTCCTGGCAGTGTTTTTTGGGATCCTGGCTCTGCTGGGGTCAGGGCCAGGGAGGGGTCAGAGGTGTGGGAGCCTCTGTGGGTGCCAAAATTCTGGTTGAGCACCCACAGGTGAGACAAAATCCACGTCACGGGTGGAAAGGACATGCCCAGAGGAGCCCGGACTGCTCTGGTGTGTCACCTCCCTGGTTTGAGGTCACCTCGTGACCCCAGCCATTGTCACCATCCCCGACCTGGGAAAATCCCATCCGTAGGGTCAGGGGACACCCCGAGCCACGGAGCCAAGGAATCCTCACCTGGGGCTGGAGTGGGAGCTGGAAAATGGGATTAAAAGCAGTGATTTGCTTCCCCATGCTGAGAAGAAAATAAGGACAAGGGATTAGCCCCAAATATGTCACACCACACCTGCTTCCCCCTCCCCAGGGCTGGGGCCAGGATTATCCCCTTATCCCAGTCCTTCCAGCCTCTTGGATAAGTCCTTCACTCCATGGAGTTTCTGGAGCTCTGCCTCTGTGCTGGGCACTGGATCCCAGCACATTCCCACCGGGAAGGGGATTTTGGGACAAGGTGTCCCGGCTGCTACCTCCCCCTTGAAGGCTGTAAGGACAAAAATATCCTGGAAGTGGGAGAAAATCCTGATTTTCAGCCCTGGACTCCAGTGCTTCCTGGGGGCTGAGCAGGGCCGCAGGTGCCAATTCCAGAAACTCCGGGTTTGGATCACAACCCTGCGGCCCAGGCTTTGCTTGGGACAACCCGAGGGAAGTTCTGGTGGGGAAAACACTTTCACCACATCCCTGACGCCAAATTTATCCAATTTATCTGGCCAGGAGACAGGGCCAGCAGCGTTCCCAGGCACTGGGGAAGGCCTGGAAAATGTCTCTTTCCAAAGGGGGTATCGAGCTTTGCATTAAAATCCAGCCAGGAGCTGTGAGAGGGCAATAAAAGAAGATGAACGACGTGCAGGTGCTGGCTGGGATTCCCCTGGAATGAGCTGCTCCCAGTCCCCAGCTCCTCTCACCATCCTGTGTGCTTTTCCCACTGTTTTTTTAATAGCAGGGAATTTTAATTTAAATTTTTTTTTTTTTTTTTTTGGGAAGCATGTGGCTCGTGCTGGGAATTTCCACCCTCTCTGCTCCCCCACGTTTCACGGCTCCAGCTGCAAAGACACCGAAAGTTCCAGCCCGGGGTTTTCCCGCTCGGATCTGTCTCTCATCCCATCGTTAAACGCCGGGAATTGTGAGGGATTGGAAAGGGAGACTCGCAGCAAAGCTCGGTGGGGAAGAACCTGGGGAGGTTTGAAAGACGAGCAGGAAGGAAACGGAGCTGAGTTTGTGCTCTGCAAAAAAAAAACCCAAAAAACCCCTCTGCCTTTTCCAGACCTGTTTCAGCTCCAAACCGCCGCGGGTCACAGGCTTTAAATTATCAGCCGAGCTGAAATTTGGGAATTCTAGGCCCTGGGAAAGCAGCACGCCCCTGATCCTATCCAGCAGTGCCAGGTGGAGACAGTAAATATTGCAGGGAGATCAGACCCTCCGAGCTGTTCCAGAGCATTCCTGTCCTCATTCTCATCCCGCGGAGCTCTCCCGGATCCCTCCCCCGGGTTATTCCCAGCAGGAAAGCGCTGGGAATGCAGGAGCAGGGGCTGGACCAACTCCCGCAGCCTGTGCTCCCGTGGGAATGGGAGCAGCGGCAGAGAGGAGAAATCCCCTGGGATTTCTTAGCAAGGGTGACCAAGCCGGCAGCCAGGCTGAGCAGCAGCTCAGCTGAATCCAGCGGGGATTCCCAGCATTCCGGCAGAATCCCAGCTCGCATTTCCCAGCATCCCAGAACTGGTGTGGGGTTTTTGGGTTTGGTGGGGTTTTTTTTTGTTTGTTTGTTTTTTTGTTTGTTTGTTTGTTTTTGTGGGTTTTTTTTCTTCCCTGCACGGAGGGGCTGCGGGAAGGCAGAAGGGTGACAATCCCTGCCTGTTCCTCTCGGGGCCTCCCTCTCCCGCTGCTCCTCTTCCTCCCACCCCGCGCACCTGCGGCTCGGCCCGGCTGCTCCCCGCGCTCCCCCCGCCCTCCGCGGCCACCCCCGGGCGGCTCCGACACCCAGGACAGCGGCCACCGTGCCACCAAGGCCACGGCCAAAGCCATCCCCGCATTCCCGGCGGGGAAAAGGCGCGGGGATGCTCCCGGGGGATTCACCGCGGCGCTCAGCCGCATCCCCAGGGGTTCCCCGGGGCGGGGGGATTGGTCAGCGGGGAAGGGGCTCAGATCCCGGGGGCTGGAGGGCGATGCTGGGGCTGGCTCAGCCGCTGGCTGGAGCCTGATCAGCGGCGTTCTCGCCCGGCCCGGCGGCGCTGATTGCTGCCCTGGCTCCCCTCCAGCTGCCGAGCCGCCCTGACTCCGCTTTGGGGCGGATCGGCCGCGGGTTGCCCGGCAGGGAATTGGATTTCTCCCGGGGCGCTGCCTGAAGGAGCCTTTCCCAAACGGAGGCCGACGCCAGCCCGGATTTCCAAGCACAGGCGCCGCGGGTCCAGCAGCCGCTCCCTGCTGTCACTCGTGCGTGGCCCGGGGTGACATTTGGCACGCGACACCTTCCCAGCCCTCTGGAGCTTCCCCGAGGGTCCCCGCTGCTCCCGCACATCCCTTTCCCTCCCCGCTGGAAGGGTGGGTGTGTACCCACGGTCTGGCTGCCCTGCAGGAAGGGTTTGCACCTTCAGGAGGGAGGCAGAGAGAGGCGGGAATGCTGGGTCTGGGGAAGGCACAGAGCCTCTCTCCGGTGGGATTCCTCCCTCTGGAATTCTCCCATCCGCGTGGCCGTGCTGCCGGAGAAGCCAATTCCAGGCTGGAATTGCTGCAGCTTGGAGCTGGCTGAGGGCAGGCAGGAGGAGGACTCCTGGGAAATCGGTTCCTCTGCACCTGGCTCAGAGGGGGAATAATTCCCACTGGGCTTTGTGCTGTTGAATCCAGGCTCTGGTGGCCCTCTTGGTGGCCCTGTGGCTCTGGAGGTGGCTGGGAAATGTCCTGGGATGCTCTGAGCAGGAAACATCTGGGGAGCAAGGCCAGGCTGGGCCTCGGAGCAGCCGGGGACGGTGGGAGGTGTCCCTGCCCAGGCCAGGGGGTGGAAAGGGATGGGCTTTAAGGTCCCTCCCACCCACCCCAAACCGGTCTGGGATTCCGGGATTCCGTGGCTTGAGGTGGATCAGTTGTGGCAAACAAGGTCCCACTGCCCTCCCAGATCTTTGGGGTGCCCAAACGAGATCCCACTGCCCTCCCAGATCTTTGGGGTGCCCAAACGAGATCCCATTCCTCTCCCTGATCCCTTGGGTGCCCAAACAAGGTCCCACTGCATTCCCAGATCTTTGGGGTGCTCAAATAAGGCCCTCCTGATCTCTGGGGCACCCAAACCAGAGCCCCTTCCTCCCCCGAAACCCACGCGTGCCCCCTCCACGTCCCACTGCCGATCTAGATCTTTGGGGTGCCCAAACGAGATCCCACTGCCCTCCCCGATCTTTGGGGTGCCCAAACGAGATCCCACTGCCCTCCCCGATCTTTGGGGTGCCCAAACGAGATCCCACTGCCCTCCCAGATCTTTGGGGTGCTCAAATAAGGCCCTCCTGATCTCTAGGGCACCCAAACAAGATCCCAGTACACTCCTTGATCCCTTGGGTGGCCAAACACGATCCCCATCTCCTTCCTGCTCCCCTGGGCGCCCAAAGAAGATCCCAATCTCATTCCTGATGTCTGGGGTGCCCAAGCAAGATCCCAATGCTCTTCCTGATCTCTGAATCTCCTTCCTGATCCCCTGGGTGCCCAAAGAAGATCCCAATCTCCTTCCTGACCTCTGGGGTGCCCAAAGGAGATCCCAATCTCCTTCCTGATCCCCTGGGTGCCCAAAGAAGATCCCAATCTCCTTCCTGACCTCTGGGGTGCCCAAACAAGACCCCCAATCCCTTTCCAGATCCCTTGGGTGCCCGTGTCTCTGGGAAGCCTCTGCCCTCCCCTCCCCGGAGCCCTTGGAAACCCAAAGGGAAAGGAGCAGCCGGGCTGGACCAGGCGGGAAGGGCCGGGCTGGCCCCGGGCAAACCCAGCCGGGATGAAAGGAGCCCCCAGGGAGCCGATGCCAGGGAGTTATCCCCGGCTCCGAGGGGCAGCAGGGCGGCGAAGGGGAGGCGGCCCGGCCCCGGGCAGGCTCGGTGTCTGCCCTGCCCCACGGCTGCCACTCATCCATCACCGATCAAGGGAAGCCCCCGCAGGTTGTTTTAAACCGGGGCCAGCGGGAGGTTGGGCTAATGAGCGAAATCTGAGCATTCCTCGGATTTCCCATCCATCCCCAGCGCCCAGGAGGGGGATGGGGACAACAAAATCTCTCCCTGGAGAGGGGCTGATCCTGAGAGAGGGACAAAACACTTGAGCCGGGAATGGGGAGCTGATCCCAGACAGGATCCATGGCGTGGCAAAGGTCTCCTCTAGGTGAGGACACAAATATTTCCCTGTCCTTTTCCTGTGGAATCCAGAGTTCCCTGAGCCCTGAGGTCCAATGGGGTGACCACGTTCATCGTCAAGACGCGGACACAAACCCTTCCCTGTCCTTTTCCTGTGGAATCCAGAGTTCCCTGAGCCCTGAGGTCCAATGGGGTGACCACGTTCATCGTCAAGACGCGGACACAAACCCTTCCCTGTCCTTTTCCTGTGGAATCCAGAATTCCCTGAGCCCTGAAATCCAACAGGATGGCAAAGGTCTCCTCGAGGTGAGGACACAAACATTTCCATGTCCTTTTCCTGTGGGATCCAGATCCCCCTGAGCCCTGAAATCCAATGGGGTAACAAAGTTCTCCTCGAGATGAGGACACAAACCCTTCCCTGTCCTTTTCCCATGGAATCCAGAATTCCCTGAGCCCTGAAATCCAACAGGATGGCAAAGGTCTCCTCGAGGTGAGGACACAAACCCTTCCCTGTCCTTTCCCTCCTGTCCCCATGGAATCCAGACCTCCCTGAGCCCTGAAATCCAACAGGATGGCAAAGTTCTCCTCAAGATGAGGACACAAACCCTTCCCTGTCCTTTTCCTGTGGAATCCAGAATTCCCTGAGCCCTGAAATCCAACAGGATGGCAAAGGTCTCCTCGAGGTGAGGACACAAACATTTCCATGTCCTTTTCCTGTGGGATCCAGATCCCCCTGAGCCCTGAAATCCAATGGGGTAACAAAGTTCTCCTCGAGATGAGGACACAAACCCTTCCCTGTCCTTTTCCCATGGAATCCAGAATTCCCTGAGCCCTGAAATCCAACAGGATGGCAAAGGTCTCCTCGAGGTGAGGACACAAACCCTTCCCTGTCCTTTCCCTCCTGTCCCCATGGAATCCAGACCTCCCTGAGCCCTGAAATCCAACAGGATGGCAAAGTTCTCCTC